>JAGFMF010011668.1:3128379-3219247 GCA_019455555.1 Galemys pyrenaicus
GCAACAACAAATGTTGGCGAGGATGTGGAGAAAAAGGAACTCTCTTACACTGCTGGTGGAAATGCAAGCTGGTCCAACCATTATGGAAAGCAGTATGGCGGTTCTTCAATCTACTAGGAATGGAACTTCCAGAGGATCCAGCAATCCCACTCCTAGGAGTATACCCAAAAGACACAAATACACTGATTCAAAAGAATGCCTGCACCCCAATGTTTATAGCAGCACTCTTTATAATAGGTAAGACCTGGAAACAACTTAAATGCCCAAAAACAGATGGGTGGATCGGGAAGTTGTGGTACATATACACGATGGAATACTACTCAGCAATCAGAAATGAAAAACAAGACACATTCATAGGAACATGGATGGAACTGGAAGGGATTATGCTCAGAGAAATAAGTCAGAAGGCAAAAGAAAAATACCAGATGGTTCCTCCCCTAGGAGGAATATAAGGGAACCAAATAAGGATGAAGGAAAGGAATGAGAACAATAATAATAATAACAGTAACAATAAAGACACAGAAAAAAAACAAAAATGAAAACAAAAGGACAAACTGGGGACACTTGGTGGGGAGGGAAGAGAGGAAGGGTGGAGGGCAGACGGGAGCACGAGGGACTGAGGTGATGGTGCACTGGTGTTACGGTGATGGGGAATACATGGGTATACAACTGATGTCAAATATATGTAAATTTTTAAAAAAATTATATTAAAAATTTTTTTAAAAATAAAATAAAATAATAAAAAAAGAAACCCAAGCAGATCTATAGTAAGATACATTATAATTAAGATGGCAAAAACTAAAAAAAATAATTGCATTCCCACCAAGAGTGGAATAGAATTTCTTTTTCTCCACATCCTTGCTAACATTTGTTGTTTCCATTATTTTTGATATGGGTGACATGATAACTCACTGTGGTTTTCATTTGCATTTCCTTAATAAAGAGTGACATTGAACAATTTTTCATTGGCATTTCCTATATAATAAGTGATGCTGAACATTTTTATGTGTCTGTAGGTCATCTGAATGTCTTTAGAAAAATATCTATTTAGATCTTTTGCCCATTTTGGACTGGGTTGTCTTTTTTGTTGTTGTTATCTTGTATAAATACTTTGTGTATATATATATTTATTTATGTATGCATACAAGAGCTGGGGTACAGGTCAGAATTATGAAAGGTAAGAGGATTCACCAGAGGCAGAGTGGGGAGCAGAACAGGCAGATCCACTGAAGTACACAGCTGAGGAGAGCAGAGGGCAAGGCAGGAGAGGTCTGCTGTGCCATGTGGTTACCTCCCTGTCCAGGGATCCAACTCATGCTGCAGGGGCTGCTGAAGCCCCACAGTGTGGCACCCAGCCCCTTGCACCACCAGGGAGGCCCAGTCCTATTTTTTTTTAACATTTAATGGATTTGGTTCTTATATACAGATATTTGATCCATTTTGAATTAACTTTTATTTCAAAAATAAAATAAAAATAATTTTTGTGTGGGGACTAAGTATGGATATAGCTTCATTTTTTAGCACAAGTTTATCTGTTTACCAACACCATTTGTTAAAGGGGGGCTTCCTTTTCTCCATTGTATGGTTGTAATCCTTTGTCAAAGATAATCGTCCATATTGTGTGGATTTATCGCTGTGCTTTTTACCCTATTTCACTGGTCCATGATTCTGTTTTTGTTTCAACACTATACAGTTACTGTTGTTGTATAGTATACAGTTTGAAGCCAGGAAAGGTGATACTGCCATTTTTCTTTTCTCTCAGGACTGCTTTAGCTATCCTGGGCCTTTTATGGTTGGTTCTCTATGTATTTTATAATTGCTAAATTTCCTTGAAAAAATTTATTGGGATTTGATAGGTGTTGCATTGAATCTGTAAGTTGTTTTAGCTAACAAATTTAGCTAATATCAGTAAAAGCCATTTTAATATTAACTCTTCAAATCCATGAACATGGGATATATTTGCATTTCTTTGTGTCTTCTTTTACAATAACTATTTATTAGTTTGTGTCTTATTTTATAATTATTTATTTATTAATTTGATAAAGCTTAAGAAATTTTGCAGCAAACCTGTTGCTCAACACTACCTCATAAGAATGGAAGTATTTGCATAATAAAAACACTAAAATTTTTCTTAAGAAACTTATAATGGGGGCCTCTCTGGTGGTGCAGTGGGTTAAGCAATGCACTATGAAGCAAACCTCAGCAACTGCAGCATGAGTTCGATCCCTGCCACTGGCCAGGGTGGTGACCTACATGGCACAGCAGACATCTTCTGCCATGCCTGCTGCTCCCCTCAGTAGTGTATTTCAGTTGATCTGCTTGTTCTGTTCCCCACTCTGCCTGTGGTGAATTCTCTCACTGCCTCCACATCTATGGCCTGTACCCCAATTCTTGCATGCACAAATAATCTTTTGAAAAAAAAAGAAATTTGATATTGAATGGGTGATATTTGTCATCAATGATGGAGAAAATAGTGTTTTTCACTGATGACATGAAAACTACCCATCAATTAGAAAGGCCAAAATCTAGAACAATGGCAATACTAAATGTTGGCAAGAATGTGGAGATACCAGAGACATACTCATTGCTGTTGGGAATGCAAAATGGTAGTCACTTTGGAAGCTAGCTTGGCAGTTTCTTACAAAAGTAGACATTCTCTTACTATATGATTTAGCAATCATGTTCATTGGTATTTACCCATAAATTTGGAAAGAGGTCCATATGAAAACATATGCAATGTTTACATTATGCACATATGTTAATGTTAAACATAAAACATAGGTTAATGTTACAAATAGTTTGAATCATAATTGCCCAAACTAGGAAGCAACCAGAATTTCCTTTTGTTGGTGAAAGATTGAAAAAAACTGCCACGTACAGACAATGGAATAGTATTCAGTACTAAAGAGAAATAAATCAGCAAGTCATGAAAAGACATGAAGAAACCTTACATGCATTACTAAGTAAAAGAAGTCAATCTGAACAGGTTATTTATTATATGAGTGACAACATGATGTACTAGAAAAGGCAAAACTAGAAAGACAGTGATTGCAAGGGGTTGGAAGAAGGGAGAGATAAATGGAGAGAGCACAGCGAATTCTTAGGGAAGTGATAGATTTTTGCTAAAATGTTTAGTGTTCACAATATGGCTCCTCAGTAGACTCTTACCCCACTTTGCAGTGATTATGGTTATTATGTTAAAATCATATATCATTCTGTTATATTGCTTCTTAAAATGTGAATGAATTATTTTTCAGATAAGGTAAAAATAAAGAGTCCTATTTTGTATTATTTGGGTGATTGTGTTAATGCCCTTTATTCATAATATTTGAGCATCTGTGGCATCTCTGTATCTGGTTTTATTGACTATTTTATCTCTTGATGATGGGTATATTTTCTTCTCATTTAATTATTCTTCCAGTATGCAAGGATAGGAGAGATGAAGGTAAATAATGTTTATTTTCTAGACAGAACACATCTTCTCTCAGGCCATTAATGTATTGTGTTGAGTCAATCTCATTCTCCAGTCAGACCTGGTTTTGAACCATGTTGGTACTTTGGTTACAATCAGTGTACCATAGATTTCAAAGTTCCCTAGTGGTCGGATGTTGCTGCTTTCTACTCAGGGTGAGATCTAGAATCACAGACGTTTAAATCTTCTGCTTTCAGACTTCAACAGACAGTATACCTGGACCTCAATACTGAGTCTCTTAGGGTATCCCTGCCCTTTGCCTGGTGGTTGACTACTGCTGTCTTGTACTCATGATGGCTCCCAAGTTCTGGAAAGTTTCTCATGGTCACCTATTTCACTTTTAGATTTAGACAAACCCTGTATGTCCATGCTACAGAACTCTCCATTCTCCTGTGTTAGCTTTCCTATGGTTTAGGTTTATGCGTTGATGAGTAGGAGTAGATATTGTGTCTGGGGCCCCCTGAATCCTAAAATGTTGTACCAACCCTTATACTTGACTTTCAAGAATTTGAAAATGTTCCAAATTTCCCCCTTACTTTTATCTATGGCAAGTTGTTCCCCTTCTTGCTGCCCTGACAGAGGTGAAATAATTGGTGGTTCTTGTCTCTTATTAGAGGAGACTATCACTCTTTGGGTTTTAGAATGCTAATTTACCTTACCACATTTGTTCTCTGATGGGCTCAAAAATTATTATTTGTCTATTATTCAGTTTGTTCTTATTGTTGGCATCAAAGTAATACTCATTTGTAACTTTCTATATTAGGTGTGTCAAATAGTGATCTTTGGGCCAAACTGTGCCCATCATGTGCCATATATATAGGCTTTGTGTGAATACAGAAAAGCCCATTTTGTTTTGTTTACACCATTTCTTTGGCTATAAATTGAGTTGTTGCGACAGTGGCCATATAGCCTGTAAAGCAAAAAAAAATTATTATCTGTTCTTTGCAGAAAAAGTTGGCCACATTTTAAATAGAAGCAGAATTCTCCCTTGATACTATTAAAATTTTGTTGCATACTGTCATGAAATTCCATACTTTGAATAAAACTGTGTTTTTGGGTAGGAGAAAAACTCTTCTCCTGGTGTAAAAAACTGGTTTTTTTAATAACCAGTTCATGTTTTGTGTTTGATTAATCAGAACACTCAGATTTGGATATCTGCTTGGCAAATGTTAGGTCATGTTTTAAAAAATTGTATGTTTGCTTATGAAAATGATAGTACAGGCGAACTTTGAAGTTGTTTTTCTAATGACACTGGTTTGCATTAACCCATTTCTCCTTATCCTCCTAGAGACTTCCTATAAGGCTTCTGATAAGAGTTTACTAGATTACTGGCCTAGTTTGTGATACAGAAAATATATATAATATATATGCAGTTAATAATTAACATGTATACTTTATATGCCCATGTTATCTCTGTGATTACATTAACCAAATCTATTAGTGAATATGAGTTTGAAACTATTTCAGGCATCATTGTCACGAAGATGAAAAACACAGTAATATTTTCATGAGTTTTAGTTTTTCTAATTATAAAATCCACAGGCTAAAGTATAAAATAAGTTAATTTTGACTATTTTAATACTCAGCTTAATTTTTATCTAATACTTAAAAAATACAGTTACTTACATAATTGAGAATATCTTATGTAATTTTATATGACCTTTTTCATTTAACAGTGCCTCAATTATTTTTCCATGTCATTAAAACTCAATGTCTTGTTCATATCCCACCTATGATTTATATAATTTGATGAATCATACACTTATTTTTTTGACATTTTGGGTTTTTTAAAAATCTACAATTATTTCTTGGGGTATGAATTCCAAACTAAAAGATATGCCAATTGAGTTCGTCTTTCAAATTCAGATATAATTAACATGTTTTATTAATTTTAGGTGTATAATATGTTTTGATAATTATATATGCTGCAAAATGACCACTACAATAAATCTAGTCAACATCCATTACCACACAGTAACAATTTTTTTCTTTCAATGATGAGAACTTTTAAGATCTGCTCTGAGCAACTTTCAAATATAAAATCCAATTTTATTACTGATATTCACCAATACGATATATGACATCTTCATGACTTATTTTACACCCAGAAATCTCTACGTTTTGATTCCCTTCATCTATTTCTCCCATCTCTGCATGCCTCATCTGGAAACCACTAACCTGTTGCTACCGTTGTAAATGGGATTGTTTTTTCATTTTCTCTTACTGATGGTTTTTTATTAGTGTATAGAAATGGTGTCTAGTGGTTTGAATGGAGGATGTCCTGGGAAGAGGTAATTGCCAGAAACTAAGCTGTTGTTTGGCTATCTTGAGATCATAAGAAATGTTTGTTTATGTTTTAGCATTAGCAGGACAGCCTACATTTACTGCCAGTTACCTACTTCCACTGCCCACCCCCAAGCTAAGGAGGCTGTGGCTTACTTTATGAGAGATCATATATTTGATTCTTGTCTTTGATGAGAAAGAAGCCGTGATTTTGCTCTGTGGAATGTCCCTCGCCCTTTCAAGTATATGATCATATTTTCCAGCAATTGGTTTTACATTCAACCTCAAAACTTGTGCTCAATTCTCAGCGTGCTAAGTTCTATTGTCAGCAGCTTGCATGAGGCAGAATGCTGATTTAGCTCATAGGACGCATTGAGCCGCATTGCCATGGTAACCAGCAGACAAACCTGGGAGAAGCAAGTCTGCAGAGGAACTGTAGCCATCACCAAACAACAAATCAAAGGGAAATGTCTCAGGAGAGATTTCTAATTACCACACATTTGTCCTTGCAGCCAAACCAGAGTGCGAGGGAAACCGCACCATCGGCAATAGCATGTTTAGGTCACACAATCATGGAAACTTTCCTGTGTTCCTCTGGGAATTCCCTAGAGTCTCCTGCTGCCTTAAGGTATATTGAAATAGATTCTTAGATTGACCTTTCCCTCAGAGTTATCACCAAGTCCTTAGTAGTGATAACTATAGTGCTCTATAGCTTAAGGTATTTTATGGGCAGCAAGGCAATTTTAAAAAGTCTCACATCTGTGAGCCTGATAGCTAATAGCTTCTGAGACAGTTCTCTAACGTCCTGAAGAGAGTGCCTCTATTTGTTTCTTCTTTTTTTTTTGAAACATCCTCTTCATGTAAGTAAATTTAATTCAGTAAGCCTTAATGCAAGTGGAGTACAAACTGATATTTTTATGCAAATCTATGTAAATCACGTTGCAGTAAGATAGTCAGGGTTCTTGGAGTAAGAACTGGTAACATCTCTGCTTATCCACTGAGAAAGTGCTCAAGACTACAAAGGTATCATTAAAGATTTACAATTTTTTTGGAGGAAAGTTTGTAGAAATCCTTTCCCTACTTTTAAATATATTGAGACCAAGGCTGTCCAGTCCTTAATACAGGGAGAGAGGTGATAAATGAAGACACAGCATCACATGAATAAAATTTGAGTTGCTTTTGTTAAGAGAGCAGCTTTGACCTTCTTGCAGTCAGCACAATGTGCAAAGGTGTCTGCATTAGTAGGGGTTTTAATGCATCTGTTCTGCATTAATTCATATCTTTGAATGGCATATGCTGGAGGCTGGCCTGAATCACCTTTGTTATATTAAAGGTGCATTTAAGGTCAACTACCACTAACTGCATTGTTAAATATTGATTTAGCCATAAGAATTAATGTAATTTTCAGTCTTTTCCCCACTTAATGTACACTAGCACCCCTGTGACCCCTAGACTAGCACCCCTGTGACCCCTAGACAGAAGATCAATATGTGGGCACTCAGCTCTTGTTGAAGCTGGTTGTCTGCTTTCTGCGCTTGCTTGTTTTCCTGTGGAAACCAAAGTGTTCAGGATAATGGGCCATTGGCTTATCTACTTACTTCCTACAAAACTTTCTGAGTGCTTTCATCTCTTACAGAATGTTTATGATCTAGTTAGTGGTCAGTATTTATCAGGGTTCTGAACCATAGGTTTCCCTTGTTGAGGAAAAAATAGTATCAGGAAAGCAAAAAAACCCCAAATCTGCAACACTCTAACAGCAAGGTCAGCACTACATGGATTCATAACATTTCAGAATCCGAAACAGGCTGTAGAATTACTTCACTCAGCACTCTCATTTCATTGATGATGAATGGTGAGTTTAAATGAGTTTTCAAACTTCTGGAGTTGGAGCTGGAAGCTTGGACTTCCCAAGTACTCTCTTTGCATTGAACTTATTGACCTCTGGAATACAGCCTTGTCTTTCTGCAAACTGAGGCAAAGTAAAGGGATTTTGTTACCATATTCATTAAAAATATGATTTCAGCAGGCCCCCAGAAACTTGGTATTGAATTGCAATAGTTTGTTTTGATAGAGACCAAAGAAGAGGCCATCCCTAAAGGACTACTACAGTGATATTGTATCTGGAAATTTTCACCTTGGCTCTCCGATCACTAGATAGTACAGAGAGCCTTTCTTATTCTATTTTAATAAAACTATAGAATAAAACAGTATAATGTTGAGATCATAATCCATTGGTGATGTTTGTTCTTTTCTGCCTACCCTCCATTTAAGGCTTGAGGTGCCAGGGGGCCATCTTTGGTACCATATATAAAAACCCTGCCTAAAAATTCAGGAGAGATTTGAGGAAACAGAACCAAGAAGTGGAAAGAGACCAAGCCCTGGTGAAATGAAGCATCTGGATCCAGCCATGCCTGAAGCTAGTATAGCCCTGAGATTTTAGGTTATATAAATTAATAAATTCCCTTATTTTTTAAGTTTTTACTTTTGTTTTTTAACTGCACCCTAGAGTCTCAACTTCCTAAGCTCTTAAGCTGGGCTGGGTATTTGAGAAATAACTAGACCTTGAAGAGTATAGTGTCAAGTTTCTAAGTCATAAGATAGTTTCACAGAAATTTCTTACAGCATTACTAACTGTATTATAAGAAGCCAGGATTTGGTTCTCCAGTAAATACCTATTTTCAAGAATCTGGACAAGCACATATTGCAGTCTAAGTCTAATCGACATTTTACTTTCAAAGCCCTTATGTAACATTAATGCTTTCTGGTGTTTAATAGCATCTTAATGATTGTAGGGTGTCTCCTTCATGTAAAAGCCATCGTTAACAAAGTTGGTTTTTTGCCAACACTTTCACTTTAGAAAAAGCTGTTCTATTTGAAACTAAAATTGATTCTCCATTAAGAAAGCACAGAGATTGAAACTATAGACTTTTAGTAATGGAAGAGTAACCTTAATGACCGATTTAAGACTCTCAATTTCAGGTAACACTGAGATTCAGAGGGCTTGGGTGCCATGGCCCCAGCTATACAGCTCATTTAACTGCGGAGGTGACACTAATACTCACATCACCAACCATGTGCATTCCTCTGATCAGACTTTCTCAGCCTAATGGGCTTCCTAGTTTCCCTTCTGTATTTGGCAGTCTGCTGGGAGATACTTTCTATTACTGTGCTGTCTGGTGTCAAAACCTTATGATGTTTAGATGATAGAGGACAGTAGCCGACAGCAGGAGAGGTAATTTTGTTTATGCCCATATTCTCTAAGTGCAAGAAAACGTGTAGCAGCACTCCAGTCTCAGCAGAGCTTAGGAATGCAATTAGAAAATAGAAGTTTAAGCCAGGCAAGAGAATTAAATTAACTGGAACAAACACAATAAACAGAATCAAATCTTTTGTCTCAGCACCTGGTCACACAATGAAGCACAGGGATCAATGACAAAATCCACACAGCTGGTTGGTGCATTTCTACCTACTAAAAGGTGGTATTGGTAGCAGATTTGAGTCTTTCATTTTTTTGTATGGTTTTTATTCACATCACATAGACCTCCTTACAAACACTCTGCAGTTATGTGCAATGAAATGAACTCACTCACTGACACAAAGGAGGTTTGATACATTAAAAAATATTAGATATTGATGATTTTTGTCTCTGTATATATTGGCTATAAGTGTACACAGATCAAAAGTCTTTAAGAACTAACGTATCAAAATTATAAAACGTCTGGATGTGAATGAAGTTCATAAAGCTGAAACTACTTTTTTCTTAAACAAAGGCAGATGCTTTGTGTAGATGGATATCTCTTTTCTGTGTTCTGGGCATTTACTTTCATATTTGAAATCCTTTTAACTGCTACATGAGGCACCTGGCCCTGGAGTGAAAAGAGATTAAAAACACCTTGGGGAATCTTAATTCCCTCTAAATCACTTCTACCTCCTAAAATAAAAAAAAGAGTTATTCTCGAATGAAAGATGGAACCTTATCTACCTTATGAATAATCTGCTCTCTTTTCTCCTCTCCTATTGCCCCAGAGTTCCAGGGCTTGCTGATAGGTGGTGATTAAAAATTCTCATCGTGCCCATGTGCCTGGTGCCCTCTCCTTTGTCATTCTATAGTTGGATATCAAAGCTATAGCATCTATGTTCTTTGAAGACTAAGCAGGTTGGACATGCAATTTAGATGAAAAACAATTACTCTGTGTTAGCTTGCTTTTGGCAAGAGTGTATTAAGGCTCATCTCACTGATGGGAAACAAAAGCTGCACTTCATCTTCATGAATTTCAAATGAGAGCGAGAAAAAGAGAAGGAAACAGTGAGTTTTCTGGCAGGAGCTTTTCTGCATAACCTTTTTCTGACGAGCTGGGTCTTTTCCTGATAGAATACCCTTAGCATTGGCTTGGATAATAATGTGTTTCTTGCCCATGCACAGATGGTGCAAATGATCACGTAGTTCTACTAGTGGGGAGGCTTGGAGACACAAAAAGAGGACTAAACGGCTGAAGTACATGCTGTGACATGTTTTTGAACTTACGAAAGGAAGAGAATTAATGGACACATTGCACTAACACCTTTTGTTACGAATGCCTTTGGTTTTGAGTAAACAAGCAAAGGCATACTTGTGATTCAGTTATTTTTTGAATTACACTATACCTTAAAAATCCCTACTCTATCTTCAAGAGACCAGTTTAGAAATCTTAGTTCAAATGTTATATTAGATCAGTCATTTTTGAATAATGTATTGGATGTTGCTTGCAGTGTCAGAATGAACCTTACCCCTTGGAGAGCCTACTGAACCAAGTGGACTGAGTGAGGACCGTATTGTCCCAGAAGATCCCTGCTTGCCTATATATTATTCAGTTAAAATAACTGGAAATGTAGAAAACATGAGCAAAAAGCAAAGAAACCTCAAAAAAAAGCAATGAAAGGGAATAAAAATCACGCAAGTTCAGCAGACATCATGTATGTTTGTAGGGATGTGTGGTAAGGAGCAGGACTGGTTTCACGGGAAAGTGAGCTGTGCAGGCACCAGGGCCTGTGCCTGGAAGGCTGCATGTTTGGCTTGATGCTCTGCTGGTACTCCCTTGATAGTCCTAATCATTTTAAACAAGAAGCCCCACATTTTCACTTTGCACTAGGTCCCACATATCTTAAAGAACATCCTAAGGAGGAAAGCAATGTTGTGGAAGATGGAGAGGCATCTGTGAGTGGAGCTGTGGCTCTCTGCTGTCAGAATTTCCCATGCACTATAGAGGGATACACTTTTAAAATTAGTGGAGCCAGCTGCTCTGAAGGGCAAGTGAAGCCATCAGTGATGGCTCAGAGTGAATGGTAGCTTGCTCCAGATAAGCTCATATATTCATCTTAAAGATCATATTCCTAGACTCAAAGCCTGTACTCTATCTGAGGTTAATACTACCCAAGTGACTTCAAAATAGTATGTAGTTTATGGGTTCATGCTAATATGCAGGTTTTTTTTTTCTACAAAGCAAAGTCTAGATTTCAGTTTAGATAGGAAAAGATTTTTATTTTTGTATATTATGGTTTCAAGTCAAATTGCAGTTTTTTCTTATAGCTTGTGGGTAAATTTTAGTCCTTAAGTTGACTAATGTTGGAGGTTTGGTAAAATTTTATTAAATTCCTCCAGTTAAAACATACTACCTAGGCAAAGACTTGGGACTTGATGAGATAAACCTTACGATATTTATGAGGAGTAATAGAAAACTGATGAGTGGATTTTAAATAAGGGAGAACTGGATACAAAGTCTGATTCTGTCATTTAAGCGCTGTATGCTTTAATGAAATCATTTCAGTGCATTACGACTCGGCTTCCACAATGGAAAAATGGGGATAAGAATATTACTTTTCAGGGATGTTGTCAATATTAAGTTAATTAATAAATGTAAAGTGATTAGAATAGTTAACAGTATGTAGTGTAGGCTTTTTTTATACATAACTATTTAGATTTAGTCATTTATTTTTTAAAAGATTTATTTATTTATGCATACAAGCACAGGGGTACAGGCCAGAGTTGCGAGGGGTGAGAGAATACACCAAGAGTGGGGAACAGAACAGGCAGATCTACTGAAATACACTGCTGAGAGGAGCAGTGGGCAAGGCAGGAGAGGTCTGCTGCACCACGTGGGTCACCTCCCCAGCCGGGGGCAGGGATTGAACTCATGCTGCAGTGACTGTGGTTTGCGTCATAGTGCATTGCTTAACCCACTGTGCCACCAGGGAGGGCGCAAGATTTAGTCATTTAGACTCACTGGTTATTAGTCTCTCTTCCTAATCTTATATGGAATAAACTCACCATTCAAATGAGATTTCATAAGTGTATTTAGGAACGAAAACAAGCATGAAATATAAAAAAAATCTAACTTCACTTAATTGTAAAGAATACTTCTTAATAAAATACTTAAAATTTTCTTATATAAAGTATGTCACTTTCTACCTGTTAGAGTTAGATCTATAGCGGGTATTGATCTAAATTTTTCTGAATCTGATTATGGTTGGTTCCCTTTATATTATATAGTGTTCCAAATATCCACAAGGATATGTCAACCCCTAGGACAAATTATGAAAATATGTAATTATAAACCAACAATAACATAATAATATAAAAAAGTTTCCACAGCCTCCCTGGTGAAGCAACTACGAAGCGACTGCAGCATGAGTTTGATCCCTGCACAGAGAGGTGACCCACATGGTGCAGCAGATATCTCCTCTTTGCCTGCTGCTCTCCCTCAAGCAGTGTATTTCAGTCCATCTGCCTGTTCTGCTCCCTATCTGTCTCTGGTGAATCCTCTCACTCCCCCACACCTCTGGTCAGAACCCCAGCTCTTGTATATATAAATAAATAAATCTAAAAAAATAGATTTCCATTTATTAAGCATTTTGTTCAATTCTATTTAGTAAGCCTACAGGTTGTGACTCTACTGCTTTGTATCTCCTGGGGTGGGGAGGAGGCCTGGCTCCATGGTTGACATCATAGCTGCCATACAGGTTTCCATCCTTGGAGTGGTGCCCTCTGCACTGTTTGGTAGAGTTTTCACAAATAAAGGGTGCTTATAAATTCCTTATGTAATTAAAAAATTTGAAATCATAATGTACATCATATAAGCAAATCTACTTTGGGGAATTTTAACACTATCAAATTCAAATATCTGGACATTAGCACAACCACGATCATTAGTGATGCACTGTTCATTTTGATTTTCCAAGCCATGAGAAACATTCTCCATTTGGTGCTGAGTGATTTCATGAGCTATGTCATGAGCATAAGTGTGTGGTTTTGATGAAATGCAGGTATACATAGGTCTCATAAAAAATTGTCTGACAGGAGCAGGTAAGATAGACGGTATTAAGGAAATTCTTCCCAGTCTGCTGCTACATCTTTTTAAAAAGACATCATGGACAAACCATTAACCATTTGAAATAAAATCACACAGGAAGAAAGAACAATGAAATTTTCATAATTTAGGTGAAAATTTCATAACATCTCCTGGTAACACCAGATAAAATATATATAGATACGTATTTTACACAAAAGGGTCAATAACTTAGACTTATTGATCATTTCAATAAAATGATCATTAATATTAAAATCTTTTCATTATTAAAATTTAAAATTGTACACTTTACAAAATCACCTCACATCTATATATCCTATACATCTATATATACATCTATATACACCTATACATCTATATATCCCCATCTCTTTAAACATGCACATATTTCCCAGTGCTGCATAGATCTACTAAACGTATATTTCTACTTTCCTAGGCTCAGGCATTTTTTAAATGAATACATCATTCAAATGAGTCCAGGGATTGGCATGCTGACTGAATTAACAGAAGACAACGTCTATCACCTTTAGAACATGTCTCACCTCTCTTTCATACCATTCTCTTCGCCCCAGAAATTCCCAGTTACGCTGAGAGAGAGAATCCAAAATAAATGAAATTTTACTAAAATAGCCTTAAGTTTAACATGGTAGTCAGTGGAGTGGCAAGGGGAGACTGATTAGGACGACTGTTTTATTTTGCATAATTCTTTGAATTTAGTTATTTGTTTTAACAACTTATTTTTGCCAGGAATTTTAGATTATCTAGAAAATTTCATCGCATTTTCATGACTTTATAAAATGAAGATGTAAGTTCTCTTCAATGATTTGAATGATGGCCACCATTGAGGAACATTTGGGAGGAACGTGATTTAAAAGAAAGAACTCAGCTCCCATTCAGAAACTCTGAGTTTTGGGCTTGCCAACATTATCTCTTATCATATGGCTCAGGGGTTAGTGTATAAAATTCTTAATCTAAGAAGGTGGTTATTGATATTAGAAGCAATATATAAAGCACACAGTACAATAGATAGAATGACTCAGTCGACAACAGTTGATAATATAATTTACAGACAGGTTTGGGCTGAACTATCAAGACTGCTACTGCATGTAGTTTGCATAAAACCGGAGTACCCAACAACATACAACTTGCTACTTAACCTCTTTTCACAGAGCAGATGCTGAAAGTCTGCAGGAATATCAATCTACAACTCACAGAAAAAAATTGTGTATATGATAGCCTTCTAACCTTTCTTTGGTTTTATGTATAATAGAAAATGATGGATTTTTTTTTTTTCAGTTTGGAATACAGCATGCCAAATTAGGAGTCACCTTTACCAGCCAATGTAAATATTGGATTATCTTCTTAAAAGAAGACTATCGACCACCTAGATTTATTGTGTTATGTATGTAAAGTGAGGTCATGTTTTATTGCTTGAAATCCAGATTTAGTTTAGTTGGAGAGACTGAGAAAAATTTACAATGATGGTGTTCTCACATTCTGTGCTTTCTTTTTAGAGAATGTAAAAAAGAGTTTCTCTGTGTATAACAGTTACAACACAAAGAGGTTGGTGTTTTTTTGGAAAAATAAAAGAGGTCTACCTCTATTTTGGATTATGCCAAATTTCTACTTAAGATCTGTGAATTGTAATAGAGATCGGATTTTTGTATATGCATCAGGTTGTCAGCTATAATTAAACAAAGTGCCTGTGGTTTTGCAGTTGACCATATATGACAATGACTCAATGATCAAACGTGTTGTCAAATGAAACAATACCAATAAGCAACATCTGCATTTGCTCAGAACCTCCTATGGTTCTGGCATATATCTACTTTCCTATAAATTTTGAACTTCAAAGAGGCTGAAAATTCTTTTTGTATTGATTTTTCCTGGTTGATTTTGTTTATAAAACTAATGTGCAGTTGTTGAGAATGAACATAGAAAGAGGCATTGAAAACATGTGGCATTTGTCTAATTTCCAGGGCAACAAGTTAATACTCTGAAAAGGAAATGATTCAGAATATGATATGGAACATATGCTAGGGTAAATCTTGGAGTCTGAATTCATCTTGAGCATGAAATGTTAGAACCTCTGAGAGTATTCAGTGGAAATCCAGAAACACTATCTGGTTCTGACACATTTCTTTTTCTTTCAATAAAAACCATATCTGGGTTGATGCTAGCATTAAGCCCAGGGGCTAGCTAGACTGAAGCTGACATCAGGTGAAATTCCACTATTTATCATACCAGCTATGTGGGCAACTTAAATACTCTGCCCCAACATTTTGACACAATGCAATTATTTTGCTCTTGACAGACTGCATTTGTTTGTTTGAAAAGGTTATTGTTAAAAGTACCATCTTCAGACAATTGTACTCAGATTTGTATTTTAGATGTATTTCACAGCTACACTTTTATAAATAGCTTGGAAAATAGCTAGGTACTGATTTATGGTTGACAGCTAGTTTTAGTGGTATTCAGAATTTCTGCAAGGATACTTTGACTTGTTCCCTTGAGTCTTCACAGCTCATGAAAACTCCAAACAACATTACAGACAGGAGGAAAAAAAATCTTTAACACAATATGTTCAAACCTCAGTGGATTACCTTGCTCCAGATTTTCCAAACTAGTTTCAGTTTGAAGCAATGTTTTTTCATGTTTGTCTGAAAAATTACTGCAATTGTTTCAGTGTGTTTAGTGGGTAGGAAGGGCTTACTCAGTGCTTCATTTAGACATGAAAATGCCCAGGTTGAAGTGCTGTATCTGTGGTAAATTTGTCTGTATTTCCTGTTGATTAAGACTGTGGATTTTGCAGCCTAACTACTTGTCTTCCTAATAGGGTCTGCAGGAAATGTTGTACAAGTTACTAAACCTTTTTGTTTCTATTTCCTTTGTGAAATATGAATGTCAATAATACCTACTTCATAGGATATTATGAGGATTAATATGTTAACATGTTTCTAAAGAATTTAGAAAAGATTGGTTTATAGTGCATCTGTGATATTACCTTCTATTAAAGTATCTGTATGATATCTATATCTCTACATGGTACATGTAGTTACCATATGTATATATGGTGTGTATATACATTGTGTATGTATATAGATATACACACATAGGTATATATGTGTGTGTGTATGTAGAGTGAGACATTGATAAGCCTAACATATATTCAGATTTACTTATACCTTAACCCTGTTCCATCCTTGGTTAGATGGAAGTTGCTGTATTACCAAATATGTGTTCAATATCTTATGAAACTTCAACAGACTCTTTGTCAAAGATATGAGGAAAAAGTATATATCCAAATGCTTACTTCTTTTGATTATTCTATTTATTTTAATTTTTTCCTCAAATATTTTCAAGGTTTTATAACACTAGAGGGTACTGAAGTGACTGGAATAATCCATCCAGAATTTCCAGATGTGTTTAAGTAATTGATGATGTGTGACTATTTCCATGTGGTGATTCCATATTGATATTTGGGTGGGCAAACAGCACAACAAAAACTTGACTCATCTTTGTTCTTGGTAGAAAAAAATGTTTTTTTTTCCTTCCTTCTTGATGACTTTTGCCTCTTCATTGTTCTTTGGAGACAATATTTCTGCTGAGTGTTTTACTACCATTTTCTTAAGGTTCTTGTTTTTCTATTTGTCAGAACTTGTCAGTGAAATGCATCAAGAACATTAGGACAGGGAGGTCTGGAACTGCTTTCCTTACCAAGATAAAAAGCATTTGGACTTTTTTATCCAAACCCCAAGACTGATACTTTCTGTTGGAGACTGTATTTCACTTGACTTTCTTCTGAGAGCAGATCACTTCTTACTAGTTTTGAAACACCTTTTTTTTTTTTTTTAATATTGCCATGGACCAGCTGACTAAATAATTCTCTCATCTCTAATTTCCAGAATTAGAATTGTGTCACACATATACCTTTGCCAGAGAATGTGTAAAGGACCGAACTAGTCCTGCTTATAGGTAAGGCTCACATCACCTGAGAACTGGGTCTCAAGGGCAGAGTGAGTGTTATTTTCTTATGTTAGGAGGCATTTGTCAGCTGTGTTATTTTAGAATTAATTGTAGTATCATCATCAATGGTAGAATGGTTCTGTTCTTCAGAAATGCTGAAACAGATATAGGCTGGAGGAGCAAGTGAGTTCATTACTTAGAGTTTACAGGTTCAATAGTCCTAAACTTTTTCTCTCAGTGTCAACTCCTTTGTCATTCTCTGTGGCTGCCAAAGCAAGTCAATAGTTTGCAATGTGTTCTTTTTGATATACTGCTATCAAATCTCTTGTAAACTTCCAATATTTGTTCTTGAGGATTTAGCAATGAGAACAAGTGGTACTTTTTCTGATGATGATTTTTTTAAAGATTCATTTATTTATACATACAAGAGCTGGGATACAGGTCACAGTCCAGGGTGGTGAGAGGATTCACCAGACAGAATGGGGAGCAGAACAGGCAGATCAACCGAAATACACTGCTGAGGGGAGCAGCGGGCGAGGCAGGAGAAGCGGTCTGCTGCACCATGTGGGTCTCCTCCCTGGCCAGCAGCAGGGATTGAACTCGTGCTGCAGTGACTGTGGTTTGCTTCACAGTGCTTAACCCACTGTGCCACCAGGGAGGCCCCTTCTGATGATGATTTAAATAATAACTCTGAACTCCATTTCTAGATTATGTAATGCTGGTAAAATTAATAGTAAACTAATAAAAATATTGACAGCTACCTTTGTGAAGGGTCTGCTTTGTGCCAGACACTGCTACAAGACTATCATCCCTCTTTGAGCTACACACTAGAATAATAGCTCTATAAGGTGTGTGCTGTTACTCCCATTTAACCACATGTATGCTGAATCTCACAGAGTAGAAGATTATTGGTCAACATCACACAGTACTAAAGAGACCAGTTAGGTCTTCTGGCACTTACGAAGCACAGGAGCTTATCTTCCATCATTCTCCCATGCATTTTAAATGTCTGGTATGTTTTGTTTTCAGGAGAAATTGCCTATACATGTAGATACTAATGAAGCATTGCACACTGTGACTCATGGTATATATTTGTCACTGGCTGGGGTCATCTGTGAATGTATCCCCACAGGGTGTTATGAAGCGGGTTTCTAGGCAAGGTCAATATGGGTTCTCACTTTCTCCAGGTCATCAGAGAGGCTTGCTAACTTTGTTTTTAACTTGTGGTAAAGTATACATAATAGTTAATATCGAAACCATTTGTAAGTATATAATCACTATGACATTTTTACATTCACAATGTTGTGTATTTATTCTATACCTGAACATCTCATTATACTCAACAAAAGCACTGTGCCCATAAAACAACTACCTCTTCCTCTTCCTTTCAACTCTTGGTGACCTCTATTCTACTTTCTGACTATAGTCTAGTCTAGGTATCACTTATAAGTGGAATCATACAATTTTTCTCCTGTATCTGGTTTATTTCACTAAGTGTAATGTTTTCAAGGTTCATCTATATTCTAGCTTGCATCAAGTGAAATTTATTTTTTGGCATTGAATAATATTCCATTTCAGGTGTCTATCACATTTTGTTTATCCATTCACCTGTTGATGGACAGTGGGTCATTTTTTTGAGATGAGGTCTTTTGATGACTTCCTTTCCTAATTCCACAAGGAACATCATGTGAACACGCAGCACACCCAGGGTTTTGTTTTGGAGAGTATGTGGTGGTTCACATGTCTTAGTTGACACTACTATAGCTGGCTGGCTTATCAATGACAGAAATCTACTTCTCATATCTGGAGTCTGGCAGTCTGTGATCATGATGCCAGCACAACTGAGTTCTGGTGAGGATGCCCTTCATGGTTACAGACCAACAACTTCTCCCATGGTGGAGGGTAGAGACAAAAGAAGTAAGTTCTTTCATGTCTCTTCTTGCAAGGGTATTAATCCTATTCATGAGAACTACACTTTTACGATCTGAATATGTCCCAAAGGCTCACTTCTTAATACCACAGCATTGGTTAGGGTTTCAAAATATGAATTTTGTGGGGACACAGTCTATAACAATAGGCATTTTTATACCTTTAGAAGGGAGTGCAAAGAGTAAATACTAGCAGTTTACAATCAGTTTCTGCAAAGTATTTTTTATGTTATAAATAGATAACATTGCTCTGAAAATAGAGGATCCCACAACAGTTAATGAGCAGTGGAAATTCACCTTTCTATTGTTTACACATAGACTCCCTGCTCCTCTGAGACCCTCCCCCAAATAGACAAATAATCGTGGAAGTAGACATCCAAATGAGTTATAGAGAAGACATTGATGAACAGTAGGAGGAGCGTACGATGGCTGTTTTCTTTGAATGGTGTGGCATGCCTTTGAAAAGATCATAGAAAATGGGTATGATTCATGTAGGCACTAGATGAGAGGCTAAGGGTCTATTGGGAGAAAGAAACTGCTCAAGTCAAGCCTCAGAGTCCAGAACTGGGAGAGTGAACAGTTTGGTGGGTTTCTGGGAAGAGAAAAGGGGAGATGTAAGAGGAAAGGGAAAACAAATGGTAGAAAGCTTTGATTCCAGGCTGACAAATTTGAACTTTAGCCTGAAAGCAGTGGGGGAGACAATGATATAATTAAAATTAAAAAAATCTCTACATCAATAGCTTAAATTTATTAAGGGGCTTCTATGTGTAAGGGATGGTTTTGTGCTGGGCACATGGGAGATATAAAGATGAAAGCACCATCCTGGATGGAATCTGGTGAACAGTAAAGTTTGAGGGATAGGACAAGAGAAACTAGAAAATGAGGCAGAAAGTAAAGTTACGAGAGGGGAATGAGTCAAGAGTTTGCTCTCTAGATCCAGTCATCTACTTGTGGGCATTTGGGTTGTTTCCAGATCTTACCAATTATAAATAGTGCTGCAATAAACTTAGGTGTACAGGTGCACTTTTGGATTGGTGTTTTTGTGTCTGTTGGGTAGATCTCTAGGAGTAGAATTGCTGGGTCATATGGTAGCTCTATTTTTAGTAGACTGAGGAGCCTCCATATGGCTTTCCATAGTGGTTGGATTAACTTGCATTCCCACCAGCAGTGTAGCAGAGTTCCTATTTCTCCACATCCTCGCCAACATTTGTCATTGCTAGTTTTTTTGACATGTGTCATTCTGACCAGTGTAAGGTGATATCTCATTGTGGTTTTAATTTGCATTTCCTGATTGAGGGATATTGAACATTTTCTCATGTGCCTGTTGGCCATTTGCATGTCCTCTTCGGAGAAGTGTCTTTTAGGTTCTTCTGCTCATTTTTTAAAAAGAAATATTTATTTATTTATGCATACAAGAGCTGGGATATAAGCCAGGGTTGTGGGCAGTGAGAGGATTCACCAGAGACAGAATGGAGAGCAGAACAGGCAGACTGACTGAAACACACTGCTGAGGGGAGCAGTGGGCATAGCAGGAGAGGTCTGCTGTGCTATATGGGTCCCCTCCCTGGCTGGCAGCAGGGATGGAACTCGTGCTGCAGTGGCTGTGGTTTGCTTCATAGTGTGTTGCTTAACCCACTGCGCCACCAGGGAGGGCCCTGATTGGGTTGTTTACTTTGTTTTTCTTGAGTCTTGTGAGTTCTTTGTATGTATTTGTGATCAGTCCCTTGTCCATTGTGTGGAGTGCAAAAATTTTTTCCCAATCAGTGGCATGTCTCTTTGTTTTGGTTAATGTTTCCTTTGCTGTACAGAAGCTTTTTAACTTGATGTAGTCCCAGCTGTTTATCTTCTCTTTCATTTTTATTGCTTTGGGGAATGCATCTTTAAAGGCGTTACTGAGATGCTAGAGTCATTTATAGACACATGGATGGAGCTAGAAGGAATTATGCTTAGTGAAATACATCAGAAGGCAAGAGAAAAATATCAGATGGTTTCACTTTTAGGAGGAATGTAAAGAAAAAAAAAAGAGGGCTCAGGGAAATGAACAATTACAATCAAAAACAAACAAACAAAACATAACAAGAACAAAAGGTCAAAGACAAACCAAAGGGATCCTGGTGGGGGAGGGGCGGGGAGCAACTGAGATGAAAGCAGAAGGCGCACAAGGGACTGAGGTGATGGTGCAAGGGTGAAATGGTGGTGGGAACTCCCTGGACACTACAAATGATGTCAAATATAATTAAATAAATTTAATTATTATTAAAAAAAAAACATGATTTGATCTGATACGAAGATATTTCTGAAGGAAACCTGCAAGGATATTTACTGTATTCTATGGCCTTTCTTCCACCAAGAGGATATTTTGGGATTTTTTGGTTAGTATAGTGTGAGTAAGAGGAGTTCCTTGATTAGTAGTTCCTTCCATTAGCTTCACCTTTCTAATTTAGGAAACTGCGGTTTATAGGATCATCTAATATCTAACAGTTGGGGAAGGTGTAAGAAAAAGGGAAGTAAGCGCAACGGACTATGGTGGGTGCACCATGGTGGCAATACCTGATGGGGGCATTCTAATATTACCTCCATTATAAATAAATAAAAAGTAAATATAAATACAAATAAAACAAAAATTGTAAAGTTAAAAAAAAAGTTTGCTCTCTAAAGCTAGTGGGGGCTGTTTTTGAGAGAACTTGGTTATCAAGGTTAAAAGTTGTACTAAGGGGCCCCCTGGTGGTGCAAGGGGTTGAGCACCACACTGTGGATGTAGCTGCCACAGCCACTGCAGCATGGGTTCGATCCCGGGCTAGGGAGGAGACCCACATGGCGCAGCAGACCTCTCCTGCCTCTCCCGCTGCTCCCCTCAGCAGTGTATTTCTTTCTGCCTGTTCTGTTCCCTGCTCTGTCCTCTCACTCCCCACACCTCTAGTCTGTACCCCAGCTCTTGTATTCATAAATAAATAAAAAATCTTTAAAATTGTACTTAGATACCATGGGCAAAGGCTGGTCCTACTACTTGTGGTTTTGACATGTGGAAGGATGGGGATGTTCTAGCAGGCAGAGCCTCAGTGGAGCAGGAATGAGAGCAGAAGTCTATGTCTATGGGTTGACATGCAGAAGGGAGTTGAAGACATGGAGACGGTGAATGAAAAGCATGTTCTACAAATATATGATGGTGAGGAAAAGAGGTGAGTACAGTGGCAGGTAGAGAGGGCAAAATGCTTAAAAGAATAGATTATTATTGTTGTAAAGGGAAACTAAAGCATGCTTTACATTCCTGGGAAAAAAACGATAGCAGAAGGAGAATTAAACAACCAGAAGGATGAGCAATGGAACAAGCTATTTTATACAATGTGGTTCAGGAAGATGGTCTGGCAACGGAATGCAGACTGGACTGAAGTCTGGAAGTGATTAGAGGCTAGGAGACAATATGGGGAGCTAATTCAGGCAGCAGAGGAGATGTGCGGGAACTGCAGCCTGGGCAGCAATGGAATAAAAGGGGTAAAGATGGCTATCACAAAAAGAAAGAATAGGACTTAGTAGTATTGTATTAAAGTTTAAAATCTAAATATCACTCAAGAAGTCCCTGAAGTTTGACTTGGGTGATCAGTACATTTAACATACTGGGGCGATTCTTCCACATTTCCTAAATACAGTCCAGACTCACCAGGGCACCACTTGTCCAGGTCCTCAAACAGTGACCCTGAAAGGAGACCAGATTTTCAGTTTTTCTTTGAACTGTGTCCTTTTGTATTAGGATCAGCATCATGTGATCTTCCAAAACTAATTGCTCTGATTACTGTGCATGTCCTCGGTCATCTTCTTTCACATGAGTGTGCTGCCACTGAAAGCAGGCTGAGTCATTAGGGGAAGAGAGAGACACAAAGGCCATATCCGCAGGGGCTAAATGACCTGTCAGGATAAGAGCCCTGAGCCACTGTACAAGGTACCTGTTCACACAATCATTTTGTTGTCAAAGCTGCTTTTTTACTTTCTTCCTTTTGCTCCTGCTTCAAACTTATTTTTGGAGCATTTCAGTGACCTTGAACATGAAATGAAATGGTGATGCCACTTCTCAAGGGAAATGTGTTTAAGATGTGCTGGTTCATGAAAGAGAATCATCAGTCAGAGTTCCCCAAGGGCTTAACCTTCATCTGCTTTTCACAGAAAAAAGCTCCTTCCTTCCCCTCACACAGAGAGTTCTCCCGGCTTCCTCTCCCTCTCCTGGTCCATCGCTTTCCTGCACAACAGTCAATTTTTTATCTTTGGAGTCTTGTGGTGTTAGATGCACTGTCTGTAGTTCAATAACAGGGTAGCTCTCCCTCTCTCTTTTTTCCTTGTCCCTCTGTATTTCTGTGCCACCTCACTGAGCTTTATCATTGTACTGCTATAATAAAAAAGCAAAAATACTGACATTGTGTATATAATTTGTGAATTATGCAAATTCAACTGTTGCTTATGATTTTGGTGCATATTTGGGAAATTTTCATTTCTATACCAGAATGTGAATGTTGGATGTAGGTTGATGAGAACAGTAAATTTTTTCCCTTTCTGTATGGCTCCCTTTCAAAGAGGGAGATTTAGGGGGAAAGAACCATACATTTATGTTTGGTGATTACAGAACTATACAAATCTCCTCATACCCCTCTCCTTCTATATCCCTGGCCATCCATGAGTGGGGAACCATTTTTTTGTTGCTTATGACTGCATTTTTAATTTATAGATATTTTAATATTTTAAGCTCTTCTTAAGTAATTCAGATAATCACGAAAGGAAACAAGAGAAGAAGATTTTTGTTGTGACAGAGTGCAAATGTGATTGGTGATGTCTAAGAAGGGAAAAGAAGGTTGAATACATAGGGTCCAGAGCTTAGATAATAACAGGACACCTAGTGTGTAGAGACCACAGTTAGGGGCGGGCTTGACTGAGTGCCCAAGAGCTGAGTAGGTCTGGAAATCATTTTTGTTGGCAACGAGAGTTTCATTGTGTGGGAACTTTGTTCTACTTGCTCACCTTTTCTCATCATGTCTCATTCACAACCCTCTTAGAAGTAATTTAGGGACCTGACTTGAACTCTTTTTTTTTTTTTTAATTTAAGTAGCATTGCATTAAAACATGACATAAGTTAGTTTCAGGTGTGCATCATTAAAGATCAATATCTGGCAAACAATGCAGTGAAAAAATAGGCATTTGCATTTCTTGAAATGCAAATGGCTAACAGACATATGAAAAAAATATTCATCATTAGTTATTATCAGGGAAATGCAAATCAAAACCACAATGAGGTGCCACCTCACACCTGTAAAATGACCCATATTTAGAAAAAAAAAAAAACAATTAGAAACAACAAATGTACAAATATTGACACTGATGTGGTGAAAAGGGAACCCTCTTACACTGCTGGTGGGAATGACAGGATTTCAATCCATGTCTATGGAAGTGAATATCCTTTACCTTATGGAATAAGTCTTTTCTGAATCCAAAGCAAAATCATCTCCTAAATTATCTGTTGAAGCCCTCTACCTTAGTTCTTCTGGAAGGGTAAATAGACTCATTTCTTGTGCAATGTTGGGGTCTGTAGTTTGCTGAGTTATGAATGAATGAGCAGTCAATCTACCAGGACATGTTTAAACAGGTTTCTGGATATTAATGCTCATGTTAAATATGTAAGTATATGTATATATTTATGGCTACACACACACGCACACACACACACATTATCCCTGACAGACTGCAAAGAAAGTGAATTATACTCTTGTTTGCTAAAGGAAAGAACCCAAACTAATTATCTTATTTTAAAAACATGGTTTTGATGTACTGACTTACACAAACCTCTCCATTTTAAGTAGTTATTTAATTCAACATTTTTTCATTGCAGAAGCAGACACATGGGAAAAGCTGGAGTACACCAGATGAAGGTCCCTTACTTGTGTTTCATAGTTTAGATATGCTTATATTAAAAGGCAAGAACTTTTGAAGGTATCTGATTTCAAGGAATAAATTATTCTTGCTTATGGAAGATAAAGCATCTTTTAATATATTGACACGAAAGATGCTTTATCATAAAATTGATGCAAAATTGTTCTTTATTACTTTGTCTAACCTTAATTCTTCAATCTATGGGACTTGTGTGTTTGAAGAACCATGCAAAATAATATAAGCAGCTCTTATTGAGAGGAGAGAATTCAATAATTGAGAGATTTTTTAAAAAGTTTTAAAAAATATATAGCTAGCTTTGCATGCTGACTTTAAGTGAAAGCTGAATTTCCTTTTCTATTTCTGTAACTCTTTAGTGGGGGATAGTTGAAAAGAAGACTTTTTTAAAACAGAGTTGATTCTTCAGAAATTCCTTCTTCACTTTGAAATTCTACGATTTCTTTCCAAAGTGTAAGTATATTAATAATAATCTCTTTTAGAGTAAATTCTTTTTTTCTTTTTTACCTTTTATAATTTACTTATTTATATTTTACATTGTTGTTCATTTTTGTACAATGCATGCTTTCTCCTCTCAGGTGTAGTCCCCATAGTATCCCCACCACCAATTCACATGTGTACCATCACCATAGTCCCTTGTGCTCTTCCCTTCCCTGTTTTGATCCCGCTCCTTACACCTCCCTTGCAGAAAGTCTCTGATTTATAATTGCCTGTTAATTTAAAAAAATTATTGGTATTATTTTTTCCCTGATCCCTTGTTTGGTTCCCCTATATTCCTCCTATAAATGAAACCATACGATATTTTTCTTTTTCCTTCTGATTTTTTTCACTGAGCATAGGACACACTCTAAATGATTCAGTAAAAATTATTTTTAAAGTATATAATTATAAGCAAATCTAACCATGAGAAAAGTTGATAAACTTCTATCTCTTTTTATCTTTTCTCTTGATATCTATCTATCTAATCTATCTATCATCTATCTACCTACCTATCTACATGGTACAAATAACTATGATAAAAATAATCACACAAATTCTCTAAAGAACACAAAATATAAGAACACTAGCAAATGTGTTGATTTGTTTTATGTTGCCAGCATGAGGGCAGAGGAGTTTCTATCATTGACAATTACTGTCTGATTTGCTAAAATTCATTATCTGTGGACTATTTTCTATATTTCAGATAGCTTTACTGTGAGCTATAGGCAGGCATATGGGGAAAATGTAGCAGCCATTTAGAAAGGGAAATGTCCTGGGATGATAACCCAGCTGGAAGTGAGGATGTTCCTGTGTTGAAGATTAGTGCAGTTAAAAGGATTTACGGATCTGATTATCAAGGTAATAAATAGCTAGAAGATTTAATCATTGACCTTAACACTTCAGTGCAAATGATTTAACTGAAAGGGATGATGCAACCATTGTAGTCCCTTTAATAAGGTATGTTGGAACCTCAGAACTCCAAGTAACTAGACAATCCCACATTAAGTATTTAGGGTAGAAATGCAATGATGTCCTAAGAGGTTTGAGGAGTGCATTGAGGGCATAGAGAATGGGGACTGTTGCAGTTTTGTACTTGTAGGGTACTCAGGGGGGCTTAAGCTTTTTTTTTTGGCATAGAAAAACTGGCCAGAGGTATGGGGGTGGGGGTGGTGAGAGGACTCACAAGAGACACAGCAGGGAGAACAGACATATTTACTGACATACACTGCTAAGGGGAGCAGTGGGTGAGATAGGAGAGGTCTGCTATGCCATGTGGGTGAGCTCCATGGCAAGGATAGAACTTGGCTGCCCATAGAGGTGAAAGTGCTGAGACTTAACCCCTAGGCCACCAGGGAGGTCCTGGGGTGCTTAAGTTTTATTGCAAATTTGTAATCAACTTAAAATCTATGGTCTTAGTTTTAAGGGTATTGCTTTTACTATGTAATTCTAATACGATGTTGTTAGTCACATATGTAAGTTAAAATTATGTTTTATAACTTAGGGCAGCAAGGTAGAATGGAATGAGCTTTAGACATGGAGTCAGTTGATATAATTTACAGACATATCTGTCTTGTCATCCTCTTTGGGGCAAATCATCTAGTGTCCGACCATAAGCCTTAGTTATGTTGCCTGTTTTTTTGGTGAATGGAGCACTGTCTAAGATTTTGCTTTGCAGCATGTTAAAGAAATTATAATTTCAAAACACTGGCTGCTTCTTCCTCTCATAGGGCTAGAATTTTAGGATAAATAACTGAGCTATTTAGAAAACACAGGAATGGGTTCTTTTAGCAATGGGTTCATCAAACTTTCTAGATGGGTTCATCAAACTTTCTAGATCACCACGACTTTGACCTTGACAGGAAGATAGACTTGATTAAAAAAAAGACTTAAGCACTCTGTCAAATTTTAGCATTCTTCTATTGGAGTATCTGTTGCAACACATGTAGGTATCCCTGGAACTAAGGTTTGTGGGGTTTCTGGAACTAAGAGATGAATGATGGCCATCAGTGAAGTTAGAGAAGAGGGGGCCAGGAGCCTAGCAACTGGATGAGATCCAGGCAGAAAAGCTTAAGTGGAGATGGCTAAATAAACTTTAAGAATGTTAAGATGTTGTTTTGTGCTGTGTTGTAAAATTTCCTCTCTGTTGTTCCTAAACACTAGGAAAGATCTGTTACATCCCACTGCCTTCTGTTAGTGGTGCTTTAGGGAGTGAGGAAACGGGAATTGTTAATTATATCTGAAAGGGCGTAGGATTTCCTATGATTTAGGAACCAGGATTTGGATATTCAATTGGTCATTACAGAACATCATTACAGGACATCTAGATATTACTAGTGCTAAGAAAAATTGTGAAATACTTAGCAATGAACACAAAGAGTACTGGGTGATATGGGGTTTGATCTTCATTGTAAAGCAAGTGGTCACTGTTCTGTGAGATACAAATATGTTTTGTGAGATGAGTGGGGATTTAGTTGACACACCCACTACAGATGATTTAAAATACTACATTTTAATGCTTTTGGATAGTGATCATTTTTGCATGTATTAGCTAATTCATTTCAGCATTGCCCATCAAAGAGTATTTTCAACACTTCTTTGAAAATTTTTGACATCTTATGGGTCCCCTCAGTAAGTTAATAAAATTTTAAGGTGTATTCATTCTGTATTTGTATGAGAGTCATGACTTTACCTTTTTAAAAGCTAATGTCTAAGTTTCCACAGTGCTGATGTGGTCACATTCAATGGCCACATTCCTGATCCCTTCTCTTTTTTAGTGCCATATTCCTCAGCCTTCTTCAGCCTTCCTCATTGCTCACTGACTATATCCTAACTCTCAGCTTTCAGAGAGTAAGGTCAAAGGAACAAGAATTAGCTGCCCAGAACCCCACTTTAAGAGCTGGTATGTGAAGGAAAATAAAAAGATTGGTATAATTAAATCTGGGGCTGAACGCAGATTTCCACTCCCTTTACTTTGGGATGTTACTGTATGTATTCAATAGTGTAGACTGAATTTCTCAAATCATAAAAGGATTATGCTATTATAAGCATAAAAATATAAATTTAAATCAATAATAAAATAAAGAAATTAAAAGAATAGAGGATTCAGGAAGACAGCACAGAATTGACAGGCCTGTAGAACCAGTTAGACTTACTCTAGGATTCACAGTTTCCTATCAGAGATATTAAGTCTTTCCCACCTTCCAACTGTTTGATTTAATGTTACATTATCCAGAGACAGAGAAATTTGATCATGATTTCCTTCTAGAGACAAATGATAGGTCAGATCTTATGATCATTTTTGCTCAGGAATGTTAATTTGTTGTTAAGATGAATGGACTCCTGTGTTAGCATGGATAATATATTAACACTTTTTATCTTTCATTTAAGAATTGTAAAGAAATTGATAAAATGCTCCTCAGAAAATGCTGGATTCCTCAATAGGTATGTGGAACTATATAAAATATAACTATGAGATTTTTCTAAAATTTTTTGAAACTATAACTATTTCAGTCTTTTAACTTTAATCCAGGCCTTTAGTTTTTCTGTTATATTCATCATTAAAATATGAACTCTCCTGTGGCTTTCATCCCAGATAATATAAACTTGGGCATGTTATTTTTATAACCAAAATAACTTTGGTCTTTTTCCTTATCATAACAATATATCAAAAATAATACAAATCTTGTAGAAAAAATAGAAAGTCTAGATAAAGAATAATTAATCCTTTATAACTTCATTCCTCAGAAGTAAAGGCTACTAATACCTTTAAGATATCATCTTAGATCTTTTTCCATGGAAAAATGTGGATATATTTTTTCATACATACATATTTTAAAATATGTAATCTTGCTGTTAAATTTTTTTCATTGTAAGTAATTACATGAAATCCTCCATTTTATATACATTGCAAAATATATGTTTTGAATCATAGGTTCTGGAGCTGAACTGCTTCAATTCCCAGTTCTGGTTGTGTGACCTTGGGAAGTTACTTAGCTTTACTAAGCTTCGGTTATTTTATCTAGAAAATGGAATTAATATTAAACACCTACTTTATAGATATTTTGTTATGATTCAATAAAGCAGTGACCAACACATAAAAAGCATAGCATAAAATGTTATCTATTATAATTTCCTTGTC
Source organism: Galemys pyrenaicus (assembly GCA_019455555.1). NCBI lineage: Eukaryota > Metazoa > Chordata > Mammalia > Eulipotyphla > Talpidae > Galemys > Galemys pyrenaicus. The sequence goes on from JAGFMF010011668.1 coordinate 3,157,915, forward strand.
ATCAAATATGACTGCGTTTTGACTAATCTTTCAAGTTGAATTAAAAAACTGAATTAGGTTTGAGATAATAGGGACAGGGGGGATTTATTCTTTTTCTTTCATTGACTTTAGAGGCAGGTAGATTCTGATCTATTATTTTGCAGCATTTACGGTTACACTCTCTTTAGTGACTGTTTTCTACCAACGGTGAGTTACAATGTTCTTTTTAGATCAGACTCTAGTGCTAGCATTCAGGAAATACTGAACTTTTGTGTTTGGCAACCGTGGAAATTTAATTTTGGTGGAATGAGGCCATTAATGATTAACGAAAGAACTCCATGCTTGAATTCATTTTAACAGCTAAGCTCCTACTGGGTTTCTGAAGAAGCAAAAGTCATCACAGATTAAATCACATCTAATTCAAAGCAATATTTATTGCAGACTGGTCATACAATTATTTCTCAATCCTGTGGTAGTTCTTTATTTCAGCAAGGAGATGTTTTAGCATACCAGGCAGCTCATTTCTGGAATTTGACTGATTTTGGGTTGTTAACAGTCCAGTTCTTTGGTTATGATGTTAGAATGACTTAATAGTCCTTTTGAAATAAAAATTTTAAAAAAAATTTTGTTTGTTCTTTAGCTCACATTTTTGATAACATTACAGCAATGTGAAAGCTGGAATTTGTTAATATATAAGGAATTTTATTTTCATTCCCCATTGAATCTGCCAACTCACAGTTTTGATTAAACTACTCTTTAAACATGATTTTTGATCATGCCTTCCCACGTTTTGATCATGCCTTCCCATTGCCATGACCAATCTTTTAAAAAGATACTGCTAAGAAATAATTTTTAAATAGTGAAGTTATTGTGAACAGTATAAAGCATATGGGTTGGGGAGAGAAAAGATATTGGAAAGACAAAGTACAGAAGTCTAAATAACTATTGATATTCATGTATTTGGGCAAAGGTATTTGGTCAACCTTACCTTGAATCCTAGGTCTATTCATGCCATGTGAATGCATTTTCTACGGTACCACATAACTTCTTCTATAAATATCCTACGAAGTGAAAATATACTCATAAAATTTTTTATATATATATCACAACTAAAACATACTGTTTTTTAGTTCTATTTGAAATGAACATGCTTGTTACAATCAACACTAATTCACAATACTTATATTTTATACAAATTAAGAATAAAATCTGGGAAACATTTTGTCTACTAGACCTGAATTAATACTTTATTTTTATTGTAACTGTACAACCTGAGGTATTGGTTGTTCCATTCATGATTTCCGGGGGCACATAGTGAGTATTTGAAGGTTTGATGGAGAATACAGTTGTGAAGGCTAGAAATTAGAGCATTCTTATTTGTGTTGTATATAAGTAAATCTACATAGTTGTGTATATATTTAGCGTGTACAGCATATCATATTCACCAGTACTGAGCACTTACGGGTGAACAGAGAAAATGTTTTCTTCTTTCCTCTCTGTCTATAAGAAAAGTAAATGAAAGAACAGAGTCTGTGATAGGTTAAATTGTATCCTCCCCAAATATATTGAGATCCTAACATCTAATATCTTAGATGTTACCTGATATTGAAGTAGGTTTGTTGCAGGTATAATTAATTAAGATGCGATCATACTGGAGCAGGAGGATCCTTATACCAATGACTGGTATCCTTATAAGAAAAGGAAAAAGTGGGTATGGAGACACACAGAAGTGGAGAGGCAGATACTGGAGCTATGTTGCTACAAGATAAGCAGTTCCTGAGGCTACCAAGAGGAGCAGAGATAAAAAAGATGCCTCCCCAGAAGCTCTGTCGATACATACATTTTACACTGGGGCCACAGATGGGTGAGACAGAAATATCTATTGTTTCAAACCATCCAGTTTATGGTACTTTGTCACAGGAATCCCAGAAAACTCATATGAGTCCCAATGGGCTTGGAAGTACAAAACCTTTTGGCTCAGATCTTGGCTTGTCCTTTGTAACCGAGTAGTTTGGGAACCTGGAACTGAGAGGCTGCACTGTATTTGAAGTTCGAATGGGTGTGAGTCACTATGGTAGTTTATATAGAATATCTTCAATGGGGGGGGTATCATGAATCCATTTGAAAATCTTAAGGGTACTATTTTGATACTTTCCAAAGAGAAGGGAATATACATACAGATATGTAATATTTTGCATTCAATTTCATTCACAAACTCTCTAGGGAATTTATGATATCAGGTTAAGAATTCCTGCTTTAGAATTTCATTCTCAGAGTATTACTTGTAAAAATAAAGAATAAGCATCTAAACAGACATTGAACAAGTGGTGTAATCAAATTCACATTTAACAAAATAATGGTTATTAGAAACTGGTGAATGGAGAGATCACCTTGGGACTTTTATGTATGAATATAGGAGTTGTGACTATTTCTTGATTTATGTATTTGCCTTATAGCATTTTGCGGAGTAGGAACTAATTATAATTACAGCCAGTATTTATTATGATCTGTGCACTGTGATAGGTGCTTTTGGTTCATTATCTCTAAGCACAGACCTATGTTGGGGGTTGAAGTGGCATAAAGGCCACTTAGCCCTGTTCTCTCTCTTATGCATAGGACCTCAAATTCAGACTTCTGACGTTATCTTCAAATAAGGTTATATTTACAGATACAGCAACATACTAAGACAACATAAGAACATATTCATCATGTGATTTGAAATGTTTGGTTTATTACTAAGCCATTCTGCCTGTAGTGCAATTTGAAACATATTTTTTAATACAAGCTGAAATTTTTATTAATAGCACAATTGTAGAATGTGACTGTATACACACACACTGCAGCTATTAGTTTATCAGTATAAATTTACAGAACATCTCACCAACTTCAAAAATCTTAGTTTCACATCTCTATAGTCTACTTTAGCATATTTAGGGTACTAAAAGGATTCTTATGTACTTAGAATCTCAGAAACAGGCAGTGGTCTGGGACTGTCTTCTTTTTTTTTTTTAAAGAAACAAGAGCTGGGGTGCAGGCCAGAAGTGCAAGCGGTGGGTGAGAGGATTCACCAGAGACAGAGTAGGGAGCAGAACAGGCAGACCTACTGAAATATACTGCTGAGGGGAGCAGCGGGCAAGACAGGAGAGGTCTGCTGTGCCATGTGGGTCCCCTCCCTGTCCAGGGATCAAACTCATGCTGCAGTGCCTGGCAACAGCTTCACAGTGTTGTGACTTAACCCCTTGTGCTACTGAGGATGCCCCTGGCTGAGACTTTCTAAACTTTGGAGACTCTCTAAAGCACAGCTCTTTAGGGTCTCCCTGGTGCTGCAAAGGGTTGAACGCAGCACTGTGGGGCTTCCATGGTCACTGCAGCACAAGCTTGATCTCCAGCCAGGGAGGGGAACCACGTGGCGCAGCAGACCTCTCCTGCCTTGCATGCTGCTGCTCTCAGCAGTGTATTTCAGTCCATCTGCCTGTTCTGCTCCCCATTCTGTCTCTGGTGAATCCTCTCACATCCCCCCTCACACACCCCATGCCGCTGGCCTGTATCCCCAGCTTTTGTGCATAAATACAATCTTAAAAAATAAAGCATAGCTCTTCAAAGTGCCCCATTCAGTGTACAAAGGTAAGGGGATTTCTTTCCAGCTCAACTCACTACTGCTTTAGTAGGCCTTGATAGGGTCAAGGCAGACTGACTTGTAACAGCTTGTCAGGTGATGGTGCTACAGAATAAAGTCTGACCAGCACTGGACCAAGGAGAAGAGAGTGTGATGGCTTCACAGAGAAGGGTTTTAGGTTTCCCAGCTTGCCATGCCTGAGTCTCTACCTCTGAGGGATGGTGATGCATGTGGCTGTGAATTCCCTGAACAAGGGTTTCACATCTGGAGAACATCAGAGCAGTGAAAGTCAACTGACTTCAATGAGCACTTAAAATACTCAACTGATTTTATGAGGTGGAGAGGCAGTGATGCTCTGAGATGACTGACTCTAAATTGGAAAGGGAACTTATTTCGTAATTCTGTATCCTTGTGCCTGAGCAAATGACTGCTTGTTCATTTAGTACATATGAATAGGGGAAACCACTGTGATCTGTCACTTACTGTTCTAAGAGGAAAAAAATACAAATAGTCAAAGGAACTGAAGGTACTAGGTCAGACAATAGGTGAATTAAAACATCACTAACACCTGCATACCAGGGCAAAGAAACTAAAAAGAGAACAGAAAATCCATATTCAGGAGACCCAGGCCATCTCAGTGAGGCAGATAAAATTAAATGCTGTGCTCCAGGCCATTTTCATGATTCCACTTTGGTTACCCTTCAACAGTGACTGAAATCTTGCTTGTCCTTCTGGAGAGTTAGCAGATAAAGGAAAATTGCTTAGAGCAACATCTTTGTCCCTGCCTTGAAATTAATTTTAAAGCTACAATCAAGTACCACAAGAAAGTTGGGCACCATTAAAACTAACACCTAGTAAGTGTGACAGCTTCAGATATACAATAAATAGTCAGAAAGCAGAATTTTCTTTTCTTTAGGTTTTGTTTTGTTCTTTGGTTTTTAGGGATGCTCTAGGTACACTGGATATGTTACACTGACAATTGCCTTTTTTCAGTCATCCAGAGAAGACTGCACAGAGCAGCCATATAAAAGAGTGAGCTTTCTGGGGGGAGATGTTTACATGGGGAACTGTATAATTTATTAAAGGTGAGGTGTTCTTTGTTCTTTCTAGAGGTAAGCCCCTCACCCTGTCTTTTCTCCCTTTGTTCTTTCAGCATTTCAGATTTGACTTTTTGCACTTTGCTATCCCATTGAAACTAAAATCTCTGGTGTGCGGGAGTTTAAAAAAAATATTTAGATAATGACAGGTTAATCTTTCTTTTAAAATGATTCTCTTTTCTACCCCAATTTAATGTTTTTGTTTTACATATATCTATTTTCCTTTCCCCTTCATTATCTAACAAGTATCTCTTTCCTTTTAATAGGGTCAACATTAAAAATATATATATTCACTATAGAAAGATTATATAGGGGGGCCTCCCTGGTGGCGCAGTGGGTTAAGCAACACACTGTGAAGCAAACCTCAGCCACTGCAGCACAAGTTCGATCCCTGCTGCCGGCCAGGGGGGAAACCCACATGGTGCAGCAGACCTCTCCTGCTGTGCCCGCTGCTCCCCTCAGCGGTGTGCTTCTGTTGATCTGCCTATTCTTCTCCCTATTCTGCTCTGTCTGTGGTGAATCCTCTCACCCCCCACACCTCTGGCCTGTACCCCAGTGCTTGTATGCATAAATAAATAAATCTTTAAAAAAAAAAAAAGAAAGATTATATAGGCAATTTACACAGGTCAAAAGAAGGAACATTAAGTATATTATATAACCTAGTGAACAATATTGTATTTTTTGTGTATTTTCTTGCAAAACAATAAATGCATATTTATATTCTCACATAAAATACGTTAGTTGGTATTATACTATTTTACTTCTGTTTTATATACTTTTTTCATTTTCAGTTTTTTTGTGTTTATTTGTTTTTACATTATTGTTCATTTTTGTACACTGTTTTATTTCTTCTCTCAGGTGTTGTCTCCATAAAATTACCACCACCACGAAGAACCTGGAACCATCACCACAGACTCTTATGCTGATCCCTCACATTTTGATCCCTCTCTCTCTCCCTCCCTTACTGAATGGTTCTGATTTGTAGTTTGCTTGCTAGTTTTGTCTTTTTATTTTCTGATCCTCTGTATAGTTTCCCTGCATTCCTCCTGTAAGTGAAAGCATCTGACATTTTCCTTCTGACTTATTTCACTGAACATAATCCCTTCCAGCTCCATCCATGTTGCTGCAAATGACGAAAGTTTATATTTTTTGATTGCAGAGTAGTATTCCATTGTATATATACCACAACTTTTTGATTCACTTCTGTGTTTAGGGGGACTTAGTTATAGCAAATAGTGCTGCAGTAAAATGGGGAGTGCAAGTTTCCTTTTGAATTAGTGTTTTTGAATTTTTTGGATAGCTGCCTAGGAGTGGAAACACTGGGTCAAATGGGGATCCATACTGTGCCACATAAGGACTGGACCAGTTTGCAGATCCACTGAGCAGTGTAGGAGGGTTCACTTTTCTCCACATCCTTGTCCGTACTTATTGTTTTGGGACTTTTTTGATATGGGCTATTCTCACAGGTGTGAGATGACATCTCATTGTATTCTTGATTTACATTTCTCTTATAATAAGTGATTGTGAATATTTTTTCATGTGCCTGCCAGCCATTTTGATAGCTTCTTTTGAAAAGATGCCTGTTTAGTTCTTTCATCCATTTTTTAACTGGATTGTTTTGTTTTTGTAGTTTTATGAGTTCTTTGTTTATTTTTCCTGTTAGTCCTTTATCAGATCCATGGCATGCAAATAATTTCTCCCGTTAAGTAGTGTCTTTTTATTTTAGTTATGGTTTCTTTTGCTGTACAGAAGCTTTTAGTTTGATGTAGTCCCAGCTATTTATGTTCTTTTTGTTTTACTTGTTGTTGGGGGTGAATCCCTAAAGATACCACTAAAGCTTATGTCATGAAGTGTTTTGCTTATGTTTTGGTCTATGTATTTTATGGTTTCAGGTTGTCCATTTATACATCTTTTTATGTTAAAACTATACTTCTATTTTCAGTTTGATTACTGAAGCACATTTGATTGTGTGTATGTATATAATTTACTCAATACCTTATAATGGGGTTTGTTTCCAGTCTTAATTTTGAACAGTGCAAAAACATACTTACAGCTAATTTGGCCATCATCCAGTTTCAGTATCTGGATCCTTCATAAACTTATATCACTTTTTATAATAGCATATAATATTATTCATGTTTCACTTGTTGTTTTCAAGTGGTTTTTAAATTTTTAGATGCGACAATTTTATTATAATAAAAAACAATTTTATTATTTGCAAGTGTTTTAGCTTTCCTTGCAATCAGGAGACCCAAAGCATAATTCCTCTTAATTAACCCCTGGGTCTTACTCCTGGGTATCATGTAGTTGATTAGTAACAGTTAAGACACAGACACACACACACACACACAATTAAATAAATAAATATATAAATCACATTCAAACACATGTAGTTATTTTTCTTTTTAGCTGTTGATCTTCTTCACTCATTTCGAAAACATATACATTCAAAGGCATATACTCTTTATTGCTTGCAGCCATTCGTTCTGAATAATGATCCTCAAAGATTATTTGAGAGGTTTTAGCACAACTCACAACATTTTACCTGTTCATCTGTGCAGTAGATGGAGAAAAATGAGAAAGAAGGAGGGGTCTGGTCAGTAGTGGGTTCATCTGCTCCTCATATGGGAGACATTAGCTTGCAAAACGTAACAGGTAGTCCAGGCTCTGTGACTCTTCCAGTGACAATCCCTATCTCTTGTGATAAGCTTTTCCTATGAGAGCATTAAGGATTTGACATGTGTGTGTGTGCACTCTAATTTTAATGCACTTATATTCAATATATATACTATAGTACCAAACCTTTCAAAATTTCAAGTCCTTAGAAGCCCCAGCAACAGCAGAATCATATAGTAGGTCTGTGAAAGGGAGGGGAAAGCTTCCTTTCCTGTCTTAGGTACTGTGCTTGAGAATTAAACTGACATAAGACAGGTTAACAGGACAAACACATGCAAATTTTATTTAATGTTTTAAATAAACATTTAAATAAACTGCCCACAGGAGTTCTCATAACAAAAATGAAGACTCAGAAATGCCAGTAGGAACAAAAAGTGAAAAACTTTCTTTTTAGGAGAAGAAATACTAACTTTAGGGGGAAGTGACAAGACAAAGGCGTTTATACTAGGGGTAGTAGATAGCATGTAGTAAATTGTGGGGCAGTGACTGTGAAGACAGATATTTATCAAACAATTCTAGTTATTTAACTACAAAACTTGGAAAAGTGCTATAAAGGAAAAGTCCAAGTGACAGAGAGAACTGATAGAGTCTGGGAGGTAGTGTCAAGGATATAGGGTATAGGTGAGCTGTGATGTGAAAGGAAAAGGTCTGCAAGATGGAGATGGAAGCACTATTTGCAACAGTCAAGATATGGAAACAACCTAAATGCACCAACAAAATAAAACAGATGAGTGGATCAAGAAGATGTGGTATATATACACAATGGACTACTATTCAGTGATCAAAAAAGATAAATCATGCCACTTGCAGCAACATGGATGGAACTAGAAGGAATTACTCTGAGCTAAGTAATAAGCCAGAAGGAAAAAGGTAAATATTAAATGGTTTCACTTGTATGTGGAATCTAGACAAATCAAACAAAGGATCTGACAAAGACAAAGTGTTAAGATTGACCCTTGAAATCAGACGGTGTATCTGAGACACTCGGGAGCGGTGGTGGGAGAGGGAGAGATAGAGAACAGCAGGGAGAGGAGAGCTCTGTAGAGGATGGTGGAAGACTGTGGACACTTAGGTGGTGGGAAAACTATGGTGACTGGAAAGAAAAACTGGGGGCTAGAGGTTTGGAAAGCATGACATTGTGGAAGAGCCATGAATTAGAGGGTTAGCAGAGGGTGGATGTGTGGCTGGAACTGTAAGACCTATTGCAGGAAATGCAAAATGTCTAGCATTAAGGGGATGTCTTCCTTTTTTGGGTAGATCAAAAAGTCAGAGTGTGGGTGTGAGTGGCATAGAGAAGATAGAGCTTGGAGAGAGAAAAGTGAAGATTTTAGGGGCTGCCTTGCTTTTTGGCAGATTTTTTTTTTTAAGAGCCAATGATTTTTACATCCAAATGTTATTTTATTTTAGTGAAGAGCCTGAAATATATGTCTAACCCTAACGTAGACCTGCAGTTGCAATAGGTGTGCTTTGTTTTAGGCAGCAGATATATTTTGGAGAATTGTGGCTAATTCACATTTTGGTAAATTGACTCATTTTAAACACAGCAGGGAGTATGCTTTTTAAAGGAAACCTATGATGCATCTTTTTATAAAGTACAAAATCTTTTTGGAAAACAAATATGTTTTGTAAATCTCTTCGTTAGTGGAAGAAAATGAGGGAGCAATGATGCTGAGAAACATGTATATTCATACATACTTAGGATTCAACAATTAGAGAGCGAGGTCTTTGAAACATGAGCAACTTCCCTTCAGAGTCTTTGGTCTGTAAATATTTTAGTCGGAAAGCCCAATCTCTCTATCATCTTTCTTATTTTTAGAAAGGCAATTGATGTAAACAATCTCTGGTTTCATTTTAATTGGAGATCACAACTTCTTCAGAATTCTAAGGAGGTATTCTCAGAAGGGTGGTGCAGGTGTCTTTTTTTTTTTTTTAAAGATACGCACTTTTCTTTCTTCATGTTCATCTTGAGTAGCTGCTCAAAAGAAAAATAGTGTGTCTGTGGAAAGAGCCAGCATTGATCTCCGTGATTACTTATTCTCAGGGAGTTGAGGTAATAGTGCTGCCACAGCTCCACTCTGATGTTGTGGGATTGTGCTATCCGGGCTTCCAGAGTGGCACTCTGAAGACATTATCTGAAGATTGATTGTGAGGCTTTCTCTACTTTTCATGTGGGCTTCTAGGTTTACTTGCTATGGAATTTATCTAGAGGAGAGAAAATTTTTCCAATTGCTCATCTTCCTCTGAGAATCATAGATTTCTACGAGTTCTAATGTTTCAGTGTATGGTTTGGTATGACAGATATTTATGTTTGATGCAGACTAAAACACAAAATATATTTAACCTTTATTCAGCCTGACTATAAATATATTCTACCTGCTTTCAGCTACAGTGAATTATATTAATAACCTGTTATTGTAAAAATGTCAGAAGTATTTTCTGTCTCTTGGAATGATTATCTGCTAGAAGTATAGGGTTTATTTTAGCAGCGCTGACAAGAAGAAAAAAATGTAACCTTTTAGTGAAATGTTAGTTTTCAAGAACTTTTTTCAGATTAGTGCAAAAAAATAGCAATAAAGATGACACAGGGAAAACATCTAAATAATACATATAACCTGAAATAGTCTGTCTCCTCACTTGATTATACAGAGAAAATATAGGATTTTACTTACTTTACTTATAGCTGCACTAACACATTGGTATCATTTTCTCATACTAGGTTTGTCATTTAAAAAGAACAAATGAAATGCTCTACACAAATACAGAAATGAAAACAAAACTTTCTTAATTTCCTCTCCATTCATGTACATTTGACAGCTTATTTTTTTTAAAAAGATTTATCTATTTATGCATAGAAGAGCTGGGTGCAGGTCAGAGCTGTGGGAGGTGAAAGGATTCACCAGAGACAGAGTGGGGAGCAGAACAGGAAGATGGACTGAAATCCACTGCTGAGGGGAGCAGCGGGTGAGGCAGGAGAGGTCTGCTGTGCCATGTGGTTCACCTCCCTGGCCGGAGATATAACTCATGCTGCTGTGCCTGGGATGCTTCACAGCGCTCAACCCGCTGCACCACCAGGGAGGCCCTTTGATAGCTTATTTTTTCGGTCGCAACACTAAATCAGGAGTTCTGAGGTATCCTGGTTGATTTTTGACCTGGTTCTGAATGCTGCAAAGAATTAACTTGAGAAATGTCATTTAGATCTGACTTTAGCATACAGGCAAATTTCTGTGAGTCCTTTTTGGGAATATTTTCTTGTGCTGTGGGCAAGCTATTTGGCTTTAGTCATTAAAACAACCTTTGATTTTTCTTGTAAGGAGTTGACTTTTGTACATTTACTTATCATATTTTAAAATCTCACACCATTTTCCCCTGTCATCAGGAAGCCAGGATCTGGATGAGGTCAGTAACTCTCTGAGTGTGTTTTCTACTTTTGTTCTACCCAACCTGTCTCATTATTGTTGCCAGATTCCTGTTTCTAAGCTAGAGTGTGTTCTTTTTTCAGATTTCAAATTTGGTTTCTATTGCCTGTGATGGTGGAGTGTATATGTTAACCTAGCTTTCAGAGCTTCTGTCATTCATTTTGCCTTGGTAATCCAGTGTGAGTTTCACTTAGAGGGAAAAGCAAGCTCTCTTGACCAATTGGGAAGTCTGAGTAGTTCACTGGTTTTCATCTGCCCATGTACCCTAACTACGAGCCTCAGTTTTAATCTTTACTCATCTAGTCCTTTCAGTTTTCCCATAATACTGAATCTTATTCTTTAAGAAATCCCCGAGGCTGTGAAAGTAGGGCCACCCTTTGAAAAAACAAAAACAAAAAACCAAAAAACAAAAACAAGTAAATGTTCTCTTATGTTGGTAATGGCAAAACTTTGATGAATTCCCAGCCAGTCTTTGCAGATATTTAAAAGAGGTCTCACATACTTAAAGTGCTGAAATAAAGGCGAGGGATTAGGTTGACTCCATAGTGCAGAAGGAAAACAGGATGGAAACTACTGGGGAGTGCATTTTAGATCAATCTACAAAATAACTTTTGAATAATTAGAACGCTCTGCAAAGGAACAGGTGGCAAAGAGGGTGAATTCATCATCACCAGAGTCTTTTGAAAATGTTACGGAAGTATCTGATGAGGGAACACATTAAATCATCAGATATTCATAATCTGAAGCTTTACAGCTGCTCTCTGTCATGGTGGATTCCTGGGTTGTGGAGACTCTGGAAAGGTCTGAGATGTGTTACATTGTGCTTAAATGTGACATTAACTGTATTGACTATTAGAGTTGAAAAGTTGAGGGTTAAGAATAAGAGAGAGCATATGAAAAATGAGAGTATGAAAATGAAAATGGATGGGGGCTTAGACAATGAGGGGATGCTATGGGGGGCGGGCAGAACTTGGGAGGGAGTTGCAGGTTGTATGTAAGAATCAGAATATGCCAACATTCAGCTTTTGTTCTTCATTCATAAAGGATAGGCTCTTTTTGTATCCACTTTGGTACCATTATCACAGCTGTTGTGGAAAGATACAATTTCCCCTAAATGTGTGAAATAAAGCCTGATTTCTTGGCTTTTTCTTTTGCAGTCAATAAAACCTGAAAGAGTAACATGATTTGTGATATGAACAGTATGAAGCCCCTGTCAGCTGTGTAGGCCAGATTCTAGCTTGTGTTGTATCTTGTAATATTTAATACTTAGCTCTAGAGCACTTTATAATCATTACCTGATCTTCACGGCATCCCTGACAGGTAAGCAGTGCCATTCCCAATTTAAAAATGAAACAATGGAAGTGATTTAAGACTCTAGGAGTGAGTTTCAGGGCTACAAACAGAAGCTTAAATGCCTCAGCTGTCAGTTTTATGTTTAAGTTCCTTGATTAACACTTTTCAACTTGCGATTCTTGAACAGGCATCGGTCTATAGAAGTGCTTTCTGCCAGCGTGGGCGTGTCTGGCATTGCCCTGGAACTGTTAATACTGTCTTGCCAATTGGAGGACTCCCAGTATCTTGAAAGGTTATGAGGGCTGCTATCTCTCACTTTGTCCAAATATTGACTGCTCGTTTAGAATACTAATTCTCTGGTCTCTGGTCTCTCGATTCTTTTTCTTAGAATTCTAGTCTCTAAGCCTGAGCATGCTTGTGTGTGTGTCAGTATGTGTGTCTGCATGTGCATATATCTCTGTGTGTCATATATCTGTGCATATATCTGTGTGTGGGTGTATATCTGTATGTGTGTGCATGAATATATGTGTGTATATGTAGGTGTATCATAGTATCCTTGCTTCACCTACATCTACTTGTGCTACATTGCTTGCTACTTTCAAAGAAAGACTTTCTTCACTGTATCATTTTGCTAGCAACCTTGTGAATATTAATAACAGAGAATTATTTTTCTTGGGAAAAATATTGCGGTGCATCCTGACATTCTTGGCAAGTCGTTTTCTACTCATAATGGGAGGTTTTGATAAAGTGAATTATCTTTTGTGCAGAGTTGTTTTCCTTTGTATTTCTCTGTGCCTACCATTCTCTCAGTTTTCTATTAAATTATTATTTTCTCTGTATTACTTTACAAGTTGTAATTGCTTTGTTATCAGAAAGTGAGAGGTAGATTCATTTTATCCTTTTATCACCTAGCGTCTTAGAGAATGAATTGCAGCACTCCTCATTACCATAGCTTTGTTCAGCTCGGTTTTTAATGTTAATTGCCCTTGTCATTTCTTGTAATGTAAGCTATAGAACTCTTCTAGTTAAAGGAGAGAGAGATTAATGTCAGAATATATTTTCAAAATGAATTGATAAGGAAATTCCATGTTTCATTTAAAGGCAGTAATTAAATAACAAGGAGCTCATGAAGTGAAATCAACAAGATGGACAAATGACAATAACCCAACAAGTCCAGGAAAGAAATACACGGGCATATGTTTAATTAAGACAGATACTATTTGAGTGGATCTCGATGTTTGTTTTACCACCCCCAAATTTATAATCCTTTGAAATGTTTTTTCCTTCTTTCTTTTCTACGTGGGTCTTTCCATTTTTCTCTTCTTGATGAAAGAAGACACATTTCTATTTATATTTTGAATGACAGCACTGGAGTAAGCTCCACACTGCCCTCTTCTGTCAAATAGGGCTATAGTCGCTCAAATCAATCATTAAATAAACCAAAAGCTATAGGAGTACTTGGTGAAGAATAAAATAGTTACTCTGCAGAACGGGTAGGGAGATTAAGAGATGGACGGGAGATCAAGGAGCAGATGAGCAAGGAATTCTTTGCTCAAAATAATCATAGGGTAAACTTCTGATGGAGTTGTATATTTTGGAAGTAGAATCTTACTTTATTCCTCCTTGATTTCAATCATCAGTTTAGGTTTGGAGTTAGAGCAAGTTCAGAAACTTTGGGGAGGAGGCAGGTACCCACATATTGTATTCTTTTTGACAGTTTGACCAAAGGGAGAACAATATGTAACTAACTGTTCAGTTCAGTTACAATAAAGTTACAGTTTTCAAAAGCAATGTTTTCCCCCAAAGCCAACAGAAAGTATCCAGGAATTTACAGGGGCACAGAACTGAGTATATTTGTAAATTTTCTGATGCATACTTTGCCCTGTGTAATTGCAGATGAGATCTGGCAATTCTACTTCTAGACTGAAGCAGGTCTTTCAGCTTCTTCCACATTCTAAATCCTATCCAGGAACTCTTGAGATGGTCAGGGAAAGCTGTTTTTCACTCGTAATAGGAAGTTTTCATAAGTGATTCATCTTTTGTGTAGAGTTTTCTCTTTTGTATTTCTCTGTGACTACCATTTTCTGTTTACTAAATCATTACTTCTTCTGTATTACTGTACAGATTATAATAACTTTGTTCATAATTTCTTTCTACAAAATTGTTTCTGGATTTTCTTCCAAGGTATGAGTAAACAGATCAGCTGTTTCTGGATCAGAAAGATACTTAATACTGACTTGTTATGATTCTTTTCTTGAACTCTGATTGGTCCTCCTTAGCTGTAAGTAAAATCCTCTTGTATTCAAAACTGTTTACACCGTTCTGAGAGTTAGTACTATTATGGTGAATAACATTCGGTTTTCTATTTCTAGTACTTAGCCCAGGGTCTAATACACATTAGACCCTCAGTAAATATTTGTCGAATAAATGAACTGTAGATATACTTCCTGTTCTCAAAGTATTTGGAGGGAGAAGGAAAAGCTTGCATTTTAGAGCTATAGGTCCCTGCCCTCGCACTTGACCTTTCCTCTTAAACTTGCCTCAAGCCTATTCACTAGATGTTACAGGCTTGTTTAACTTTCTGATGATGCTCAGCAGTTCCAGCTAACATCTGGAGGTAGTTCACCATAGGGGACATGTGGACCAAGTCAGCACCAACTTTCTCTGTAGCCTGACTATAATAAATTACTTCCTTGTAGTAACCAGAGGCAGACTCACACTTCAAGCTGTGCCTGGTTACATGTTTCTGTTTCTGGTTAGAGGGGTCCCTTTATCTCTCTGCTCATTGACAAAGCAGAGATGATAGTTGTGTCCTGATCTCATGGGTCGAACAAGATACTGCAGTACCTCTCCTTCCTTGCATAGAGAAGGATGATGCAAAGTCACATTTCTATAGTTTAACTTCTTCAAAGTTACTGTTTTCTTTCACCACTGGATACACCTGCACAAGTTAAGTTTTAAAGTTAAAATTTTGATTTTCTGATTTCTTAAACTTGTCCCATTTTCATGTTATAATACTTTAGAAGATGCCATGGCTTTCAGAAATATGTGGTTGACTTACCATGTGATACTCACTATGTGACTAAGTTATTAAGCATGTGAAGCTTAAATGTATTCTAAATCAAATTTCTCTACTCTCCTTGATGGATTAACAACCTTTAAGGATTACCTCTATTTATTTTTGCTATTTCATTTTTGACCACTTCTAACTTTCTCCAGGCTGGCTTCTTCAGACTGGCTCATCTGTCACCTTACTCAAACTGTAACTGTCTTGATATCCTGATGGTTTTATTCAGTGCTCTTTTTCTGGATGTTTTTGTAGAATTAACTCTTTTTCCATGTCTTTGTGTAATACTAGACACTGATGTTTAATATATTTTTCTTTTACCACCAAAGACATGGCACTCTACAGACGATACTACTGTATCTCAGGTAATTCCTCTTTAAAAATCCTTTCACCTTAGGCTCTCTTGCAGTTAAGGGCAAGGTGTATGAAGCAGCTTGTTATCTTAGAATGTGTACCCGATACAGGGCAGAAGCCTGCACCCGCCCAAATGGATCTCCTGTATAAGTTTAAACTTTTGAAACATGTTCCTCTTTAAAGCTATTTGCTGTCCTCATTGCGCGGGCTTTGACCTCTCAGCTTATTCGCTGCAACCTATGTAATGGCGGGAAATTGGCTATATAAACTCACCCCTTCTTACTCTCGGGGTCGATTGCCTCAGCTAGACCTACGTGTCTCAGTTGGATGGTCGGTCCCTGCACACAGGCATAATAAAGCTTTACTTGATCGTTGCAAAAAAAAAAAAAATCCTTTCAATTATGTAAAATTTCAAACAGATACAAAAGGAGGACAAATAGAACAGTGAATCTTTATTTACCTTTGGCCCAGGCTCAGTAATGGCCTGCAAACTTTATTTTTCAGGGAATTAAAGCAATCTCAGACTACATATCATTTAAAGTATAACTAATTCAGCATGTATCTCCAACACCTAAAGACTTAAAAAATAACGGCAATTGCATTAGCACAACTAAGCATTAATGATAGATAATTCCTTGGAATCTTTCAGGAATCAATCTAAATTCAGTTACCCTGTTCATGCCATTTATTCTGTAATATGAATCATTTGTCTGCAAGAATTCACCTTACTGGGATCTGGCTGATTGAAACCTTGGATGTCTTCAATAAATCTTTCTTTCCTCCAAGTTTTCTATAAACTGCAATTAGATACAGAGCAGCACTCCTGATAGAAATATAATGCAAGATATATATGTCACTCAAAGTGTTCTAGATATTGCTAAATTCCCCTCCACATTTTGCACTCTCTCCAGCAATGTGTAAGAGTGCTCATTTCCTCAGAGTTTTGCAAACAGTATTATGAACTGTCAAGCATAAGGGTTTTTGTGAATATGATTACTGAGAAATAGTACCTCAGTATAGTTTTAATTTGCACTTCTCTTATCATGAACCAAGAGCCAGGTGAAGCATCTTTTCATATGTTTATGGGCTACTTCCCTTCTTGCTTCTGTGAATTGTCCCCATCTTTTGTCCACTTTCTATTGGATTGTTGACCCTTTTATTTTCAATTTTTAGATGTTCTCTGTATAGGAGTAGTAGATTTTTGATTTTGATATAAAATAAATTACACATATTTTTTTCATATGCCATTCCTCTTTAATCTTCTCATCTGGCTCTTCTTTCTTTACCCCATCTGTAGCACTGTTCTACAGTTCTTCCATCACACTTGTCTGTTGGTCTTTCCATCCTCTTTCTCAGGAGCTCATGCATGTCAGAAACACAGTGCACTTATACTGTGAGCTCTTCAAGGACAGGCTTCATAGTCTATTAATTTTTGTATCACCTGATGCGGTGTCTAACTCATGTGAGATATTCAATATGTTGAATTTCTAACTCTCAATGCTGTGAAACTCAAGTCTTAGATGTTTAACCTCTATCTGGTTCTCTTTGTTCATATGTCCTTATCACCTAGAATTTCCCTTCTTTTCATTTTTAGATCTGAACTGATTGAAATTTTACCTTCTTTCAAGGCTACTCTAGCGCCACTTCCTCAATGAAAGCTTTCTTGATTTCCTCAATGTAATCTTTCCCTTTTATGAAAGCTTTTACACTTTGTGTCTCTCTTTTGGTCCTTATCATTTGGTACCTACTCTGTACTTAGATCCTTTGCAAAGGCTAGATCACAGGCCACAGTGAAAAGAGTAGTTATTGAATTAAACTAAATATGAACCATGTTCTCTTTACCCACTTCATGTATTTAAGTTTTAACTTTTCTAACTCCCCATCATAAGTTTCTTGAAGGCACATCAAATCAAAGACTGGAGATATCTTACTAAATAAAAATTAACTAGATTTAAAAATACAGTATAATAGTTTTAGTGATGGGTTCTATTTTAGAGATGAGAATCCATGCAGTGCAGCTAGAAGAGTGATGGTTTCTATTTAAAACTCAATCATAACTAAGTAACACAATCCAGATAAGTTAATCACACCTGGGGAAAATTGTTTCAGTAGTCTGAAGATGTACTTTTTCATTCTGGAGGGGATACATAATTCATTTGCAAAATATAGAGTTACTCATAATACTTGGTTTACAGACCATTATTTTCATTGGGCTATGCAAGACTCCTTGTTGTAATTACTCATTTAATTACTCTGCCTCTCAGAATCCCACCTTCTATTTCTGCCCATCCTGTCAATACTTTAAGTATTGGTCTCCTAATCATCAACTTTTAAGTCATTAAACAGAGTCCACATTTTAAGATTAGCTCATCCAAATGTCCATTGCTGATCTACATGTAGGTAACACAGAACACTGACTAGATGATTTGACTTTGTGTTTGCATAAGCTTTCTTTCCCCTGAACTATATGATTCATCTACCCTGATATAGTACCCCAAATCACTGCTAGCCCATAGCATTGAAAATTCTGGGAAAAATGCATTTTTTTTACTGCCAGTTTCACTTATAGGCAGAATATAGAGAAACAAGACAAAGGATTAGATGAAACCAAACCAGTAACAAATTCTAGAAAACTGACTGTGGAATGGAGGTAATAAAAAGGAGGCAAAGGGGAACACAGTGTGGAGGGGACCACAAGGGTCTATGTGAGCTTTGGTGGTGGGGTTGGTGTGAGAACTTGTATTTTAGGCAGTGTGATCCTGTGACTGAATCATATACAGTTTTGTAAACCAATGTTACCTCAATTTAAAAAAATGCATTTGTTATTTGGGAAAGGCTCACATACTTTAGTGGTCAGTGATATTTTCTGTTGAAATAGTTTCTCAGATTTTTTGTCAGCCATCTATTAGGATTTACATAATGGATCATTCTGATCACAAGATAGGAGTCAAGAAATAGGAATAGAGATTATTTTATAAGACAGGCCTAGCAGCACATAACTTGGACTAACCAGACAAAGGCAGGACTGATAAAGGGGACTGGACAGTCCATTAAATGTACTACTATATACTTTGCATTTTTTCCCTAGGGAAAGAACCTTTATTATGATGGCAACCTAGTCTATTATAATGAATGTTTACATTCAGCTAAATAGTGCTATATACAGTTTTTAAATATCGAAAGTTTTGGGGCTAAGAATTTTAATTTGGGGGATAAAATTGTTATTTTAATGCTAAAACTAAATAAGGAGTCAATAATTTTGCAGGGAAGCATGCCTCATTGCCTCATTTGCATGTTGATTAAATGTTTCTGCGAACATTGGGGCAAGAGTTAAATAAATAAGCTTTGTGTATGGGTCATACAGTTTTTTTCTGGTTACGACCTGGTAAGGATTTGGAGTGTCTGGTGGGGGTGGGGGGTGGAGAAGTGATCATTTATAAAGATCTTTAGTAAATTTCAAATAGCCTCCCTAGCTGTGTTTATCTGCTTGCTAGTATATGCACGGGTGTGTATATAGTGGGTAGGTGCTTGGACTTGTTTTTCTCTATAAAGTTGCACAAATGAAACAAAAAACCCTTTCCAAAAACTTATCTTTTAATGTTACACAACATTCACTTTTTTTTAGAATTAAATTCTTTGCATAGGTGCCAGGAGTTATTACTGTCAGTCTTCAATCTTGGATATACTGTAATTTGTAAGGTTTAGTTTTGGGGATTTTTTTTCCCCCTTCACACCTGGTGCATATAATTGGAATTATAATTATATATTATCTAATAAAAAACTGCTTAGGTCAGTTAAGGATTTCTTTGAATGTTTGAACTATGTCCTTAGCTATTTTTTTAAATATTTATTTATTTATGTATACAAGAGCTGGGGTACATGTCAGAGTTGTGGGAGGTGAGGATTCACCAGAGACAGAGTGGGGAACAGAGCAGGCAGATCGATTGAAATACACTGCTGAGGGGAGCAGCGGGCGATGCAGGGGGACCGTGTGGGTCCCCTCCTTGGCCGCGGATCAAAATTGCACTGCTGGGCCTCCGATGCATTACAGTGTGGTGCTCAACCTGCTGCACCACCAGGGATGCCCTGTCCTTAGCTATTATTATTGTTATTTTTTGGTCACACATCAAATACTTTTCCTTGTCATTTGTGACTTTTCATCATTTTGGTCATATCATTAATGTTATCTAATTTTATTTAGGACCATATTTTGCTCGTAGCCATCACTAATATAATTAAGAATTTTATGTGGAAGCAGATTTTACTTTTGAATCCTGTGTTTTTATTCACACTGTCACTTCATTAAGGAAAAAAAAAATCCAAAACTTGGTAGAATGTTCAGTTATGCCCCAGGAGCCCTAAGTTACTTAATAAATATGATTTGATAGTGATTAAGGTGTCATTTTTCAGCATGTCATCAATGTCCTTGCCAAGTGCTAACCTTTATGTTTATATAATGTCACTTATTTGAAGCACTAAACATCCTTCACGAGCCATCTCTTAAAACTAGATGTCAGTGTCAATTGCTGTTGAGAAAGTGCCAGGAGTTTGTCTCTGGACATTATTTTAAAAATGTAACAAAATAACATATAATGAAAGCTTCTTGGTGATCTCATTCTGATGAAGAAATAGGATATCAAATGTACTTATTGGCTACTCAAAAGGAGTCCTTATCAAGGATAGCTGTGTTTATCATTGTTTTTCTTTTATGGCTGTCCTTATAAAGGGAAGGACAGAGGAATAGAATAAGTATGTCTTAGCTGTTAGGAGATCAGATTTATTCACAATGCACTTGATCAGGAGTTATATATAGTAATAACTAATGGGGTCATAATTAATACACTAATATTAGCACAAGTGATATGTTATATAGTATATACTATCTTTTTAATAATTAGAAAATGTCTTAATGTCCTTGATCATTTAGTTCAGGGTGGGCAAACATCAACCTCTGGGCGAAATACTGCACACAGCATGTTTTGTAAATCAATTTTACTGGAACACAGGCATACCCATTCACACATGTATTGTCTGTGTTGGCTTTCCTGCTACAGGGGCAGAATTGAGTCTGATCTGTGAAACCATCAAAATTTATTAAGTGATCCTTTAGAGAAAAACTATGCCAACCCATGCTCTCATTGAATCAAGAGACCTTAAGGTGTAGCCTTGGAAGATTTGCCTATTTTGATATTCAGGAAGCTTATTAAAAGATGTTTATTGTTTTACATTTGGTGTCTTTGAACAGACAAATTATTTTTAGAATGAATTGATTTTCATCCAAGGATTTATTATTTGATTCTGTGAAGAAGTTTTCATTACTTTGTGTTGTATATCTGATTGTCCTCAACAGACTGCAGAGGGACAATCATATGTGCATATTCTGTGGTGTGTGTGTGTGTGTGTGGTGTTGGGGGGAATGAAGGGTGGGGGGAAGAGAGAGAGAGAGAGAGAGAGAGAGAGAGAGAGAGAGAGAGAGAGAGAGAGAGAGAGGTNGTTGGGGGGAATGAAGGGTGGGGGGAAGAGAGAGAGAGAGAGAGAGAGAGAGAGAGAGAGAGAGAGAGAGAGAGAGAGAGAGAAGTTTCTATACATTTCTTTTTAGTTATTTACATGGGCTATTTTGTTTTTCAGTTAGTTTCTTGCTAAACTAAAATCTACTTCTATGCTTATTGTAAACGTGACTCTGGTCAGTATTTAGTAAATGGAGTCAGTATTTGCTTAATGTAATCTTCGGTAATTTTTTTAAAGAAAATTATGTGGTTTTTTTTTTTACCCCCCCCCCCCAACTAATACATGCCCAAAGTAAGAAATCAGGAATACAGAATAAAGAGCTATAAGGTGAGAAGGGAAGTTGTCCTGCTGTACCTTCAAACTCCCTGGTTCAACATTTCTTTTCACCATTAGAAATCTTTTTAAATTTAATAAAATTTGGTCAACCACTATTTGTTGAGTTAATGACTTTGAAAAATTTCTACTTACTCCTAGTGTATCATGCAAGATGAAGATTTGGTTGACTCCCTCCCCTCTTCATTCCTCTCGCATGTTCATCTCCTCCTAAACTTTCATAGTGACATTATTATTGTTATTTTCTAAAATGAAAAGAACCAAAGTAAAACTATGTCAGTAATTCTAGTTCTTGTACCTTTTACTTTAATCAATTGACTTGATTTTCCTCTGATGCTTCTCGATGCGTTTCTCTTCCCACTTTCCTCCAATTTAATTTTTGCTTTTATATTGTGTCAAGGTCGATAAGATTTACATTCTGCTCTGCAATTACAACTATACTTTCTGTCTATGTTTGTTGCCTTTGAGCTAAAAATAAAAATCAATCTTTTCATTACTGTAAGTATGTAATTATTTTTTACTGCTGAGACACATAGTTTGCTATGATTCCATTTCTCTTCTGTATTCTATTAACATTGCCGCAGGACACTCATCAGGGTAAAGTGGAATCCTCTCTTTGGTACCTCTGTTTTTCTTTTATAGGATTTCTGTTAATGAGATGATGGCCAACCTGAGTTGATTTTATGTCTCTCATTTTTTTTGTGCATGTTTTCATATTCTGCTCTGTATTCTAAAATATATCTCAATTTTACTTTCTATGTCTGTTGTTGCACTTTAAAATTTGGCAAGTGGTTCTCCTGCTCTTTTTACTTGCTCTTTCTGGAGAATTCTTTAACAACATTTCCCATTTCACTCCTCTTTCCTGATCATTGAGTGATGGCTCCCTCTGCTTCTGCGTGTATATGGTATCATCTTATTTGCTACTCTGTCATCCAGAAATCTGCAAAAATATCTGATCCACTGATGTCCCATATGTTCTCAGCACTTTCATGAATTTACTTCCTTGTGTCTTTTTTAACTGCCATTTTAATGAGTTTCAAAGGAGAGGAGCCAAAGGCATTTGCACAGTGCACCATCTTGAACTTTATTATGTTAACTTCATATCTCACTGTTATTTTTTTCTTCTTTTAAGAAGCCCAGACTATTCACAGTTTATAATAAATAACCAACACATTTATCTAGAATATTTGAATTTACTTTTATTCTTTCAAGGAAGCCAACAAATTTTCCTCAAATATCTGGCTACAACTGAGGTTCCTGTAATACTAAATATACCTTTTCATTTATACTTTCTATAATTTCTCTTTCTTCAAGTCATTTTTATTTTTGACTTTTCTACATATATATTTCTGAATTCAAAGTTTTAAAGGTTAAAATCCTACATAATTTTTGACACAGGATCTATATTTAAACTTGCTTCCTACCACTAGTTAACCATAGACTCCACATATATTCTATCAAGTATACAGGTTTCTTCCACTATCCAAAAGTAGAATGTCCTGATTTGGTGGTGTTTTTTTTTTTTTTTTTTGGGGGGGTGGTGGTTTCTAGGAACACTGAAAAAATGTTTCCAAATAAATTAATAGTAATACTGTTTCCAGACACCAAAAACAACCTACCAAATCATACCAAATGGGAATGTTCTGCTTCTGGGTAGTGGAGAAACCTGCAATTATTATTTTTTTTTTTTTAGGCATTAAAGGTTCAAGAGTACTTTTTCTTTTTTTCCCTTTTCTCATTGTAATTTCTAATGAATTTCCCTTTCTGACATTTTTGTATTTACATACATTTTAGCAAATCCTTTCCTTAGAGAAGCTCAAAGCACAAAATTATGCCTTTTCCTCCCCACTCCTTATTTTTAAGATTTTTTAAAAAAAAGATTTTAGTTATTTATTCATACAAGAGCTGGGGTACAGGCTAGAGGCACAGGGGTGAGATGATTCACTACAGACAGAGTGGGGAGCAGAAGAGGTTGATCGACTGAAACACACTGCTGATGGGAGCAGCGGGAGAGGCAGGAGAGGTCTGCTGCACCTTGTAGGTCCCTACCCTGGCCCGGGATGGAATTTCATGCTGCAGTGGCTGTGAAAGCCCCACAATGCAGTACTCAACCCCTTGTTTTACCAGGAAGGCCCTAAAGATATTTTATTTGGGGGTAGTTGCTTACTTGTTTCTTGCTAAGATGCCCTCTCAAACTTCTTTAAAAAATGAAATGGGGGAGTCCCTGTTGGCCTAGCAGGTTGAGCGCTACACCTTGAAGCATCATAGCTGTGCAAGACAAATGGCCATTTGCAATACAGGAGGAAAGACTTCACCAATATAAGAACTGCTCAGCACCTTGATGTTGCATTTCCTAGACTCCAAAATTGTGAGAAAATAAATGTTGTTTAAATCATACAGCCTATGGTATTTTGCTATGATAGACTGAGTTGAGCTATACAGATGCAGATAAAGGTTTTCCATTGTTGCCCTTTTTCTATACCCTTTGACTATACAGATGTTGACTATACAGATACTTTGGTATAATTGGTATATTGAATGGACTTAACTGGTTCAATCAGGAATGATTCTCTTTTTATCTTACCACATGGTCTTGGCAAGTTCTTTTTGGCCCCCCTTTCTTGACCCTACCTTGGAAATCTATAGTTCTTTGTCTCCTTTCAACTATAAAAATGTTTAATTTTAAAATGGTTCTCAAAAGTCAGTCTAGTCAAGCTCATACCTCAGTTTTCCAGCCAATTAAAAGATCTCAGGGGCCCGCCCTGGTGGCGCAGTGGGTTAAGCAACACACTATGAAGCAAACTGCAGCCACTGCAGCACGAGTTCGATCCCTGCCGCCGGCCAGGAAGGTGACCCACGTGGCGTAGCAGACCTCTCCTGCCTTGTCCACTGCTCCCCTCGGCAGTGTGTTTCTGTCAATCTGCCTGTTCTGTGTCCTGCTCTGTCTGGTGGATTCTCTCACCACCCCCACATCTCTGGCCTGTACCCCAGTGCTTGTATGCATAAATAAATAAATCTTTAAAAAAAAATAAAAGATCTCAGAACACATTTCCTACACTGGCTGCAGCAGGAACTACAGAGCCCAGAAGGGCAAAGGGGATATGGTCCATTTTTTCTTTTTATACATTCTGTCATTGTAATTTGTTTTGATAGTCTCCTATTTTTATGATTCTATTGGTATAAGGCTAAAGAAGTTCCCCAAATCTAGGAATTTGTAGCAACCTCTCCAAAGAATTTTCTTGCACTCTGCTTCAACAGTGACATAGGGCTGGCTTCTGGTAGATGGGTCTTTACTAAGGAACAATCTGCTAGTGAGATTCATTTCACCTCCTACAGAAATTCACATTATCACTA
The DNA here is from genome assembly GCA_019455555.1 of Galemys pyrenaicus. Classification (NCBI taxonomy): domain Eukaryota; kingdom Metazoa; phylum Chordata; class Mammalia; order Eulipotyphla; family Talpidae; genus Galemys; species Galemys pyrenaicus. The sequence goes on from JAGFMF010011668.1 coordinate 3,182,608, forward strand.
GTTTATTGTTCTAAGTGCCTTCCTTGCTTGGCTTGCTATCTTCAAGAGGCAACAAGGAACACATACCACCACCTTCTCTACTTGTATAAATTCTTTTAAAATAAACTCCTTTAGTGGGTCTCAAGCCAGCTTTGAGACAAGTTGAAGTTGCGAGATGGTCACTGATAGACTAGTTTTGTCACCTTTAAGAAATCTTATGAGAGTGGACTTCCCTGGTGGCGCGGCGGGTTGAGTGACCCACTGTGAAGCATCCGCGGCACAGCAGTGCCACTTTGATTCCTGGCCAGGGGGGGACCCACATGACACAGCAGACCTCTCCTGCCTCGCCCGCTGCTCCCGTCAGCAGTGTGTTTCAGTCCATCTGCCTGTTCTGCTCCCCACTCTGTCTCTGGTGAATCCTCTCACCTTCTGTGACTCTGGTCTGTACCCTAGTGCTTGTATGCATAAATAAATCTTAAAAAAAAAATCTTATGAGAATACTCTAACATCTCTTCTTAGAAAGAATTTCTCACCACCCATTGTTCTTACTTTTGATGCTTCAGCTGAAATGTCAGAACTGTATGAAAAGCCATATTTAACAGTTTATGTCGTTACACTGCTTTGGCGTTTAATGTTTATTTTCACCAATACAGCTCCAATTCCAGTCAGAAGAAAGTATTGAATTGAAAAAGGCAAAGAAATTGTAACTCAAAGAGTTAATTCACTTGTGTTGAGAGAAAAATGAGTATTTCCCTAGTGTTCTTGGTGCTTTCTTCTGAACAAGACTGTTGTAGATGAACAACCTGTTTATGTTTCTTCCTTGGCAGACGGTACCCATGTCTTACTCATACCAAATGTCCCAGCATATAACAGAGTACAAATTATAACTAGAACTATATACATGTTGATTGCAAGATTGACTGTGAGCTGATTAGTTCAGTGTAAAAGGGTAATTGATATGAAATGTTCAGTTGAATCACCATTCCTAAAAATATGCAAAGATGAATCTGTGTAAAAACAAACTTGTTTTGAGTCTGAGTACTGTGAAGAGCAAGGTCATGTATCTATGAGCAGTAAGTAATGGAAAACGAAAATCAATCACTTTCACCCCCAGTTTGCTTCCCCAAATAATCTAAAATTAGAATAATCCAAAGTCAACTATTGAGCTAGCCCTGAAAGAAGTAGCCTATCGACTGACAAGGAGTGAGGGTCAGAAAAATACTTTTATTACCTACTAAGATACTTTGGAGAATCATTTAACATCCCATTAAAGTCACAAATCCATCTATCGTCCATGCTTAAAGAATCAGAAATCATGTTTTTAGCTGGGAAAACTTTTCCATTTTAAGGTTACGTGCATTTTGCTGATGCAAAACGACAAGGTTGGCAGCCTCTATTGATGAATACATGGCACAATATTATTTTCCATGGTAACAGATTTTTGCAGCACCAATAATGGGATTGACTTTACAGTAGGTTCAAGCAGAAGTACATGTTGACTCTCAGGAAATAAGCTGTTATCTAAATTCAACTATTTGGAGCAGGTACAAACCCAGCAGAGAAAATTGCATTCTATATAGGTCGTTGGCGTATTCAGTTTGCTTCAGCTTAAAAAGTCTCACTGTGGAAAAACCAAGTTCAAGCAATCTGGTGGGGAAAGGCTCAGAGAAAAGAACAAGCAGTGAACTCTGAAAAGACCAAGAGGGTCTCTGCTACTAGTGGTTGTGAGGCAGAATTAGACAAAAGTGTTGGCACTAGTACAGGACGTTTGGTGGGGAGTGAGTATGGCACATATGGAGGAGTAAACACATAACCCCAGCATTATACAGACATGCAAATTAATAATTAAAAAATATAAAAAAAGAAAGTGCCTCTGCCTCAGAATATTGAAGAAAATTGACATTGTTTGGCATTTCTACCCCTAGCCCCACAGTATCAAAAGGACAGTAGCACAGCAATCTGCTGTTTATGTAAATAAAAAAGTGTCAGTTGTAGAAAGATGTGTACTCAGCATGCTCTTAAAACATCTGTTCGAGTAAAACACTTGAAAATAATCATGCATTAACAGGAGAAAAACAGCTGTGTAGGAATCAATAGACTCCACCATGCGCACTCCTGGAATATGTGTACAATAAAATCTTCTGCGATGGGTCCCTGGGGCATTTGGATCAGTGGACGGACTATTGATTATGTGTAATTTTACCATGAGCTGTTGTTATTTAGCTCTGAGGAATATACTGTGCTCAGAGTCCAAGGGAGAGCCTCTGCTCATGGACGTGTTACTTAACGTCTTTTACACCAACTCTTTCAGAGCGATATGTAAGCAAAAATTACCCTCAAGGGATGTTTCTGAAGCATGAGGAAGGGCTGTGTCTGTAACTAAGTACAATCATGGAGAGGAGGTTGAACCAAGAGCTTCCCTCCTCCTTTCTGCACGAATGTGGATCCCCAGGTTTGATCCTGTTCTTTATCCTTTACTTTTGCCAGCTGTCTCCAGTATGCTCAGATTTTATTTGTGGAGGCACAATGGCTACCTGTCTCCAAAGGCATAGCCCATAGACATCTTAAGACTACCTTGCTGCTCTCTTCCTGTCCCCCGAAAGTTGTTGGAGTAAACCAAGTGAAACTTTCCTTTCCCCAGGCAGTAAGAACGTAATATAAAGAGCAAACTACTTTGTTCTTTCCTCTGTGTATCTTATACATTTTTCTGAAAACATTGGTATAAGAATTAATTTTTTTCTAAATTAAGAATCTTTTGATTATACACTAGATAGCAATTAACACTAACAAAGTATCATTTGAAGTAAAAAACAAAATGTGGGCCAACTCTTGTCCTCCAGATGGTGGTGACTGATTACTGGGAGAATGTGGGAAATGCCTTTTAGCTTTTCCCTCTTTGTGGCCCAAGTAGTGGTGGACAGTACTGATTTCTAGAGTTCTCCCTTATAAGGTGCACAGCTCTGTAGTACAGTATTACATCTAGATGCTATTTTTCTTGTGTTGAAAGAACATTCCAAAATTTATCAGCCTTTACTGGATTCAATCAGGCAGCCACTCAGAGCTGCTCAAGGCAGAGTTGTGCTTTTCACTACTGACATGTGGAAAAGCAATCAGACACTGAATTATATGGCTGGTTTTCTTTGTCTTCATCTGTTTAAAGTACTCACTGAGCCCCTGTGAAATAACAGTGCTGTGTGTAAAAAGCCCTTGGAAAACCTCATTCATCATGAAGTTGGTAGGGAAACCTGAACAAATAGCTGAAGGGCCGACTTCACAAAAGGCAAGAACAGACAATGTTTTGATGTTTTCAGGGATCATGCTGTGAACATGATTTTGCCTTGCCTTGCCCCCAACTCTCACATTCCAGACTTTAAACATTTGGACCCCCAGACTTCAGTCAAAAGCAGACAGAAAGTGAACTACTCTTAGAGGGTGAGTGTTGCAGCTGTTAAAATAATAGCATTTCTAGACCTTGATTATCTACTTTGAGAGCCTCAAATATATCAGTAAAAGCAGTTTATATGTCACTATGTATCAAGGACTTTGCCACCAGCAAGGCCAACTAAGATCAACTAATTTGAGGTGGAAGGGACAGAGCCCCAGACCATCCAGAGTGTGGAACTAATACTGGTTTAAAGCTGACCTCCCCTGTGGGAATTAACTGGTCTGTATATTATTATTAGTGGTTTAAACTTAAGGTTTTCTTTTTCTGGAACTCAGCAGAATTCTGCTTATGCTCAAGTCTCTTCATTCAGCATTTGGGCTTAGGGCATGCAAAGGAATGTTAATATTTGCTGAAGCCAAATATAATTAATGCTGTAATTTGGTTTCAGAAAGGCAATGAATTATAAAACCATGGATGTGTCACTTTTTGATTATTTATAGTTTGGATAACCCATCAATGGGTCCTCTATAGTGCAGATAATTTGAAGCAATTTTGAAGTATGTTAGAAAAGAACTGTCAGTTCAGCTTCATTTTGGGATTGAAGGGGAAGTCATTAAAATTGAACTTGTAAAGGAGATATGACTAAATACTTCCTGCTTAGGGAAAAGATGGAGTTTCAGGAGAGTCTGGGGATAAAGTATGTGGCACTCCAGTTTTGCAAGACATGTGATACTGGATGTGAACTGGGGCGTGTGTGTGTTTGTGTGTGTTGTGTATGCATATGTGTAGCTACCTGTGAATGCTGTGGTGGGAGTGGGAAGTGCTTTCATGAAGTTCACCTTTCTGCACAGTGGGACTGTGCTGTATGTTAAGATACTCTGACATGTAAGCTACAGGTTAAAGAATGGTTAGTATGAAAGAGTTTCCATTTTTCTATCATACCAGATAAGTAAACAATCAAAATTTAAGTTATGGATTAAATACAGTGCAAAATACTCAGGTTAGTGAGGTCATACTAGAGAAGTTTGGTGTTATTAGTATATTGGAGAGAAGTTAATCTCCTAAGGAATCTTGTTTAAATACTAGCATCTTCTAAAGAAGTTCAGCAACTATTGGGTGTTATAGAGAAATGATTTATATTACAAAAATTGTGACTCTTAGGTCTCCTTTTTGGCTCAAGGGGTTAAGTCCTGCACTATGAAGCTGTCACAGCTGCAGCTACAGCCACTGCAGCATGAGTTTGATCCCTTGCCAGGGAGGGGACCCACATGGCACAGCAGACCTCTCCTGTCTTGCCCGCTGCTCCCCTCAGCAGTGTACTTCAGGGCTCTGCCTGTTCTGCTTCCCACTCTGTCTCTGGTGAATCCTCTCAACCCCTGCCCCTCTGGCCTATACCCTAGCTCTTGTATGCATAAATAAATCTTTAAAAAAACTTTTAAAAATATGGTGACTCTGATATATGGGGATTACATGAAGCCAAGGTATCATGGGACAAAACGCAATAATATATTGGTAAGCATCAGCAACACTTGAACAATTAAAAAAGAAAATAATTTCAAACTATTCAAAATACAATCTAAACCATCGCATGTTGCAAAGCATGAAGGAAGTAGAAGCTGACACTTGAACATGATGTGAAAAGCTTTTTAACTGTATAATTTATAGATCTCATTCTATATTGTGACTTCAACTCTTTTAAAAAAAATACCTATCTTCTTCATAAGTCCAGGGTTGAGGAAACATACTCTTAGAGATGTATCTGTCTAAATTGCGGTCCATTAAAATTCTGGATTCCAGAGCAGAAAAACCACCTAACCATTTAACAAGATGTAGCTTTAATTAAGTATTGATATATTTTCCAAATCAGGGAGTGTTACAGCATAAAATCACTCACAATATCCTCAATTTGGTAGAGCTTTCATCTCTTTCTCTTAGTTAACTCTACTTTTTTCTGAAATCTTCATCAGTCTATCTCAATACTAATAAATTATTACATATCTCAAATAACCAAATGCAAACACAATTATTTTTCTTAAAACAAAATAAGACAAAAAGAAACCAAAACAAAAGCATCCTAGAACAAAAATAACATCCCAAACAATTAAGGTTCTACTATTAACATGGTGTAGTACAAAGGACATTGCACTGAAAATCATCCTAATCCTCTCTCTGCTCTATTATATGGTTGACTCTTGGTGATGTCCTTAATCTATTTCGGTGTTAGGTGTCCTCATCTACAAAATAATTGGGCTGAATCACTGTATCCTATCTAGGTGTAAGACTGTAACAATTTGACAGAAATCTGTTAGAGTAGAATAAGGAATTTCATATGTATTTCAAATATAATTTATATATAATTTCACATATACCATATGTGAAAATCTGGTTTCTGGAAATTATGAAAACTAAAATACACTATTTTTAGATTATTTATAGTTTGAATAACTAATTCATCTATGTGTGTGCATTAACATATATATTACATACACACACACACACTAAGCTATATGCTTTATTAGTCTGGATGATGTAGGTACAAAAGGAATTTAATAAAAGAATACTGGGTAAGGGCCTGCCTGATGGTGCAGTGGGTTGAGTGCCAAACTGTGAAGCATCCACAGCACAGCTGTGCGAGTTCGATCCCCGGCCAGGGAGTGGACCCACATAGCACAGCAGACCTCTCCTGCCTCCCCCGCTGCTCCCCTCAGCAGTGTATTTCAGTCGGTCTGTGTATTCTGCTCCCTACTCTGTCTCTGGTGAATTCTTTCACCTCCCACAACTCTGGCCTGTACCCCAGCTCTTGTATGCATAAATAAATAAATCTTAAAAAAAAAGAATTTTTGGTAAGTCAGAGAGTCAGTAAGAGGATCTGAAAATCAGTTTGGAGCTCTGTAGTCAGGAAAAAATTCTTGATATGTCACAGAACTGGCCAGGTGAGGAAGCTACTGGAGAAAACTGATAATACCACTTCTGAATTAAACCTGCAGCTAATTCCACTGCATCAGTGCTTGAGGAGCAATCCTCCACCAGTGGGAATTTCCCACAGTTCTTACCTCTTAGTATATAGTTTTCCATTTTAAAGGTTAGAGAATCAGGCAGCTATGACCCAGACTGCATGACTGTACACTACATATTAAAAACGTACCTGTAGTGAGTTTCTGGCATTATCAGCCAGGGTCTGCAATTTAGTCCTGTCTCTCACTGGGACTTAAAATGGTGGGGAATTCCCCGAATGTAAAAATTCTTCTGAAAAATGGCAAATGTCTGTATGTCATTTTTATTTGGTTTGGTAAACACATATTCACTTCTGTTATGGAGAAATCTGTTCTCCACTGAAACACTTTAATTCAGCCTATCTTAGGTTAAAGCTGTCACAGAGACTGTGTGTGCATGTTTTCCTTATTAATATTGTGTTATCCATTCCCAGGCGATAATGTCATTTCTCTTTGTTCACCTCTACTTTCTACTAAAACAATCTCTTTCACTCTTTTTGTTCCCTCACTCCCTTCTTCCTTAAACTCTCTTTTTCATTACTCTTTGGAATAAACAAATTGGAAAGTTATTTCTCTTTGGCCAACTACCAGTTGACTTGTAACATTTAAGCCTTAATTTAAAGAATACTATTTATGAATTATGTACATAAAATATACAGAGGAATCTACAGTGATTTAAGAAATTTTCACTGCTTTTTTTTTTTTTTAATTACAAGGACCACTTGGAGAGGATTCAGAGGTGGGAAATTGTCTAGATGGATGCTGGGTAGGGTTTCAACATGTAATTGATATGGAGACCAGGAGGTATTTTGGGGTAGTCCCTTGAGGGAAAGCTCTTTGAAAGAGGATTAAGATTCAAATCTGTTCCATAAGACTTGGAGACTCCTGTTGTACTGCCCAGTAACTGGTTGGTAAGACTATATTCCAGGGTAATGCTGAGCTCCTAATGCACAGAATGCATGAGAAGTTATTGCTATACTTTGTGTGAAAAATTACAGTGCTTACATACAAAAATGTAGCCCTTTAACTCAAATTGGAAAATTCTATCAAGACACAATAAAAGAAAACATAAGCCAACCCACTATAAACCTGAGGAACAGTAATAAGTGAAAATGACTACTAATAACATATTGTAAGTGATATAATGTTGCTGCCCTTTGGATGTCAGAACTAGACCTTTCTGAATTTATTATAATACTCAGAGGGGAAAATGCATGTTCATTACTGGTACTTAGAGCATCTGGTAAGGTAACCTCTAATTCTGCTTAAATAGAAATTGACAAAGCAGATACACGTTATCCTAGTTCTTGAGAATTAGTCTCCAGGGATGACTTTTCCGATTTGACATTCCTGAATTATGTGCCATCCTCAGAACCAGGCTTAAAAATCAAATGACACTCAATGGCTCAATCTCTGTAAATAAACTCAAGCCATATAAAGCCAGATTGTTTCATTCAATGAATCGGAGTGATTGCAAGGGAATGACATTTTCTGAACATTGGTTTATATATTGACTTTACAGTTCTAAATCTCCTGCCTACACAAGGAGGTAAAAGTTAAGGGTCATCAGAGGTTCATATTAGAAATTGAATAGTTAATACTATCTGGTTGGATTATAGTCAATAGTTATTATGCAGGTATAAAGTCTTGGGTTTAGTCTCCTGGAAAAGATGGGTTATTTTTGTAGGGAATATTTCATATATATAATAAGTGGACACTATGATGAAAATTGTTTCTCTATTATCCAAGATAGAACAGATACTTAATAAATTTAGTCCTTTGTATTATATTTTCTTCATCTACATTATTGTTTACAAGATGCTTTGGGAATAACCTTGAGGTGGACATAGTGTTGTTAAAAGTTATTCAAACTGCTGAGGGCAGCCAAGTTGTGTTCTGGAGGTGAATTAAAAAAAAAAATTTCGATGGAGTTGAGTCCCAGAACAGGTCTCTCAAGTTTCACTGAGTATTAGGTACTAGTAAAACTTTCAGTTTGTCATTGTGTAAGCTCTGGAAGAATATCTCAGTTGTCACTGAAGAAATTATCAGGTGGACTGGGAGGAAATGAAGTGGAAAGAAGGGAGGAATGATTGAAATTGTTTATGAAAATATCATGATAATGAAGAAAGCCATTAATGAAGAAAAGGCAAGTGGTAGTGGTTAAGTGTAGTTACTGAGGGTTTGGGGGCAATGCCACATGCACTATCACATAAAATAAACGCCAGGAAGTGCTGATCTTTGGCATTTGTGTGGAAAAGGAAGTAAAGGAGGGATGTAGAAGGTTGGCTGGTTTATTCCTGTGGTGGCTTTTTGGGCAAAGGAAGGGTTAGATGCTGGCTTTATCTACTTGTGCTGTCACTATCGCTACCATTACCAACTCTCATTTGTGGAACATTTAGTCTTGTTAGGGACCGTGCTGAAGCACTGGTGTATATTATCTCAACTATCAGTTCCAAAGAGTGCTTCAAAATAGAATGGAGGGCCTCTCTGGTGGCGCAGTGGGTTGAGCACCACACTGTGAAGCACCCACTGCACAGCAGCACGAGTAAGACCCCTGGCCAGCGTGGGGACCCACATGGCGCAGCAGACCTCTCGTGCCTTGCCCGCTGCTCCTCTCAGCAGCGTACTTCAGTCGATCTGCCTGTTCTGCTCCCCGCTCTGTCTCTGGTGAATCCTCTCACCTCCCGCAACTCTGACCTGTACCCCGGCTCTTGTATGTATAAATAAATAAATCTTTAAAAAAAAACACAACAAAATGGAATGGAGTCTTAAAATTTGAATGGCATAGGGTCAGCAGGTTAACCTCCTGCTTTAATATTACAATCAACCATCAACTGGGGCAAGTCATGTGATTTCCTAAGTATAAGATGGAAATAAAAGTCCCTATGCATATGATTGCTAAAAATAAATAATTCTAGCACAGTGATTAGCTGCATGTCAGGCAGATAGCACAGTATCATGTCAAGTTTCTTATTTTCCCTTTCTAGTTAAACTAGTTAAACTGGTTTATCTATGATAATTAAATTTTAAAAATGCCTTTGTGCTGGGATACTTAAACATTTTGCCTTTATCCTAAGTGATATCATTTTTGGAGTTCTTCAACATAACTGAACTGACCTGAAGTACACTTTTTAAAAAATATTGTCTTGTCTTCCAATAATTCACAGTAGAATTTTTTTACTATCACTTATATATCTGGGTTCAGTAGCCCTGTACATTTTCCAAAGATAAACTCAAATCTACTGACTAGACAAAGACACAAAGGAAATGAATTTTCATGTATCTTTAATTCTTTCTATACTTTTGGGAAAAGGTCTTAATTCCCACTCCCTTCTGGTGGGTACTTCTAGTAACTGAAAGCTAAACTGGAGGGGGTAATTTGGAATATCACAGATCACTCCATCAAATTTCTTAATTATTCCAAAAATTGGCTACAACTGGTAGATCTAGATTATATTTGTAGTAATGGGTAAGAAAAGGAAGAAAATTACAGACACAACAACAACAAAACAGTACTCTGGAGCTAGAGCCCTTAAATTTGGATCTGATTTCTGTACTTCTTACAAATGGTTCTGTGAATTACCTTACCTCTCCATGTTCCCATTTTCTCATCAACAAAAGAGAGAAAATAATAGGAACTATCTTTTGGATTTTGTGTGATTAGGTGAATTAATATATGAAAAGTACCTACAAGGATGTCAAGACTAACTTAACATGAAATTAGGAGTGCTATCCTTATGTGTTGGTGGTAAATTTGGCTTATAAATTTTCAATCTTCTAAACTGTTCTTCATTTATAATAATATCAGGATATGGATTTAAATATTGGAGAATTTGAGTGTATACACATTTGTATGCATGTATGATTTTATTCTTTTATGTGAGCAGGTTTTATTTCAGAAAGTTGAAGTCATTAACTTTGAGACATCCTTCAACTAATCCAATTTGAAGATGAGCCAAACAATAAAGAACTGTATTCTTCATCGAACAAAAAATGTGTAGTGGGTATGAGTAATAAATGAACATATTACAGAGAGGGGATATAAAATTAAATGTGTGTAGGCAGATGAGAAAATCCACCCCAAAGGATAATGATTTGGGAGTTCCAGAACTTTATAGAAAGGTACTGTATGTCATTAAATACAGTGCGGTGCACTTTCCCTGCTGAGGTCTTCTTAGATCTCTCCACACTCCTGATCAAAATCTGAATGTTCAAGGTCTGTTTTCAGGACCACAACGGGACACTGGGCAGAATGATAAGGAAAGTAACCAGTAGGCTCCTCATGAGCAGTTTGACACTGTAGAAAAATATAATGTGCCCCTGCTAAATTGGTAGTATTTAGACACAATTGAGACCTTAAAATACTCCTTGGGCCTCCCTGATGGCGTAGTGGGTTGAGCACCACACTGTGAAACATCCACTGCACAGCAGGGTGTGCTCAATCCCAGGCCAGGGAGGGGACCCACATGGCACAGCAGACCTCTCCTGCCTCGCCCATTGCTCCCCTGGGCAGCATATTTCATTCGATCTGCCTGTTCTGTTCCCCACTGTTTCTGGTGAATCCTCTCACCTCCTGTTTTTCTGGCCTGTACCCCAGCTCTTGTATGCATAAATAAATCTTTTTAAAAAAAAATCCTCAAAGACGTTTTTTTTTGAAAATTGATCTCAGTATTCTAAATCTAGCTTATGTTTCTATATGAAAAATGACAAAGTGTTAGAATACTACAATTCAATTTTCTTTAAATTATTTTTTTCTCACATAAGGAAGAGCACGTGCTTCATTCATGAAGTCCTGAGTTTGGTTTGTGATTGTCATTCAGTAGTACTAGGGCTGTGAGCAAGTAGCTTGGCCTTGCTGGACTCTAATTTTGTTATCTATTAAATGGTGAGAACAAAAATGCCAATGGAGGAGGACACTAATAAAAGGGATCACAGCCTGGGAAGGAATATGCATTTAACAAATGTTAGCCATTGTTATTATAGGTCCAATCACACATCCCAAGTCTTTTAGTCCTTCTCACATCCTTACCTAATTTTGTACTTCAAAGCCTACAAGTAACTTACAAAAATAAATTAATCTCATCAAAAATATGGAGTTAAGGCCTTTAGCAGATAATCTTAAAATTCAGATTATCCATATCATTGTAACTGTGAGAGCATGAAAAAGATGAAGAATTCGTTTCTTTTCGAGATTTTTCATAATCCATTTCTCTATTTGTGAAGGTTTTCCACATTGGTGATCAGTTAAAAGGTAAACAAATAGCATGGGGGGTGGTGGTGAACATTCCTTGGTACTTAGAAGATAGCAACAAATGTTTATTTATTCTTACATAGTCATATTTTACACCAGTTTCTTGATAACCCTATGCATTTTTTTTTAAAAGAAGGAACATTTTAATTTGCTGTGGATGTTTCATGAAAACCATTATTAGAGTAAAGAGAAAATGCATTTGGAAGCCATTGTGCTAAGATTTAATTTTTATTTCTAAGGGAAAATGTGTGCATGCAGTAAAAGTAATAAAGCAAAGTAGAATTTCCCTTGAGGTATAAGAGGCTGAATAAAATCTGCTACATTATCCTTCAATCGGCCACTTAAAAATTTTAATTGTGTAGATTCTTAATCACAAGCAAAATAACCTTTGTGTGAGCTTTCCTTTATGGAGGGGCTGGGAGAAGACTACCATCCTATTTTAGCTTATTTAGAAGAATTCTTTCATATTTTAACAGTTCTGTGCAGCTTTGGTGCTCCTCCAGGATCCAAGCATTGACTTTTAGGCTCATTATGTTGTATGAAAAAAAATGTAAAGCAGTGTGAACAAGCCCTAAATGAGCATGTACTTGATTACGTTAAAAAGCCTGCAAGCTAACCGCACTTCAAATCTCTGCACCATACAGACAGGGCTCAGTTAACAGTTGCTGTTCAGTAAGTCCCTGACTCAGCCAACACTGTCTAAGTCCCTTTCTGTGGCTCATTTTGCCCTCTCTTTTAAGCATCAGAGTGATATAGCATATGCCATTTTGAAAACACATTGCAAACTGGTATGAAATGTAGATTTTTCTGATTTTTTTTCATGTTTTGTGGCAATCATAGGAGTGATATAACTGATAATGTTAAAAGGTGGTGATTTTATGACTCTTAAATTTAGAATTTCCATATGTATTATGAAAGATTTATATTTAATAGAGATTCATATAGTTTTCTGAGTTTGGAATGGATCAGGATTTATGAAGATGATGAGACTCAATCACTCACATTTTTATAATCAGATAAATCTAGGAAAGCATCTCTTAGAGCAATTTGTTTTAGCAAGAGTACTATTACTCCATGTCATTAGTGTCACTCTACATTTCCATGGCGTGAAATTTGATACTAGGGTTCCATGTGTTATTTTTGTGATATTCCATGGATATCTTTGGGAGAGTCACGAGGTGCCAACTACATTAGAACAGGGTCAGGTGTTTGGTCTTAATATCCCAAAACCAATGGGAAGTAGAAAGAATATAGCTAGGAAACATTTCTGGCAGTTTTTGTTTACTTTTAACAAACAGCTTTATTGATGTATAATAGATATACAGTAAGCTACAGATCTTATAGTGTACCATTTGATGCTTTGATATATGGATATACCTGTGAAACTGCCAGTATAATCAAAATAATGAACACATTGTCACTTTCAAAAATTGCTTAGTGTCTTTTGCAAGCCTTTTCTCATTAACAGGAAACATTCAATCTACTTTTTTGCATTATTTGGCATTTCTTAGACTTTCATGTAAGTGGAATCATGCAGTGTGTATTCTTTCTGTTTGGCTTTTTAAAATGCAGCATATTTATTTTGAGATTTGTCTGTGTTGTTCATAACATCAGTCACTCATAACTATTTATTACTGAGTTGTATTCCATTGTGTATGAACTATAGTTTGATAAACTTTTTCCTGTTGATGGATGTTTGGATTGTTTCTAGTTTTTCACAGTTGTAAATTAAGTTGCTATATAACGAAGCAGATCAAGAAGGCAGAGTAGGAACATTTTGGGCTCCTCTCCTCCCTATAAGACACAATAAAGCAGCAACCAAATATATGGAACAACTCTCTTTGAAACAGAAACTAGCAGGAAAATGCCTCCATGATAAAAAGTGAAACACTATCATCAGAAAGTGTAGGAAAGGGAGAGACATGATGTCATCAGGAATACCACCAGTGGCTAGTGATCCCAGGTTAGGAGAAATATCAGAGCTTTCCCCTGGGAACTAAAGGGCATGCATCTCATACCAGGTGCAAACCCCTGGGCATTGCACCAAAGAGGTAAGTACACATATCTACCTGTGGAAAACAATGGAGCTTAAATTAAGGAGAACAGGATTGATAAGAACAGAGATTTTATGCAATGTTCTTAACGGACTTGAATGCAGGCTCTTTCACCCAGGGACTCAATATAAAAGGAAAAGTTTGAAGTATGCCTAAATCATACCTGAAGAATTCCCATTTGCTAAATTTGAAACGACTAGAGAGTAGGAAAAGGGGTGGTCTCCACAAAAAAGAAGACACTAGTTGGTTCCATCTTTATCTCTTTTTGTCTAGCCATTCTACTGTTGTCAGATGCCACATTTGCAAGATCCGTTTAAAAATCTGCTGCCTGAGGGCTAAACATTTTGCTCACTTGACAACCAGGGCCCACAGCATCTATCCAAGGTTCACAGGGGAACTTGCACCCTTTGGCAGCTCCTGGGGCACAAGTGCTTATAGTACCCACCTGTGGATCTTATGGTGACTTGTACCCATAGAACCCACCTACAATTTCTGCCTGAACACCTGCCTACAAATCATGCCCATGGCATCAGTTGCCCCTACTGACCTAGGATTCCATGGACACCAGCTCCTGTGGCATTGCTAGAGTTCCTCAGGCCTCTTGGCATGCCTGCTATCATATACTGGCTACTTTGGCAACCATGGCATCAGTCACCGAGGTCACTAACAGTTGGCACCTTGGGCTGACACTTTAAAACCTTCATTTCTAACACAAGGACAATAACTCAAGACACAGAAGGTTAGCCCATGTCACAGAAATAAACACAGGGAGGTAAACCCACACTGAGATACATAATTAAAAAGGAAAAATAGTAAGAGAATTTTAAAAGCAGCAAGAGAAAAATGTGTTCCATACTAGGGAACTTTCATAAGACAGAGAGATGATTTCTCAACCAAAACGTTGCAGAAGAGCAGCAAACTTATAGTAAGGTGGGGAATAACATGTAAAAAGCTAGTATAAGATTAAAAGGCAAACCATGTACTATAAATAAATAACACAATGATTCACTAAAGATACAGAAAATAAAGAGGAGATAAAAAATGATATAGAAGACAAAATACGTGTGAGTGGGAGGAGAGTAAAAATGTGAACAGTTAGAATTAGTGTAAATTGCTATCAATTTAAAATAAAGTTATGCATGGAAAATCTTATATGTAAACCTCATGGTAACCACAAAATCTATAAATGGTAAAGCAAAAATCTATAGAAGAAACAGAAAGGAAATGGGAATAGAAACTAAACATAACACTAAAGGAAGGTATCAAACTACAAGAGAGGAGAATGAGAAGACAAAAGACAGAGGGACTATAAAAATACCCAGGAAACAAGTAACAAAATGGAAAGCGATGCTTACATGTCAATAATCACTCTACATAGTAAGGGACTATGCCACCAACCAGAAAGCACAGAAGAGCTGGATAGACTACAAAATAAAAAACAACTATATGCATCAGTCTAAAAGAACCATCTCAACACAAAATACAAACATAAGCTTAAAATGAAGGGGTAGAGAACAGTAATTCAAGTGAATGGCATTCTAAATAAATGAAATGTATCTATAATTCTGTGCAATTGTAGGCTCCAGTGTCTTAATATATATATGCACTTTCTTTTTATTCTTGGGAGCTAATGGACTTGAGAACATGCTTGTAACAATCATTTAGTAGTTGCTTCCTATGTGTCAGACTTATGTAACCTACTGGGGATAGAAAAAAATGCATAGGTTGCATTTCCAGTCTCCAGGAGTCCATAGATTCCTAAGGGATATGCATGGTACCTGTGGGGACTGGACTGCTGGCTTGTTGACATATTAGTGATCTGGTTATGATAAGCATGATAGTGATGGCAAAATACACTACTTTTGTAAATGCTGACAAAATGTAACAATAAGGGCTGGTTATGAGGCACAGCAGACCACTTTCCCTGATTTCTTAAAGAGAGTAATGACATTTTTCTTTATGATCAACCTGACCCCTATACTGGTAAAGATATTGAAAAAACCATAAGAGGTCAATCTAGTTTGCTATCCTGCTACTTTCCTTTCTTTCTCCCTGACAACCCTTTCACTTTGCTTTCGTCAAATCAAGAATACGTACAACTTCAGATTTCTGTGTCTCCTTGCCTGTTTCCTGTTTTTGCAAGATAGTAAAATACCCATGTGCAGCTTAATAAATGTTAGCTGGGCCTTCCTGGTGGCACAACGGGTGGAGCACCACACTGTGGGGCTTTCTCAGCCACTACAGCGTGGGTTTGCATGTGTTTGATCCCCAGTCAGGGAAGGGACCCATATGGTGCAGCAGACCTCTCCTGCCTCGCCCACTGCTCCCCTCAGCAGTGTATTTCAGTGGCTCTGCCTGTTCTGCTCCCCACTCTGTCTCTGGTGAATTCTCTCACCCCCAGCACCTCTGGCCTGTACCCCAGTTCTTTTATGCATAAATAAATAAATCTTTAAAATAAAATGTTAGCTTTTAAAACATCATTATCGTTGTGGCTTATTTGTAACATTTCCTTAGATTTTCCTTCATTCACATTTGGTTTACACTCTGTACCATGTAGAGTCTCTCAAAACACGTAACATACTGAGGATAAAATGTGTGATGTTTGGGTGTCATTAGAGCTTGTGAAAAGTCGCATTGAAAATGGATATTATCTTATATCTCGACAAGAAATTATTGGCAATTAATCCCCTAGATCTGAATTGTGCAATTAATTCCATTAGCTATGAAAAATGTTAGAATGATTTTGTTCTTGCTAGCAACAAAAAAAGCAATTGTTAGTAAGTTGAGAGAGAACATCAACCACTTTGCCAAGAGAGACCCAGCTGTGCACTGACAGGAACCTTGGCAGAGTGCAATGGCTTGGGATGGCATGCCACTCGTTTATAGCATTTCCACAGCTGGCAGCCGGTCCTATCATAAGCTTTGCTGACAGGCAGTAATCTAGTCTGGTATTCCATTTATTCTGTTTTTCTCTTTTCAACACAACCCCAGCTTCCCTTTGGTTTGGTATTTTGGCAACTGTAATCAGTTTATCACATTCCATCTTGTTGACTTTTTTGGCCTTGGAATAATTAAGACTAAATCTTTACAGCAAGTTTAACTAGTGTGTATTTGCTTATCTGATCACTGTCTCAGTCAACACGCATTTAGCTGCTCCTGACTGCAGTGGTACATAGATGGCATTAGCTTCTTGTATCTGTGTCAGGGTAACTGATATTTCATGTGGCTTCCCAGTAAATATGACAGCATTTGAAAGTTCTAAAGGTGTTTTGGGAAGGGGTGATATGTGCCAGATTTCCTGGTGTTTTTTGGCATTTAGTCCTGTGTAAGTTCTGAGAAAGAGAAAATATTTTAGCAAATGTCTGATGAACTCTTTTTTTACATATAAAAAAAGCTTTCTGACATACTTTTTTTTTTTAAGATTTTATTTACTTATGAATATAAGAACTGGGGTACAGAGGGTGAGATTCATCAGAGACAGAGTGGGGAGCAATACAGGCAGATCCACTGAAATCCACTGCTGAGGGGAGCAGCAGGCAAGGCAGGAGAGGTCCGCTGTGCCTTGTGGGTCCCCTCTCTGGTGGTGATCGAACTCATGCTGCAGTGGCTGTGAAAGCCCCACAGTGTGGTGCTCAACCCCTTGTGCCACCAGGGAGGTTCTTTCTGCCATAATTTTTACATGTCTTTCCCATTAGGAGGGAAACCCAATGAAGACAGTAACTGATGGTTCATTTACTGCTATATCCCTAGGACCTAACACCTCCTTCTAAGATCTTTATAAATATTATCTGATGTCTAAGATGACTCAATGCTATTGTTGTGCTTGCACCAAAATAGCCAACTAACTTAAAGACTAGCTTCCGTCCTGAATGAGACACAATAAATAAAAATAATTTCAGGCAGGGTTTATAGCTTATGATTAACTGTTATAAAGGGCTTTATGATTAAGTGATGAAAGGAGGACTGGACGGAATGAGCAAACCAATCTGAGATCTAAATGATGAGAATAAACTATACACATTAAAAGCTAAAGGTAGATCATTCCAGATGGCACAGAGTTGCAGAAGGTGAAATGACTTGTTCTATCAGAAGATAGAACTTACGTGACTGATTTATATTTAGCAATGGGGGGAATGAGATGAATTTGGAAGGGTACAAATGAATCATTTAATGGAATTTTATAGACCATGGTAAGATAAAATACAATGGTAAGTAACTGGAAGTTTTAAGGAGAGTGAGATATGATCATAGTTTCAGAAGATAATTCTGAAAATTACATGCAAGTTGTACTAGAAAGGACTGAGTATAAACGGGAATCACTTCTAATTTTCAGGAATGTAGGAATGCAGTGTCTTGACTAAAGTAGTGGTATTGGAAATAAAGAGAAGTAGATTGATTTAAAATATAGTGAAGAAGTACTCACTTAATGTAGTGATTAATTCAATGTATGGGAAGGAATGAGTGAAAGTTGAATGAAAAGTGACTTCTAGGTTTTGCCAGAAACAAATGGCAGGTTGATCAGTGGCTAAATGGTGGGCCCATTCACTGAGATGGGGATGACTTGAGGAGGGTTCTTTAGATAAACAGATTTTATATATAAGATATACATACACATGCATGTGTGAGAAAGAGTTATTATTACAAGGATTTGGCTCATACAACTATGGAGGCTCATATAGCTATAGAAGCTGCAGAGAAACAAGAGAGCCACTAATTAAGGTCTGAGAGGTCTGAGAACAATGAGAATTTGCTGAGTTCTGGGGAGGGAGAATACTGATGTTCCAGCTCAAGCAGTCAGGAATGACTGCCTTTCTTACTTAGTCTTTTTGTTTCATTCAGGTCAATTGATTGAATGAGGCCTCCCAAAATCAGGGATGGCAATATGCTTTACTAAATCTACCAATTCACATATCCAACATCACCCAAAAATACGTACAGGCCCACTCAATGTATTTAGCCACATGTCTCTGGGGCCCAGTAAGTTTAAGGCAGTGATAATCTACAAGTATGAAGAGTTTAATATCTGATATGTAAGTGAAGAGATCAAAGGGGAGTTCTGAGCAGGAGACATAAACTTGGAGTGTGGCAGAGATAGCTACATTGAGTTGCTGCTGTTTACATCACTTGGATGTAGCTTCTTATTAAGGTTAAAACATTATCACCTGATGGAATCTTGGTGCGGGATTAAGAAACTGCAGGCTGAGCAGACAGAGGCTCCCAGCAGACTCTGGCATTTGGAACTGAGTGTCTGGGAGAAGGCCCCCTGAAGGACCAGTGGAGCTGGGAGAGCTCCAGATGGGTGCCATCTTCGCAGGGCAGGGAATCTTGGGTTAGGGACTGCACGCGATCTTGGTGAGGGACTAAGAAACTGCAGCTTGAGTACACTGAGAGAGCTGGGGCATGCCCCAAGGCCAGGATTCCTGCATGCCCTAGGACCCACACCCAGACAGGAGATTCCTCAGGCAAGAAAACTCCCAAAGAGCTGAGAGTGCAGCCTGGCCTCACTATCACAAGGCAGGAAGCAGCCAATTAGACTCCCAGTGAAACACAGACAGCTGCTGCAAGACAGCTGGCTAAGTGGATAGTGGGAAGGGCCGAGGTCAGTGCACCGGCCAAAACCTGCCCACAGCCAGTGATTTGGAACTGAGTGGGTATCTCTGGTTAAGCAGACTTAGGTAGCACTGGGATAACACTACCGGACACCAGCATCACAGAATAGGGAATTCTGGGTTGGGGACCCCAAATAAATGTGCTATGAAAATAGTGTTGAACACTACCTCACTATCAACTACTTACCCTCCAAAAGGAATACCCCAAAGAGATGCCTGCTAATACCAGCAAAATATTGTCACGACAAATACAACAAATTAGAAAACAGACAATAGTGAGAAGAAAGAATATAAATAACCAAGGAAGCCCACAAGGGAAAGTCACACCACAAAAAGAAAATCAAATACAAGAACCCAACAATGTTGACATGGAAGAATGTTCAGCCTATCAGAAAGAGAATTTAGAATCATCACGATGCAAAATCAGAAAGATCAACAAAAGAGAATTGATGATATGATAAAAATAATCAATGAACTGAAGAATGAAAGAGTCATTGAAAAAGAAAGTAGAGGAACTGCAGGAATATAAGGAAAAGCACTGGAAACAGACTGGACGGAATGGAAGAAAGAATTAGTACTCTTGAAGACAGAGAAATACAAAGAACCAAAATAGAAAAGGACAGAGAAGTCCAAAGGAAAAAAAGAAAAATGAAGAAACACTTTTAGATCTCTTGGACACCATCAAGAAAGGAAATATAAGAATTATTGGAATCCCAGAAGGGGCAAGCAAAATAAAGGAAATGAAAATCTAAGGAGATAATTGAAGAGAATTTCCCAAGCTTAAAAAAGGAGATGAAAATAGAAATACAAAAAAGTAAGACATACCCCAAATTTCTGATATAGAGCAACAGCAGGACACATACTAGTAAAGCTCTCAAGAATCCAGGACCAAGAGGTAATAATGAAGCTGTCAAGGGGGTAGAAACAGCTAACATATAAAGGAAAACGCATCAGGCTAATATCAGACTTCTCTAAAGACATACTGTGGGCAAGGAGCAAATAGAGGGAAATATTAAAAAAACTGCAAGACAACAAATGCCAACCATGAATTCTCTATCCCGCAAAGCTTTCCTTCATATATGAAGAAAAAATATGGAATTTCCCAGAAAAACAGAAACTCCAGAAATTCAGCATGACCAAACCCCAAATCCAAAAAATACTATAAAAAGTACTAAAACCAAAATCAACAGAAAATGAATAAGAAGAACAAGATAAGGCAAAGGAAAACAAACCACAAAAAGACAAAATGGTAAATACAGATGCCAGCATAACAATTTTAACTCTAAATGTAAATGGACTAAACTCAGCAGTAAAAACACACAGAGTAGCAGGCAGTATTAAAAATCATTTCTTCTATCTCCAGGAAACACATTTAAACACAAAAGACAAGAACAGACTAAAAGTAAAAGGTTGGAAAACAATCCTACAACCTAATGGACCAAAAAAGAAAGCAGGAACAGCTATATTATATCAGACTAGACTTCAAACTAAAAAAGGTAAAAAAAGACAAGGAAGGACACTACATAATGATCAAGGGCACAGTACATCAAGAGGACATAACACTCATCAATATATATGCACCGAATGAAGGAGCACCAAAATATATCAGACATTACTATCATCTCTGAAAGAAAACATTAAATAAAATACATATTTAGTAGGAGACTTCAACACTCTACTCTCACCAATGGACAGAATAACAAGAGAAAAAATAAACAAAGAAACGAAAACCAGAGACCTAGATAAAGACCTAGAACTCATGAGCTTAAGAGACATCTATAGGACACTACACCCAAAAAATCAGAGTATACTTTTTACTCAAGTGCACATGGATAATTCTCCAGAATTGACCACATACTAGGCCACAAGACCAACATCAACAAATATAGTGGGATCAAAATCATTCCAACTATAATCTCTGACCATAAAGGCATCAAACTAGAAATTAATCATGAAAAGAAGACAAGAAACCCACCTACGTCATGGAGATCGAAACCCACACTACTGGAAGACCCATAAATTATAGAGGAGATCACAGAGGAAATTAAAAAATACTTTGAATTGAATGAGAATGAAGACACCACATTCCAGAATGTATGGGATGCAGCAAAAGCAGTAATAGGAGGGAAGTTTATAGCAATCCAGGCCCACATCAACAAATAAGAAAAAAACTCAAAGAAACAATCTAATTGCCCAACTTAATGAACTAGAAAAAGAACAATAAGAGACTTCAAAAACCACTAGAATAAAGAAAATAATAAAAATTAAAGCAGAAATAAATGAAATAGAAATTAAAAAAATCTGAAAAACCAGTTAAACCAAAAGTTGGTTCTTTGAAAAAATAAGCAAAATAGATAAACCTCTAGCCAGACTAACAAAGGAAACATGGGAGAAAACACAAATAAGATCACAAATGAAAGAGGAGATATCACAACAGATTCAGAAAAAATTAAAACAACAATCAGACAATACTATGAACAATTATATGCTAACAAGCTCAACAATCTAGAAGAGATGGACAAGTTTCTAGAACAATATAACCATCCAAAGTTAAACAAAGAAGAACTAGAACTCTTAAACATGCCAATTAGGAAATGAAGTAGTAATCAAAGCACTCTCCCAAAACAAAAGCAAGGATCAATGAATTCTACCAAACATTAAGAAATGAACCTATCCTACACAAACTCTTTCAAAAAATTGAGGAAGAAGGAATATTACTACATATGTTCTATGAAGCCAACATTACACTAATACCAAAACCAAACAAACACAATACAAAGAAAGAGAACTATAGGCCTATCTCTCTAATGAACACTGATGCAAAAATCCTCAATAAAATTCTAGCCAACAGAATTCAACAATGCATCGAAAGGGATAACATATCACGACCAAGTGGGATTTATCTCAGGGGCACAAGGATGGTTCAATATCTGAAAATCAATCAATGTAATCCAACACATCAACAAAAGGAAGGATAAAAACCATATGATCATATCTATTGATGCAGAGAAGGCATATGACAAAGTTCAACATTCATTCATGATGACTCTGGAAACCCTTGGAATAGAAGGACCATATCTCAACATGATAAAAGCTGTATATGACAAACCTACAGCCAATATTATCCTCAATGGTGAAAAATTGAAAGCATTCCCTTAAAGATCAGGAATAAGATAAGGATGGATGCCCACTCTCTCCCCTGCTATTCATTATAATACTGAAAGTCCTAGGCAAAGCAGTAAGACAGAAAAAGACATAGGAGGCATACAAATAGGGAAAGAAGTAAAACTATCACTATTTGCAGATGATATGATAATATACTTGGAAAACCCTAAAAGCTCTACAGAAAATCTAATTAAAACAATCAACCAGTTTAGTAAAGTAGCTGGTTACAAGATCAACACACAAAAATCAGTAGCTCTCTTATATACAACCAACCAATCTGAAGAAGAAATCAAGAAAAATATACCTTTTACAATTTAGGCCTAAGAAATGCAATACTTGGGAATAAACCTAACAAAAGAAGCAAAAGACCTATATAGAGAAAATTATAAAACATTGTTAAAAGAAACAGAAGAAGAAATGAAGAAATGGAAAGATATCCCCTGTTCATGGATAGGAAGAATCCATGTTATCAAAATGGTCAGCCTACCGAAAGCAATTTATAGATTCAATGCTATACCAATAAAAATCTCAATGACATTCTTCAAGGAAACAGAACAAATATTGATGAAATTAATATGGAGACACAAAAAACCCCAATTAGCCAAAACTCTCCTGACTAATAAGAAGGGGAATGGAAGTATCATACTCCTAGACTTCAAACTTTACTACAAAGCAACAGTAATTAAAACAGCTTGGTACTGGAACAAAGGCAGACACACATACCAATGGAACTGTATAGAAAGCACAGAAGTAAAACCACATATTTATGGATACCTGATCTTTTTTTTTTTTTGAAAGATTTATTTATGCATACAAGCACTGGGATACAGGCCAGAGGTGCGGGGAGGTGAGAGAATCCAGCAGAGACAGAGTGGGGAGCAGAACAGGCAGATGGACCGAAACACACTGCTAAGGGGAGCAGCGGGCAAGGCAGGAGAGGTCTGCCATGCCATGTGGGTCACCTCCCCAGCCGGTGGCAGGGATCGAACTCATGCTGCAGTGACTTGCGGTTTGCTTCATAGTGTGTTGCTTAACCCACTGCGCCACCAGGGAGGGCCCTGGATACCTGATCTTTGACAGGTAAAGATCAGGAAAAGACAGGTAAAGACAGGTAAAGGAGGAAAGAATATACAATGGAACAAGGACAGCTTATTCAATAAATGGTGTTGGCAAAACTGGTCTGCCACATGCAGGAAAATGAAACTAGACCACTACCTTACATCATGTACAAAAATCAGCTCAAAATGGATAAAAAGATTTAAATGTAAGACCTGAAACCATAAAATATTTAGAAGAAAACATAGGTAAAATGCTACAAGACATACATCTCAGTAATGCCTTTAACGAGGCATCCCCCAAAGTAATAAAAATGAGAGAGAAGATAAACTGCTGGGACTACATCAAGTTAAAAAGCTTCTGTATGGCAAAGGAAACATAAACCAAAACAAAGAGACACCCTACTAATTGGGAAAATTTCTTTGCACTATATACAACTGGCAAGGGTCTGATCACAAAGATATACAAAGAACTCATAAGACTCAATAAAAACAAAGTAAACAAACTCAGTCAAAAAATGGGCAGAAGACCTTAAAAGACATTTCTCCAAAGAAGACATGCAAAAGGCCAACAGGCACATGAGAAAATGCTAAACATCCCTCATAATCAGGGAAATGCAAGTTAAAACCACTTTGAGATACCACCTTACACTGGTAAGAATGGCACATATCAAAAAAACTAACAACGACAAATGTTGGCGAGGATGTGGAGAAAAACGAACTCTCTTACACTGCTGGTGGGAATGCAAGTTAATCCAACCACTATGGAAAGCCATATGGAGGCTTCTCAGTCTACTAAAAATAGAGCTACCATATGACCCAGCAATTCTACTCCTAGAGATCTACCCAACAGACACAAAAACACCAATCCAAAAGTGCACCTGCACCCCTATGTTTATTGCAGCACTATTTATAATTGGTAAGACCTGGAAACAACCCAAATGCCCAAAACTATATGACTGGATTAAGAAGATGTGGTACATATACACAATGGAATGCTATTCAGCAGTTAAAAAAGATAAACTAGAGACATTTATAGAAAAATGGATGGCACTAGAAGGAATTCTGCTCAGTGAAATAAGTCAAAAGAAAAATATTTGATGGTTTCAAGTAGGTTTCGAGTAGGAAGAATATAAAGGAACAAACAAACAAAAAAACAGGACTCAAGGAAAAGAACAACAATTTAAAAAAAAGCCAAAAAAACCAAGAACCAAAAGACAGATAATTTTCAAAGGCATCATGAGGGTTGGGGGAGGGACTGGAATGAGGGTAGAAAGAGTACAAGGGACTGGGGTGATGGTGCACTGGTGAAATGGTGGTGGGAACTCCATGGGGACTACAATTTATATAAAATATGTATAGATAAGTTAATTTGATAAAAAACATTATCACCTACTTCAATATATTCAGTATAAAGTAGCAGAGAAAGAACAGAATGAACACAATGAAAATTCTATTTCTCTTTCTGGGTCTACATAGATTTAAGTAGCTAGTACTCCCTTTCAGTGTATCATGAAAGTATTTAAGATTTAAATCATAGTTTTTTTATGGTCAGGTTTGGGGTTTCTTCATTTCACAATTTTCTTTAAATTTTAGTGTGCTTTTAGACCATAGGAATTTTTAATTTTCATTCTATCATCCAGGAAATCTTAGATGGTCATGGTTTTAGAGTTTGAGACTTTGTCTCCGAACAATAAGTCTGTTTCCTAGAATCTGAGTTTGATAGTTTGATGATTTCTTTCTATATTTCACTTGTCCCTGGAAGAGATGTGAAGCAATAGCCTTGGGCTGATGGATATCAATGTGTCATATTCCTTTTTCAGGCAGAGAATACTTATTAGGAATTGCCTGAGTTTCAAATTTATCTTGGTTGCAATTTTATATCCTTCAAAACCACCTACCTCTTAACCTGTCCCAGCATTAATGTTTGTTCAGGTAGATAATTCAATTTTTCTAACCTGGAAAATTTTATCATTTTAGACTGCAGAAAAGGTCCTCTTAATGAAGCTATTTTTCTTTCTTCTGTGCTTAGGGGTCCAATGAAGTCTCAGTGATATTCTCAAGAAGTATTAAAACCTCCTAAACACATTTCTTACTAAGTTTCTAATTCTTACTAAGTTTCTAATTACATTCAGTTTTACTGTAAAGATACCATTGTTTAACTGACACCTTCAATATGGTATAATAAGACTGTCAGAAAAAAAATAGTAGAGGAAATAGTAGGGCCTTCTATGTTTGGTATCCTTCATCTTCTAGTAAAGCAGTATGTTTCAACTGTGCCTCATTTCCTGATATCAAAATCTGTATTAGTTAAAGTATATGCAGCTGAAAATAACAGAAATGTAGTTGGGGTACAAGTCACAATTTAATCAGGGCTGAGAATCAGCCTCAGGCCACAGTGATTCCAGGTTATATATGGTGGCCAAAACAGTTCAGTTGGAGGTAATCCTGGGAGATTATGATCTTGGAGCTGTCAGGGGCTATTACATGAAGCCAAAGAAGCCAACTCAGCTGAAGACAGAGCCAAAAGCTGGAAAGAAGCCAAGTTCTGATGACATCACTGGAGCTGTGATTTAGTCATACATCTAGCTAGCATCATTTCTGGTCTTTTCAACTAAGAGAATCAATACATTTTTTTCTTTTAAATATTGTACTAGAGTTTCTATTCAACTCAACAGTTTAGGCTTTTGTGTTGATGTATCTTAAATAGTATATGAGAAGTCACTTAGACTCATATTAATTTTAGAGAATAAAGGGATATTTAAGATTATTTAATCCATTGTTTCATTTTTATGACGTGAACTCCATAGTTATTTAACTTCAGTGTCAGGTAGGTAGTCTTTTGACTACTTCTTGTAGTCTGCACTATTTGATGATATTTAGAAGTACATAAAAGCAGTGTTGGACACTATTAATTTTCCTAGAAATGTTAAATCTCTCAGGGAAAAAAATCACTTTGTATTAACTGTGATATGGTTTCCATTAATTTTTGAGCAGGTAAGATTTGCTGTGTCTAGCAGTATGCCTCACTTTGAAATTTCACTTGCCTTTTTTGACACCCAATATATATTCATAAAAAAGCATGTTTGGGGGCCTCCCTGGTGGCACAGCGGGTTGAGCGCTGCACTGTGAAACATCTGCGGCACAGGAGTGGGAGTTCATTCCCCGGCCAGGGAGGGGACCCACATGGCACGAAAGGCCTGTCCTACCTGGCCCGCTGCTCCCCTTGGCAGTGTATTTCCATCAGTCTGCCTGCTCTGCTCCCCACTCTATCTCTGGTGAATCCTCTCACCTCCCATGTCTCTGAACTGTACCCACCCAGCTTGTATGCATAAATAAATAAATATTTTTTTAAAAAGCATTTGTTTGATTAGATGGATATTTTTCTACATTATGTTTAGAAAAATAGACTAACAGAATAGTTATAAAGATAGTATAGAGAATTCTCACATACTCTACCCAACTTTCCCTAATATCAACATTGTGCATAGTTTCAGTGGAGAGAAACAGTATAAATACCTGGTAGTAGTGAACAGCATGTTGTATTCAAGTGAAATCCCCAAAGAGGCTGAAGAAGATCTCTGTATTTCAAATTTCAGAACCAATCCTGAAAAAGGCCAAAAGAACAACAGATTTAGACAATTTAGTAGTGACAATAGTCAGTAGGTCCCCAGCTGCAAGTGGAGTGAAACCCTCATTTCTTTCTGGATGCATCTAGCTCCAAGTGGAGTAGAATCCAAAATAGGGTACTGGGCCCAATTCCAACATGGTGTATAGGTAGACTACCCCACACCAACAAGCAATTCTTGACACCACTAGAGTGTTCATGAATTCAACTCAATTCTGACACTACCCAGAGATAGCATCAGATTCCGCAGGTTCAGGACTCCATCTCCCAAACACCCTCCACTTTAGTTGACAGTCAGAAGTCATTACTTGGGTATCTTACCAACTGGAAATAAATCAGAGAGCCCAAGAATCTCTTCCTTTGGTTCAATTAATATGGTAGAGCAGTTCACAGAATTCAGGAAACCTGTTTACTCATTAGGTCATCAATTTATGACAAAAGGATGTTGTGCAGGAACATTCAGAACAGATGTAGAGAGCAAGGTATGGAGGAAGTATGTGGTGCTTCCATACCCTTTCCAGGTATACCATTCATCCCCAGATGTCCATGTGTTCATCAAACCAGATGTTCTCTGGAGCCCCTTCCCTTGGATTTTTATGGAGGTTTTACTGCCTAGGCAGTATTAAAACACCAGTTATTGGCAATTCAACTTAACCTCCAGCCCTTCTCCCCACCCCAGAGGTCTGGAGGTGGAGCTTAGAAATCATAGGGTTGGTTTTCCAGGCAACATTCTCCAATCCTTAGATGCCTCACAATAACCACCACATTCACATAACAAAAGAGAAGTTTTTTACTCTCAAGGCTTAGGAAACTCTTTTTGGAGTTAAGAGTCAGGAACTGTGAATGAATGCCAGAAACATGAGAAATATATTTTGGTTATCTGAATGGTCAAATATATGTTTCTTATAAATCATAATATCATAAGGGCCACAGAGTTTCCATCCTAGAGCCATAGTCCAGTTTGTCCGTAACCCCGCGGAGAAAGCCCAGGTGCTGGTAAATGCTGCTGTGACATACTCAAAACCTTGACTGGCCACATTTTGGAGCTATGCCAAAGTTGAGATGGTTCCTCCAATCCCTGCTGAGATCCCTACAGATATTCAGAGCTAGAAAAAAATAGTCAGTAGTGCTAAAACTGGTAGCTTCAAACAGCTCAGTTAAGGAAGTTCTGCTGAATGGTTTAGTGGCCACTGAGGTGTGGATGTGGTTCTATGTTGGTGAGATCATAGGCAAGTGTGGGCTCATTGGCTATAATGTTTGAAGACCAATCTTTAACATCTGATTATATTTGGTTTATTTGTGTATTCTTGGACCATGGTTGATCAGAAGAGTATTTGAATAAATGAATGTATCAAAATGAAAAAAAATCATAGTATCACAAACCCACATTTCTATGTAGCCTTATCTAGTTGCAAATGGAGTGGAACCCTCATTTCTGTCTAATCATATTTTTGAAGCCCCCAATTTTATAACTGCCAAGTCAAGTTCTTAGAACACAAAATGAGACAAATAGGAAGGCAACAGGTGTCCCTGGGAGAAAAAGGGTATACAACCAATGGATCTGGATTTTAAAAGGAAAGGGTAATAAGAAATTTTATCTTCCTTCTTGATGGGCATTACACACAAATCCAGGAGAGCTGATTTTGGTAGGAATACTAACTTTTGCTATTTTCCCCATTAACTAATCTGCAGGATTTTGAGTGAGTGGGGCTTAAAGTAGACAGTGTAAATAATGTGACTATGGATGTCTTGGTGGTAGATGTGGTGTGGTAACATACAGCTGAAGAGGAGTGAACCCTATACCTCTGAATCCAGCTTTGTAAGCCAATGCTATTTCAAAAAAAAAAAAAAAACTCTAGTAAACTGTCTAAAAACTATAGAGCATGTAGTCCAGTTATGTAATAGAATTTGCCAAAGTATTTCATTAATTCCACTTTTCTCTTTAAGAGGATAACTGGTGGCAGTTTATTGGAGAATCACTCAGAGTTCTGTCAACTCAGAGAGGCCATAAGTGATTGGCTTTTGAGGATTGACATGAGGTATCTGTGAGGCCACAAAATTTAGAGGATGTTGTTTGTGGTCTGCTGGTCTTTTCAGAGTAGAAAGGTGACGCACAATATTAGCAATAGCCCAATACTCAGGTAAAGGCAGATAGAGGATGGTATGGGTCACAACAGTCTTCTAGTCTTTTAAGTGCCTCTTCTGTCTTTTCAATTTTTCACTCTACTTTTCCAATGAATTTTTGAAGAAGCTGTTTTAGAATCTTGTATGATACCATCCGGAGGCTCCTGTATCATGCCAATTAAAATAGGTAGAGGTATTTAAGCTGTTTGCTTGATTTGGGAACCCTTACTTTCAAGTATACTTCTTGAATGATGTTATCTAATTGTAACATTCCCTATAAGGGTCATTGTAATTCTAGGTTGTCTTAGTAAATTCTGCCATAGCAGTTTTTATTGTAGATTATTTCAGCTTTGGGACAAAAGTTCCTGGATATAAAATAAGCAGGTGTGCAGGAATGTGGAGTACTCAGTTCTTTGAAATTTGAGGATCTCATTTCTTTAGACTAAGGTCTCTCTTAGTCAATTAATATCCAAGGGATGTGTTGCTGGGTTGGGATTTTGTGTTTTATAACTTAGCTCATTTTCTTAAGGTGATGGGTGACCCAGTGCCAAACTAGTTCATTCTGTGACCAACTTATCTTAGCCTGGGAGTCTTAGTTCACGTGATGATGACTAACAGTTTTAAAATACTCCATCTAATACTCACTAATTTGCAGCTTTGGGTGACAACATTCCCATTAGCAAAATATCTATTACTTTCGTGAGAAGATTTCTTTACAGTGGCGGATGCTCTAATGATTAATAGTCTTACTTGCATGTACTTAGATTTTTGATGTGCTATTAGTCAAAAAACTCAATAATTCTCATTTACATTTATTCCCCAACTCCCCCAGTGTTCTCTGATATTGACTCATCTCAAAGTTATTATGAGTCTCCTAATAGTTGCCATCCTGCTCTCTTAAGGATGCACCCATTATTTTCTTTTGTTGAAATAATCCTCAATAATTCAACCTAACTTATTGATTCTGCCTACCTATGCATAGTTCCTGAGACTTGTTTCTCCCAAGTGTTTACCTTATAGATGAGTTCACCAACCAACCAAATGTTGCTGTCCATTAAGTCTCACCAAGAAAATCTAAAGTCTCTCACACCAATTTTTGGTCTGTAAATAACCTGGCATTTCTCATACCCCATTTTCTACTAAGCAGGATTAGGAGAAACAAATTTGAAGAACTCAGAATACAAAGTAAGTGGAGTTCAATAGAGAGAAGCTTACCAGAGATCTTGGAGAGCAGGGTGCTGTGGGGTAGGGTTAGAGAAAAGTTATCCGGCTTTTCTGCCCTCCTGCCATTGGTAAAATGATGGACACCTGCGGTTCTGCACACATGCCTACGTGGGCATGCGCAAGTGGGTGCACCTGGGTTTAGACAGGGGCATGTGGGGTAGCATCACGAGGATGCCAGTAGCAGAACAGAGGGTAGCAGAGCAGAAGAATAGCAGAATGAGAGAGGCAGAGAGAAGAAAGAAGCAGCAGCAGTAGAAGCAGAAACAAAAGGCTAGAGAGCCCAGAGAGTGAAGTACCAGCGCCAGGGCCTAGGAGGCCTGTGTAGGGTCAGAGAACAATCAGGTCTTTCCACCCGCCCACCACTGGTGTGATGATGGACACCTGCAGTGCTGCGAGCATTCCAGGGTGGGCATGCGCAAGTGGGCGCACCTGAGTTGGACACGGGCTTAAATAGGCAGCGTCATGAGGCTGCCAGGACCAACAGGACCAAATAACAGGACAGAGAGTACTGACCAACACGAGCAGCAGCAGCAAAGCAGCCGAAAGGGTGAGATGCGCCAGGAGCTGGGAGGCCTGCCAGCCTCCCAGTCCCCCTGCACCCCTGCCTGCCATGTACCTGGCCACCTCTACTAATAAAAGCTTGAAAAGCCACCGAGGGCTCCAAGACTCCTCCCTTCCCTGACCCGTCTGCTAAGAACCGTCCTGAACCTGCCCAGTGTGCCGCCTTTCCTGCTGCTATACCTGCCAGCCTCCAGGCCCCCCACCCCTACCCCTCTGCCTACCATGTACCTGGTTGCCGCTGGTAATAAACGCATAAAAAGCTACCGAGGGCTCCAAGGCTCCCTCCTTTACCCCGTCTGCTTGACTCATCGAGAACTTGCTCTGTGCTCCTTACTGCTACCACCTGTGGCTACTTTCACCTGTGTCTTGTACAGCTGTTTTCTGGTCCCATCATGTTGCCAAGACTGTCAAATAACAAAACTAAAATAATTTAGTAATGAGTTTGATGTCTTCTATTCAGGGAAAAAAGTCTGAGGACTGTTTCTCACAGATAGTGGAACTGTGATTGTGGGATTTGGACAAGAGTGAGTTTTAAAAAGGTTAGCAGAGCAACAGGAAGCAGGGCAGGACTGACTAGAACATTTGAGGATTATATTTATAAGGCTAGCAAACCTGTTTTCTAGGGTAAGGTAGACTAGCTAGAGCTTAGCTGGAGGACTGTGATGTATGGTTTCCCTGACATGTTTCTGTTTAGTGAAGGTTGATTTAGGCTTGGCTCTGTGGTGTGGGCCGGGTCACTGGAGGTAACTGCATTCTTAAATCCTAATATATAATACAAACTAACATCATTATTTTTGACCTCCTCTGTTTTCCTGTTAGTTCTTTTCATTTGTTGTTTTGATTACTTTTTCTTTCTTTTTAAAAAATACTTATTTATACATACAAGAGCTGGGGTACAGGCCAGAGTCACGGGAGGTGAGAGGATTCACCAGAGACATAGCAGGGAGCAGAAGAGGCAGATGGACTGAAATACACTGCTGAGGGGAGCAGTGGGCGAGGCAGGAGAGATCTGCTGTGCCATGTGGGCCCTCTCCCTGGCCGGGGATCGAACTTGAGCTGCTGTGCTATGGATGCTTCACAGTGCGGCGTTCAACCCGCTGCGCCACCATGGAGGCCCTGTTTTGATTACTTTCATGAAGGCGTTTTCCTCAACTGTGTAGAGATCTTTATTGATCTTTAATTTTCCATGAATTATTAATCTTGAGGGACTAGAAGGTCCACGAATGTGGTAGGATGTGCTTCATTGGAGGATGGTGGCAGTTTTTTCTTTTTTTAAAAAAAGATTTATTTGTGCATACAAGAACTGGGGTACAGGCCAGAGTCATGGGAGGTCAGAGGATTCTCTAGAGACAGAGCAGGGAACAGAACAGGCAAACGTACTGAAATATACTGCTGAGGAGAGCAGTAGGCGAGGCAGGAGATGTATGCTGTGCCATGTGGGTCCCCTCCCTGGTGAGGGATAGAATTCATGCTGCTGTGCAGGGATGCTCTACAGTGCGGGCACTCAAGCAGCTAAGCCACCAGTGAGGCCCTCTTTTTTTTTTTTTTTGAGGACACTAAAATGTATTTCTTTAGTAGATATTTTCTCCAGAAAGAATCCTTCAATATCCAGTCTTCTCATTAGGCTTTTAATTTTGTTTACTAGAACAACATTTAATAAAAAGAGATATAAAGGGTCTTTCTGGTGGCACAGCAGATTGAGCGCTGCACTGTGAAGCACCTGCAGCACAGCAGTGCGGGTTCAATTCCCCCCACCTCACCCGCTAGGGAGGGGAACCACTTGGTGCAGCAGACCTCTCCTGCTCACCTGCTGCTCCCCTCAGCAGTGTACTTCAGTCCATCTGCCTGTTCTGCTCCCCACTCTGTCTCTGATGAATCCTCTCACCCCCCGCGACTCTGGCCTGTACCCCTGCTCTTCTGTGAATAAATAATAAATGTTAAAAAAAGACATAAAATTCTTAGGTATTACACAAATGAGAATCAGAAATGCTGCAAGTGACAGAAGGGTTATATATGTCATTTTTAAAATATAAAATTCTTTTGAACACATCTTAGAAAAATAAAAAACCCTTAAAGATTCTGAGTTTGGGCATTTAGAGAGTTGAAAAGACAAATACCCTCTGACATAATAAAACCCTCACACAATGAAGATAATATAAGATCACCAAGTAAGAAATGGTGAAATCAAGAAACCACTTCTCATGCCATATATTCTTAGCAAACTTTTAAAGATTTGTACTATTTTTATCTAACAGAGAAGAAAAATACTATGAAACTAAGGTGAAACTGATGAGTAAACCTCAAAGAGGGTTATGCTAGTCTGTATGTAATTGTCTTTGAATGATTTCTTTAATTTTCTCTAAGGTAGAAGTTAATATTCCCTTATGGGCACTTGTTTCCTTTGCATTGCCCACATAGTTCTAAATTGACTTATTGCATTAGATCAGTTATTTGTTTTTTCTATCACTGCCTGAGTCTAGCTCATTCCAGCATTAAACAAAACTACACATTTTACCTTTCTTTTTGTACACTCTTTTGGGCAAAAAAATTAAAATGTTTGAGTTGTTATTTACCATACTAAAGTAAGGTCCAGAGCAGTATACAGAGAATAATACCTATTGCATATTTTTACTGAAGTTTTAATACTCCTTTAGTGCTCAACTCAGCTAGTATTTCCTTGGTGTGTCATGTAAGGTAAGGAGGCAGTAAATGCTCCATCTGTTTCATCATTAGGTTAGTTTGTTTCTTTGGGAACTGCTATTTTGAATTGGGGAAAGCAAGAGCTTATGCAACAAAACAATTGCCTTTACTTAGCATACAAATGTTCATGGTAGCTTAGAGTAGTTGTGGATTTCCTTGAATTTCAATGACTTAAAAAGGCTGGATTTTAATCCTATTGTTTGCAGATTCAATGAAACACTAAGGAAAAAAATTAGTGACATATAATTCTTCCTAATCAATTAATTCGTATATTGTCAGGAATCCCAAATAGATTTTTACAACTTTTACAAAAATTAAAACTTGAGTATTGGATTGAGAACTTTATATGAGACTGGGGGACTGGAATATGTAAATAAATTTAAATCCACTGTTATATAGTAACAGGGTTGGAAAGCACTATGCAAAATTTTCATAAAGTAAAACAGAAGTTAGGGAAATCCAATGGGCTATTTATTGCAACTACTATGAGCTCACACATAAAGTAATTGCTCAATTTAAAATGCCTTTCTGCTTTTTTCAAGCTTCCAATTTTAAAAATTCCTATGACCTTAATGTGCTACTTCAGTCTGCGTAACAATTAAAAAAACCTAAATATTAATTAAAAAATTTAAAGTATGCTATTATTAAATCCAACTGTAGGCATGCAATAAATGCTTAGTGAAAGAATGAGTATTATTAAATTAACCAAACAGCAGAACCATGCACCCTTAGGGGTGACAAAATGCAGCAGCTGCCTCAGGAACATAGTTATGGTTCTTAATTCTCTCCCATCTTCTGGCCATGGGCAATGATAACAAAGAGGCAGCTGGTTGGGCAGAAGGCAGTTGCTCTGCCAGCTGGTGAACAAATAAGGGAAAGGAGAAAAACGTACTTGCACTTTCTCTTTACTGTGCTCTCTCTCTCAGATACAGATAGTAATATTCTCCTTTCCCCACCCTTGACTCTCTCTAATCATCACACTTAAGGTGAAGGAGCTAGGTCCACCTTTTCCCCTGTGTCTTGCAGGCTGCTCTGAAGTTCGTTTTAATTAATTTTATAGTGTTGATCATAGTAAGAGAAGTAGAGGGCCCTCCCTGGTGGCGCAGGGGCTTTAGCACCACACAGCCACTGCAGTTTGAGTTTGTCCCTGGCCTGGGAGGGGACCCACATGGCACAGCAGACCTCTCCTGCCTCACCTGCTGCTCCCCTCAGCAGTGTA
This sequence comes from Galemys pyrenaicus, assembly GCA_019455555.1. NCBI lineage: Eukaryota > Metazoa > Chordata > Mammalia > Eulipotyphla > Talpidae > Galemys > Galemys pyrenaicus. The sequence goes on from JAGFMF010011668.1 coordinate 3,217,555, forward strand.
CTTCAGTCGATCTCCCTGTTCTGCTTCTCACTCTGTCTCTGGTGAATCCTTTCACCTCCCACACCTCTGACCTATACCCCAGTTCTTGTATGCATATTTAAATAAAATCTTAAAAAAATAAAAAAGAGGAAGCAGAAATTACCATTTGCTCTAAACTTTCTATCCTCCCCAGTTCAATGGTTTTCAGTAATGTTGTTGATGGAGCCCCTACAAATGCAGATTTTTAAAATGTCACATCTCTAAACTACTGAATCAAAACTTCTGGGGAGTGGTTCCTAGATATATGAATTTTAAACAAGCTTCCAGTGTGACTGTGATGTACCCTGGTGTCTGAGAATCATGGCTGTATGTGTGACAGTTTTCAGACACTATAAACACCTGTCAAATACATAACATAATTTATGACCTTTAGCTCCAATAAACTTATGACCTAATAGACACACTGGGGGGGAGGTGGTATGGGGAGGAGAAGGAATCTGTTATAGGTAGGCGGATGGATATAATGTAATGGACTCAGACTTGTATTCATTCATTGATTGCACAAATTATGTGCCAGAAACTGTTGAGTAACTCACAATATTTGGTGGCTACTTCATGACTAATGTATATTTAGTTTTATCTTTCTTACGGCTTATTGATTTCTTTTTGGTCTTCTACGCCATAGCAGGATTGAATTTTCCTAAATGATATAGCAAACACATATGACCACTCAAGAGGCATTCCTAAATAACATTAACATAGAAAAAGGGTGAGTAAACAATAACCCCAATGTGTAAAGGATTAGAATAGTGCTCAGGATGTGTCTAATTCAGAAGTTCTTAAAATGGGATCTGTGAAATCTTAAGAACATTCATTATGATCTTGGAGACTAAACACAAAACTGTTTGCATGAGAGCCTTTTGGGAATCTGTAACTTTTAATAGAATCTCTGGAAAACTTTAGAATAGTCTGCATGCTATTAAACGAATGCCTACAGCAGTCAGGTAAGTAGAATAAGTGTTTGAAATAGTACTCAAAGTAAGAGAACCAGAGATCCCCATCTTGATTTTTATCAAGTGAAGGCATTATATGATGTGTGTGTGTGTATACTTATTTGATTTCAGCTCTTTAAAAATGTGCTGGTCTACTTCTGTCTGGCCTCCTTTGTTTTTAGATAGAAACATTTTGGGATTACAATTGTTGTCTTTATAGGTAATGTTTCTAGTTGCTTTAAAAATTTTTTTTTTCAGTTCATGACTTTGGTTAGGGCACTTATTTCTTTGGATTTGTCCTATTTGGGTTATCTTTTTTTTTTTTCCCTGTATAACTGTCTTATGTCACATTAGGTAATATTTAGCCATTGTTTCTGCAAATATTTTTTTTCAGTCCAATCTCTTCTTCCCTTTGGGACTTCAATGACACAGTGATAGGTCTTTTGTTATTGCTCAATATATTCTCAAATCTCTGTACTTTATAATTTTTACTCTCTTCCATTTATTGTTCAGATTGCATAATTTCTATCTTTGTGCTTTTTCACCTTGTAATTTGTCTGCCATTTAGCCTACCAAGGAGGTTTTTTTAAATTTTATTCACTGTATTATTGATTCTGAAATTTATTTTTTTTAAAAAGATTTATTTATTTATGCATACAAGCACTGGGGTACAGGCCAGAGGTGTGGGGGGTGAGAGGATTCACCACAGAGAGCTGGGAGCA
>JAGFMF010011668.1:3219297-3234959 GCA_019455555.1 Galemys pyrenaicus
CCCTCCCTGGCCGGCAGCAGGGATCGAACTCGTGCTGCAGTGGCTGCGTTTTGCTTCATAGTGTGTTGCTTAACCCACTGCGCCACCAGGGAGGCCCTGAAATTTATTTTTTATTTTTTATATTTCTTCACTGGAACTTTCTATTTTTCCATATACTTCAGGATTGTTTACAATTTCTTGTTGGATCATTTTCATCATAAAGGTTTTAAAATTCTTGTCACGTTGTTCTAACATCTGGATCATCTCAATGTTGGTATCATTGATTAAGTTTTATCATTTGATTTGAGAATTTATTGGTTCTTGGTATGATATAATTTTGGATTGCAATTTTAAAGTATTGAGCTATGAGACTCTAGATACTATTTAAATCTTCATTTTTACCAGGCAGTAGATTTATATATGTTTGGAAAGCATGATCTAGTCCTCTTTTGTGGACTGTAATTCAATGTCAATTTAGTCTTCAAACTTTGCAGTATAATTCTGGTCTACTCTGCTTATGGCCTGTTTGAAACCTGAAACTACACCACAGTTCAAAGCTTTTGCTGTATTGATTCTAACCAGTTTCACACATGGGCTGCTTGGGAGTGTGCTTGTAATATTATGCTCAGAAATAAAGAATCCTTTCCCCCAACTTCCTACTCTTTTTAATCTATTCTCCCCCAATCAAGTTGGGAGAGGATGGAGTGCCTTTTCTTTGCTAAAAATCCCTTTGTGCACAGGAGGGATTGTAGAAAAGTTCCTTTCTACGGTCTTCATAGTACCTGACTGGGAATGAGGAAGGATGCTGCCTGTTTATGTTCCTGTAGGGCAAGACTAGATTACCACATGGGTACTGGAGAGGACTTGGCTTCTTCTGCAGTTATTGCAGAGTGGGGATGATTGACGAGATTTTATCCCTTAGTATCCATAGGAGGGAGGGACACTGTAGCCTTTGCTTGGTTAGTGCAGTGTAGGGATGTTTGATGTGGCTCATTTCCACAGTTACTGCAATGCCTGGTGAGATAGGGGTGAGGTACAGTTTCTTTTAAGGTGTTGTCCCATTGGTTGCCACATCAGTGCTACTTCCCTCCCATTCCCATATTTTTGTGTAGGTGCCAGAGTGTCTGAGTTGGCTCCCACAAGCATCCTATGTGACAGAGAAGCCTCTGTACAGGAGCTGTCATAACATTATACCTGTGTAGCTGTTTTCTGCATACTTCATCAGTCCCCCTTCTGAAAGCCCTGTGGATGCTGCAGTGTCCTTTCTCACCTTAATCCAGTGAGAAAATCCCTAATGTATTTATAATAAATTCTCTTTTTGCATATATCGACAAGAATGAATTTCTGTACATTGCAATCAAATAATCCTAAGTGACACTTCCTTAATCTGTTCTCATTCACTGGGAGATAGTTTCATCATGGTAAAAATCGATCTCCTTAGTTGAATCTTGACACGTCTATCAAAATGCTTCAGATATACTTCCAGGACCATATGGGTGTTGTTAAAATAGAATCTTCTGGTGCTGGAGGCTGAAGCTTCCCGGTTATCTGCTGATCCTTCATAGTTAGGCCTAACCTATTTACATAGTATTTAATGACATGCAATGTTTCAGTTTTGAATAGATGTAAACAGGCAGCAAATTGAAAAAACAAGTTAAAGAGATACAGGTGGATGTTATCACATAAATAGTATTTGGTTCTCTGAAATTACAATTATGACACTCCTGAATGATCCCCGATCCCACTGTATTACAATGTGACAGATGTGTATTGCTGTGATTTCTCTAGTGATGCTTGCTGTTGCTTCCTTGTCATCTTTAATAACAAAGTGGACAGATTAAATTGAAATGATTTATTCTCTGTGAATGTCATAGTCAAAGTATGCTGTCACAGTAATAGGTTAAGGCTTTTCCACTAGAAGGTTATTATCTACAATAGGGTGGTAGAACTAGCAACCTCCTCCATCCCATTGTGTCAATGACACAACATATGTATTTCTAACTAGGAATTGATGGAGAAGCCTTCTGTGATTACTTGCATCGAAAAAATTTAAATGTTAATTATTTTAAAAGGGAACATATTAAAAAGTGCCCTTCTCATCAGTATATTTGACATTTCACAAAGTAAAAGTCCTAGCATAAGCAGTACCCATGAACATTACCCACATGAAGAAACAACCTGATATTTTTGTCAAGTCATCATTCTAGAATTTGGGTAACCAGTATATTGATTTTTGTCATTATAGATTATTTTTGTATGATTAATTTAAAATGTTAGTTGAAATATAACTATAATGAATTAAACCTTAAGTGATATGGATTAATGAGTTTGGAAATGCACATGCCCACATTATTCATAACAGTATTAAAATATAGAATATTCCTACCATTCCCTACTTCCTTGTGCCCCTTTCCAGCCAATTCTCCTTCTCCCATTTTTCTGGTATCTTTTGCTATAGATTCATCTCACTTGTTCTTGAAATTAATATAAATAGAAACATACAGCACATATAATTGTATCTGGCTTCACTTTGCTCATCATAAAGTTTTTGAGATTTACCTATGTTGTTATATCACTAATTTGTTTTTTCTACTGGTAAGTAGTATTCCACCACATAAATATACGATAATTTACTTATCTAATCTGTTGTGGGACATTGGAGAAGTCTTCAGTTTTTGTCTAGAGTGAATATACTTTTATGAATATACTTGAACAAGTGTTTTTGTATAAGTGTTTTTATTTCTCTTGGGTGGAATTTCTGGATTATAGTTAGGTATATGTTTATCTGTATGAAAATGGTGATATCTTTTTATACTCTCATCATTGATATGTGAAAGTTTTAAAAAAATTTTTGTCAACTTTTGGTGTTACCACTCTTAAATTTTTTTCAGTCCGTCTGCCTGTTCTGCTCCCCACTCTGTCTCTGGTCAATCCTCTCACCTCCCATACCTTTGGCCTGTACCCCAGCTCTTGTAAGCATAAATAAATAAATCTTTATTTAAAAAGTACATACCATATGATTCTATTTGCATGAATGTAAGTAAGAGACAAAGAAAATTTATGATAAAGAGATTAGAAAGTGGTGGTTTAGATTTCACGCAGTTATTGGAAAGTGTCTAGGATGATGAAAATGGTTCATGTCTTGTTTCACAGCATATACATGTATGGGAGTTTCATAGTTAGGTACACATAATTACCAGCATTTATTCAAATGAATGAATCTAAATCCTGCAACTTAATTATGTAAACTTTTAAACATGTCCACCAATGTTTTGGATTTGTCTATCTCTTGCTTTCGATCTGTTTGTATTATCCCTTTGTAATTTTATATTTTTCTTTGTATGTGCATACACACTTAGCATTTGTCTTTCTTTTTCCCACAGATTTTGTTGTCTTCTTTCAAAGGTTGGACTTTTTTTTTTTTTTTTTTTTTTGCAGTTATCAGTGACTCTTCTTATTTGGCTTAGTTTTAGGATCCTTTTAGTTTTACCTTAGTCTTTGGTTATGGTGATCAATCTAGAGCATAGTCCCTAGATCTAAGGTGTGGTCTAATGGATTTCAACTGAATGGCAAATGTGCACAGTGACATTTCTGTTCACTGTTTGGCTGCAACTCCACCCTGTCTCTATGCTGTCCTACCTCTGGGATGTCTGTTTTGAACTTTAATGCTGACAATGCTTTTTTTTCAGGCTTTGTGGAATCTGACTGAGGCCAGCCCTCAAACCAATTTCTGGACCCTTAGATTTGTACTTTTTCTTCTTTCTCATTGCTTTCTTACAAAGTCAGCTGCCTCTGCAGATGCAAACTCTAGTCTTTTCTCCTCAACTGAGGTTGTCTTGCCCACAACTCTGTTCTTAGGGACTACTATCCTTGGCATTGTTAAGAAAGTGCTCCTAGGCAGAAAGCTAAGACAAAAGGGAGAGTTGACCTGTAAGTTTGCTGCTTGTTGCACCATTTCTGAAAATAGTTGCCTTGTACATTAGGTCAGTTTTAGAACTGCTTTATCAGAAGAGTAATTGGTAGCAATTACTTTATTATGTTTAGAAACAAAATTTTCATTCATTTAAATTGAAGTTTAATTTCTAAAGTTCATTTGCTCTAGAGGAATGCTATATTATTCTTGGTGCTGTTGAAATATAAGATGTTTATGAGCAATTTGTTCTACTCTGAAGGAGAGTAAACAAACTTCTCTTTAGGAATGAAAAACCTGGTGACTGCTATAGGGAAATTTACTTTATCTCTCATATAGAGGGATAGAGTTGTGGTTTAAAGTAAATTACTATTGACCTTTATAGCTAAACTGAACTTGAAATCAACAGTGCCATAAGAAAAATAAAAATAGTAATGTTAAATGTGTGAAAAACTAATTTTTCACAGAGGCAGCAATTAATCCCAATTTAGAAAAATCATTTACCATTTTGATCTTCTAATTTTAAATAAAAGGGAGGAAACAGACAGGAAGATCAACTGAAAATACACTGCTGAGGGGGACAGCGGGAGAGTCCGGAGTGGTCTGTTGTGCCATGTGGGTCTCCTCCCTGGCCAGGGGTCAAATTTGTTCTTCAGTGGCTGGGGAAGCCCCACAGTGCAGGGCTCAAGCAACCCCTTGTGCCACTAGGGAACCCAAACTCTGCTTAGTTTAAATGCCATGTGACTATAAAACTTTTTTCTATAAATTTAATACTAAAATGGGTTCAGTTTGATTGCTCGATTTATACAATTTTCTCTTCATGGGGGAAGGGAACAATAGAGAATAAAGAAGCTGGGCACTGTGTTTTAGTGTTTATCCTGGATATAGAGAATAGGAGCAGAGGGGTGGGAGCATAGAGGGGAATAAAGTGGGATTCTGCCTCCACTTACAGGATGTTTGATAAGGTCTAGAGACATTTTTGGTTGCCACAACTAGGAGATGGGTGTTATTGGCATTTAGTCGGGAGAAGCATGTGACAACCCACCAAGAGCAAAAAATTATTTGACCTATACTGCCAGTAATGCTGAGGTCAAGAAGCCTTGCTATATCCTAATGCAACTGGAATAAAGTACCAGCTGTGACACTTTGTTAATTAGGTGATCTTGAGAAAATTCTGAAAATGAGTCTTATGTTTATTTTCAGCATTGTGAGACACAGTCACAAGGAATAAGAAATCAGCACAGTGCTAGGGACATAATAGACCTTTAATAAAGGTAGATATTATTTTTGCTACTATTGCTTTAGTATATTGCACGGGAGAAAAACTTGTCTCTTTTCTCCTCTTCTAAGTTCCCTGGCTACTCTAATAATAATATTGATATAAGAAATTAACAGGAAAATAAATAAAATAAACAAAAAAGAAGTGAAAGAAAAAAAGATATTTAATTTTGTGTGTATGGAGGCTTCTGGTCCTATATATGAGATCTAGAGAAATGAGTACTCAGCTTTTTACCATTTTAGACAAAAAATTAATAGGAAAAGAAAGTCTGTAGATTAATGAAATGGTAGTAAGGCTTGTTTATGTATCCCTCTTGGTTTAGATTGCCTTCCTCTACTTAAAAGGATGCCTTCTACCCTTCCCTTCAGGGAGAGCATGATTTCACATGGGGAATTCCGTTCCTACTTGAAAAGACAAAGGAGTGTTACAGCGTTCAAATTTTTGAACAGGCTGTTTCAAGGTAACTTTAGTTCCTAATTATCAACAGGGTATTAATTTTATACATGTAAGAGACTCCCAGTGCTTAGTTTGAAATTATTGTACCTTTGAAAAGGGAGAGGAAAAACAGTGGAAAAGTTACTAGCTTGCACTGTTTCCTCTTGGGGTATAAAAAAAGTGGCCAAAAGTTTACAATGATAATGTTTAAGGTTACATATTGAATATATTTTGATTTACTAAGGACCACAAATCACAGACAACTTTGTGGTGTACTATGTTTTGGTTTCTAGTATTACCAGTCCTGTCTCCTAAGAGTGAGGTAGAACAACTGAGCCAATAATTGGAGGCCACTTCTGTTGAGAAATGGAACATTTAAAACCATACATTTTACAATATGTTGCATATTTTAGAATACATAATAAAATGCATATTTTATATGTGTCTGACTGGGGATATAAATAATGCTCTGTGCATTTGTTCACACAGAGAATGTGAGATGAAACTGTCTCTAAAAACCTCCACAGTTAAAAGAACAAAATCTTGAGAATTACACTATTACCATAATAGACATTCAAAAATATATATCAAATAGATATGCTTTTTATTGCAGGGTTTTCTTGATATATAGATAGTGGGACATAAAGTCTTCCAAAATGGCCAAAAGTAGATCGATACCTTATATCATGCAAAATTTAATTCAAAATGGATTAATGATCTGAATGTAAGAATTGAAAAGCCATAAAATGCATAGAAGAATATATAGGTGGTAAATTCTTTGACATTGGTCTTTGCAATGTCTTGGTGGATTTGACACCAACAAGGGAAATAAAAGCAAAATTAAACAAATGGGACTACATCAAGCTACAAAGCTTCTGTATAGCAAAGGAACCCATCATCAAAATGAGAAAATCTATTATATGGGAGAATATACTTTCAAATATACCTGATAATGGGTACTATTTAAAATATATAAGGAACTCATGCAATTAAATAGCAGATAACTTCTAAAAACAAACAAACAAAAACCCAACATGATTTAAAATGTGCAGCAGAGTTAAATAGAAACTTTTCCAGAGAAAACATATAGGCGGCCAACACGCACATGAAAAAATGTTCATCTTCTTTTATTTTCAGGGAAATGAAAATCAAAACCACAGTGAGATATAACCTAACACCTGTCAGAATGGCTACTGTCAGAAAAAAACAGAAAACAAGTGTTGGTGAAGATATGAAGACAAGCAAATGCTTGTACATTGTTGGTGGGGATATAAATTGGTACAGCCACCATGGAAAGCAGTATGCAGAATCCTACAAAAAGTTAAGCATAGAAATACTGTATGATCAGGTTATTCTACTTCTTGGTAGTTATCCAAAGAACAAGAAACATTGCTTATGGCAGCATTATTTACAATAGTCAATTTGTAGAAATAACCCATATCCATTGATAGGGTGAATGGATGAAGAATATATATTTATTTCTCTCCACACACATACACTATTATATATTTTATATATATACATATATCACATCATTACATATATTCCACACATTATGGGATACTACTGAATATTATGGAATACTACTGAGCTAGCTATAAAAAAAGATGACGTCTTGCCATTTGGAATGATATGGCAATGACATGTATGGACTTTGAAGGTTTTATGCTAACTGAAATATACCAGATGGAGAAAGGTGAATGCAGCATGATTTCATTCATATGTGTAATATATAAAAACAAAGCAAATGAACAAAAAACCCCAAAAAGATACTCTTAAGTACAGACTGAGGACAGATTGGTGGCTACAAAAGGGGAATGGGATCAGGGAGTCAGTTAAACAGGTAAAGGGGGTCAGTGGCATGGTGATGGATGGTAAGTAGAATTTTGATGAATATGGATATACAGATGTTGAAAACAGATGTTGAATTATAATGCTATATACATAAAACTTGCATAATATTCTAAGGCAATGTTACTTCAATAAAAAAAGTAAGGATATGTAGTTACCTTTTATTTTAAAGGTACTAAAAAAAGTACTAAAGTTTTAGGAGGAATAAGAAAATCTAAATAGAATAGGAAAAAAGGGGGTATATAAACTTAGAGCTTTTATATATTTTATATATCTTTATCTTGTTAATGGACAGACATCAGTCATTTCCACATATTGTTTATATCTTTTATGTATCTCATATCTACTAACTACCCAGGTTATCAAAACAGGAGGCATTCCACTCCTTGATCAGTGGTTTACCAAGTGCCTCTTATGTGCCAGATCTGTACTAGAAGTTAGGAGTATTATTTGAGCAATAGGCTAATGGAGGAGAGAGGCATTCACTAACTAATCATATAAATATGCACTTACAAACTTAAAGAAGTACTAAGAAAGAAAATTAAAGGAGTTGATCAGAAATAAGGTCCATTCTGAACAAATGTAGTAATCTCTAAAGGTAATTTTGCATTCATTTCTCTTTTTCCCTCCTGTCCTCACTCCTGTCACTTTCTTTCATTTACTTGAGAAACCTTTATTAAATCTACTCCACTTATGTTCCAGGCATTATGTTAGCAACTGGGGAAAACACTGTAAACAAGCTACTTGTGGTGTCTTTATGAAATTTATGATTTTTTTATTCAAGTGACTGAATGCTTCAATGAAATGAAACTATGCTATTTACCTGGCAAAGTCACAAATAAGGGGAAAAAAAAGAAAAAGAAGAAAATTACTACAGATCAAATTAAATCACCTAGCTATTATTAGTGATGCCAATTACACACTGACCTTTGTGACAACACATGAACAAACCTGCCATTTATCGTCAGTGTTTGTAGGAAGAAAAGGGAGTCTCCACTGACATCATTAAATAATGACCTTGATTACTGAATAAAGAGAAAATACAGAGAACAATGTCAGCAGAATCTCCTGATTGCATTATGATTTTCTAGCAGGCAGGAGACTGTCTCTAATAAGACTTACTCTGTGTCATCCATTTCTAAAAATAATTCTATTTGCTTAAATCTTCACAAAGCATGTAATTTCTTACTTTGTCTCTAGTAAATAGAAATTATAGATAGATTTAAAAATGAGAGTTCTCAAATTGAATTATATATTCTATAAGTGATTATTTAACATTTCACTTATTAAAGCTTAACTGCTATCTCTTCTGTATGAGTCCATTGTATACTGCATAAATGTTTATAATAATCACATGAAATTTTAATGAATACACAATAATAGTATTAATTTTAAATTAAATGCATTATTCACTTTTGAGAATAAATTTAACTATAAATAACTCAGAAAAGTGACTTCATTTTTAGAGGACAGTAACTACTACTTTGGATGTTTGTTACTGTTAATATTCATCTTCTCAAAGAATAAAAATTGCTGATAGGGTTTGAGTGTTTTTGTGGGCCATGGACATAGAGTGATTATTAGATGTACTTTCCATGAATTATTTAATTTAATCTTTATGCAACAGTAAGTAGGACTGGTATTATTTTCAATTTAAACTTATGGGAAAAAGGTTTAGTGAGGCTAAGTGACAAGCTCAAAATCATGTTTTCTAAGAGTTGGCAGGATTTAAATCTGAGTCTCTGAAATCCCAGAGACTTAACAACTGTTTTAGTAGAGCAACACTGTTGACTACACTTTTGATTTCTAATTAAATTATACTTAATTAGGTGGTTCATCAAAGCTTGAAACTATGTTGATGAATACATTGTTGAAAAAACTTTGGCTTTGTCAGTAATAATAGGCAAAATGATAGCAATGAAAATCGAACACCTTTGACCTAAAGGGAGAATGTACTGGAGGGGGCTCGCATTGGCCTAAAAAAGCTGGTTGTTAAATATTAACTAGCATACCACTGAGTGTAACAATACCAGCAAAGTAAAATATACTAGATGCATGTTAGGAAGTAGGTCCCTGATGTCTTGTTCTATTTGCTTCAAGTAATCATGGTACTTTTTGATTATTCACATACTGGTGGAAATTTAACCACTGAGAAACATTTAAAACTTCCTGCCATGTTTATATTTAGTCTAATGGGAAGCCATAAGCAAATGTCCTGCAAAAAAAAATTCTTTTAATTCTACAGAATTAATTTCACTTCCATAATTCATCTATTTCAATTATACTTCATAGTGTATGTCTACAAAAGTATAATCTAAGACAGCTCATACTGGCATAAGTCAACATGTTGCATAACCTTATAGTAACTTCATTAATACCTATGATATTCTTTATTTTCCTCCTTTTTAAACAATTTTTAAACATTTCTTATAAAGCATGCCTACTGGCAACAAATTCCCTCAATTTTTGTTTGTCTAACAAAGTATTTATTTACCCTTCACTGTCGTCCCCAGCCCCTACCATTTGGAATGCAATGTGTTTTTAAATACTGTGAATAGTGAGGCAGGTAACTGGCCCAGTAAAGTTTTAGTGTAAGACTTACCAATTCATATCAACATTCAGTCTTCTGCAGTTTCACCAAGATGAGCGCTGCTTTATAGAATTAGTAGAAGAGAACTGGTATGAATCAAGATTTAAAGGAGAGCTGAAAATCAGGAACAGCAGTCCATAGGCACTGGTCTATGCAGTGGCAGTTGGGGTAAATTCAGATTTCTTTAGAATCTGTGGGCTTCCTGAATAGTCAGCTGTTAGGAACTCACCAAGCAGCTGTGGCATTAACAAAAGCTTTGCTTGTAAGTTTGCCAGGCTTTCAAAAGCCCTTACGAGGAATATGAAGCTCTTTACTATTTCCAAAAGAAGAAAACACTAAATGCAGCCAAATATCAGAAGATGACTTATAAGATGGGAAAGTCATCTGCAAGGTCAGTTGATTTTTGTGTTTTTGTCATTAAAGACAGAGCACTGGCATACACACAGAAATAATCCTGGATTAAATTGTATCAGAAAAGGAGTGACGTTTCTATAAATGAAAGAAAAATGTGTTGTTAGGAATTACAAATACCAAAGCAATCACTTGGGTTTTCAGCAGTTTCATTAGTTTTCAGGATTCAGTAACTAACATCAGTGTTTCCATGGCATTTTACCTAGAGGGCTGTCAGTGTGGCTGGCTGGACAGCATTCCTGTGCCAGATGTTGAATGACATGATTCTGAGAAATCCACTGAGAAACAGAGTAATAGTACATAGTAAGATCTCATAAATGGCCATTTAACAAGAAAATAATAAGGGGCCTCCTCTTTCACAGCAACATAATAATCTTTCAGATTTTCTTGCAGGATAGTACAGTGGCCTTCAGAGCTAGAAATAGTAAGTGAATTTTCTCGTTTAGGATGGTGTTAGTGGTGGAAGAGCCCTTTGAAGCGCTAGGTTGTACACTGAAAAGCCTCTGGGGGTTGTCCTTGAAAATTGGAAGGTAGTTGTTGATGCTGGCAATCTTTACTTTTTCCACAAAGAGGTCCATTTTGTTGAGGAACAGAACTGTGGAGACAGTGATGGGCTCCATTTTGACTACTGACTCAATGACGTTCAGCCATGCTAGTAGGGATGCCTGTCCTCCATGAGGAACTGTCGTCTTGCCGAGAGAGGACCCTGAAGAGCAAAGATGTGATCCCATCTCAGCACTGGAACCACTTATGGTGCTGCGACGGCGGGCCACTCATATGCGCCATTTAAAAGGAATTTTAAAATTACGACCTCATGTCCCATAATTCCCTGGGTAGCTTTCCTGGTCAGCAGCATGTCTTACTTTCCGGGAAAAGAAGCCAGCTGGTCCACTTGGTCTAAATTATCCAGGAAATCAGTCAGTGACTCACCCAGCTGAAAGTTTCCCTGAGGCCAGAATCGCTTCAAGAAGTCTGAGCAAGTACGTACAGCTGAAAGGAGGCGGGCTCCACAGGCAGCTTTCTCTGTTCCCAAAAGCCATTAAGAACAGTCCATGTCGCATTTTCAGTACACTGAGGAGACATACCAAACTTGTGTTGTGCATCAACAAAAACCCTTGAGCCCCTGAACACGTTCGCGTTCTAACACTGTGATGGAACTGGAGCTGCACGTTCTGGAGAAACGCCCAGCCATGGGTGATATGCATTGGCTTGAGGAAGTGGACTTGTCACTCTTACCTGCCTCACGCCGGCAGGCTGTTGACAAGGCAACTCAGGGTGAACAGCTAGTGGGTCAGTGCCTCACTCGGATACTGGCATTCTGGGCCTGGCCAACCACTCACCGCTTCCAGCCGCAGGCCACTGCTGAACTGTTGCATCACCCAGGCCCGGAGGGTCCGGTGGGCGGTGCAGGCCACCTCATTGCGTATGCGCACAGGAAACCCGCCATAACGCGTCACTGCGCAGCTGCAGCCGATCTCCATCCACTGCTGCAGGCGCATCTTCTCCCGCCACCGCTGGCGGCTTTGTCAGTTGAGGCTGCTCCTTTGAAGGATTATCGCACACGTTACTGAAGTGTAGGTTGGTGTTTTTCTTATAACACTTTAAATAGTTTACTCCGCACTTCTTGTTCACATGGTTTGTGAGATGTCGAATGTAATGCTTTATCTTTGTTGCTCTCAAGGCAAGTTGCTGTTCTCTGGCTTTTCTGTAGGATTGGGGAGAAGTTGCTTTTCTGTACTATTACATACATTTTAAAAGTTTCTGGAAAAGTACATCTTGTAAATATATATTTAAATTAGTTTTAAAACATGTCTTTGGTGTTAAACAGCAAAAGGAATAATAACTGGGATTTTTCTACTCATTCTCCATCTTCATGTCCTTTTCTCCTTTGATTTTTTTCCTCTGTCTTTTTTTTTTAAAATATTTATTTATGCATACAAGAGTCTGTAGGGTCAGAGAAAAGTTATCAGAGCTTTTCGGCCCTCCTGCCATTGGTGTAATGATGGACACCTGTGGTCCTGCACGCAACCTAGGTGGGCATGCGCAAGCGGGTGCAGCTGGGCTTAGACACGTGGGTATAACCGGCGTGGGGTGGGGTGGGGTGAGGAGAGACAGAGGCAGGGAGAAGAAGCGGCAAAGCTGCGGAGAGAGTGAGATGCCCCGGAGGCTAGGAGGCCTGGCAGCCTGCCTGCCTTATACTACATTCTAACACCTTTAACTCTAAATGAAGACAGAGCAAAAATTTCCTTTTTTTTTTGTGGAGTTGGCTTTCTTGATTTTGCTAACTCAAAATGCCTGTAAGTGCATTAACTATTTTTTTAAATGAATGAGTGGACATTTATATACATTTATTTAGAAAGTACAGTAGTTGAATAGGATAATACTGTATTTCATTTCTATAAAAGAACAGCCCTTTTCCTCCCATGTCATGGTTACAATAAGGACCGTTTTATAAACAGGCAGCTTTTTCCATTGATAAAGTTCTCAATATCAATGTAGGGAGGCTGAGTGTCATGATAGTTCATGTCTCAAATGAAATGTAAAGTATTATGGGTGTAGAATCACAGTCTGAATTTTTGGTGTTAATTCTTAGAGCAAATTGCTGTTTCCTTATAAGCTTATATTTTGTCTCTACATTTTAAAACTTCATTCTCATTCACTGTGGCTTTGGGGAATCAAAAGAAAATACTCCATCATTAAGGTTCTTAGTGATGCTTTTACTTAAATTTTGTAATGATTGATGGTCATTACCAATTAAAATAATTGAGGAGCCTTGTCTGCACTCTGGAAAATCTGTTCCACTGTTTAGAATATTTCTTGAATGAAATGTTCCTTTTGTCTACCCAAAAAGGAAACAAACAAAACCCAACTTTGCCCCAATCCTGCCTGTGTTTTGCTCACATAATATCCTGTAATTTCCTATCGTGTTTTCAATGAAACTGGGAAATAGTGGCCACTGATATACTCCATAATGGAAATTTCCATAATTACACACAGGTTGCACATTAGCCCCTTTCTTCTAAGACTTATATAAAAGTAATTTTAGAAGAATGATTGTCCTAATTGGTTTACAGGATGGAATGTTCTCTACTGCTCATGTTACTGCTCATTGAAATGGAATTTTCAAAATGCTTTGATATTTATATATATATATATCCTATTGTATTTCATCTTACAGAAAACTTTGAAGCCACTAGAGAAACTCCTTGTAGTTGTCTGTTTTATGTGCATGGAAATGAAGTCCTTATTCTCAAAGTGACATAGTTTGAGGTGGAACTCAAACTATAATAGAAATCTGCTCTTTTCTACCTGAGTGTTATATTAGTTAATCCCTCAGATTCTCTTGTACATGTTTTGAGACATTAAGTTTCTTTTACAATGTCTATTATATAAATATTAATAACTTCAGCCAGTTACAAAATATACATAGTAAGCACTGAATATTGACCAAATGCAAATAAACCTACCAAAATGATTATGGTAGTAAGAGAGCAAACCCTGAACTACAAAGAGTATGTATTTGGGAGAGGTATTGATTGTGAGGATGTTTTAATTATGACAATGAGTATCTTATTGACAAGTGAAATTGGTTCAATTGACTTGGTTAGCAAAGCATGTATATTTTTTCCCTTTCACCTCTCATGTGTTTTATAGAATTTTATTACAGTGGAAAAATATTCCAGGTGAGAAAAGTGTGCTTAGTAGCCAAGGTATAATAGTTATAAACTATTATGGAGGAAAGTCATGTGGATAAGAAATAGTACAGGTTTGATGGGAAGAAACAAAGGGCATTGCAGAAGTTAAAATTTTTAGGGTTATGGCAGGTGATAACTATTGCAGTGAAGTTCAGAAAACTAGAATCATCTTTAAAAAGTGAATTCAGAATGGGTGAATTTCAGAGTAATGTGTTGACGAAATTTCCACTAGAGGAATTATCAATTAATCAGAGATTGTGTGCAAAGTATGTGGAAATTTTAAGAAGAAAATAAGTGAAACTTGAAAGAATAAGGGATAAGTGTTGCATAGAATGTGTTCAGAAAAATAAGAGACATTGTGATAGTTTACCTTTACACTGTGTGTCTGGTACTTGGGGAATTGGGTAAATCCCATGACAAAGCATTATGTATATGTTCACTCCTTCAAGATTTTAGACTATGGTACAGATATAAAGGTATTCACTACCCTACTGTGAATTTCAAGGCCTAAACCAGACTTATTTTTCAGAGTAGAGAACATCAGTTCCATACTAGAGAAGACCATTGCTTCCTTTTTTAGCACCTTCCACTGAGTGTCCATACAGAAAAACACTGTTTGATTAATAATAACACTATATGACAGTAGGTTAAAATTGATTAGGGAATAATTTATTAAAATTAATATGAAAACTGTCCCACTTTTAGATTAATACTTTTGAAAATAAGTGTGTGTTTGGTTCTTTTTGATATCTGAACATATGCTCTTAAAACTGTGTTCTTCAAGAAATTATTCAACTAGGAAGAAAAAAATTGGTTTTAATTGGATCAACTAATAACCAGTGTATTAAAAACATAACTCTACAATCTTCTCTTTATTTCTCTGGGGCTCAGGCTTTACTTGTGGTTAGTCATGTGCAAAACAGAATGAGAACTTCCACTGTCAACTTACATTGATTCCCATCTGCCTTGAATGGTAACCCATGATCTCTTCTCCTCTGGGGATTTTTGTTGCTATTTTACAAAGAATCTGCAATCACTTATTCTGTGCATCTCACCCAGTTCTTGAAGAGAGACAACACTTGAAAACATAATGGCCAGATGATCTCAGGATGCAAGAATCCTTCAGATGTTTGCTGAGAACTATTGAAAGATGCTTCAGTTTGACAAAAGCAGAAAATGTTAATTTTCAGCTCTTTTATAAATAGAGGGATGATCTGTAAAGGGAAAACTGTTGTCACAGCAAATGTACACTTGAGTGATTCAAACCTAATTAGTGGTTATATGATTCACTTTGAATATATTTACTGTAACAACTGGTAAACTGCTTTTCAAATTCAGCTGTTGAATAGGCTTTTTTTTTTAAATACTAATTTTATTTTTTTTTAAAGATTTATTTATTTATGCATACAAGAGCTGGGGTACAGGCCAGAGATGTGGGGGGTGAGAGGATTCACCACAGAGAGCAGGGAGCAGAACAGGCAGATCAATGGAAGTACACTGCTGAGGGGAGCA
>JAGFMF010011668.1:3237895-3363950 GCA_019455555.1 Galemys pyrenaicus
CCCTCCCTGGCCGGCAGCAGGGATCGAACTCATGCTGCAGTGGCTGTGGTTTGCTTCATAGTGCATTGCTTAACCCACTGCGCCACCAGGGAGGCCCCTGTAACTTGTATTTAAATTTGATAGTACTTTAATGTATGTTACCATTAGATAATATTGAATAAAAGATGGGTCACATTCCATCTCATTCCATTACACTTAAAGATTCTCAATTTAAGAATCACATGAACCTATGAACCAAAATATGGAAGGTGCCATATAGAGTAATACACGGAAAGTTAATGAAAGCATTCACAAGTGCTGCTACTCCTGTACATTGTAGACCTTACCACTTTTCCCTTTGGGCTAGCTGAATTTTGTTGCCCATATAGAAGGGTCTGATAAAGTGGATTGTGTTTAAATGTATGTATTTGTGGGTCTCCCTGGTTGTGTAGTGGGTTGAGCGCTGCACTGTGAAGCATCTACAGCACAGCAGCACGAGTTCAATCCCTGGCCAGGGAGGGGACCACCATGGCACAGGGGACCTCTCCCATTTCACCTGCTGCTCCCCTCAGCAATGTATTTCAGTCGATTTGCCTGTTCTTCCCACTCTGTCTCTGGTGAATCCTTTTACCTCCGGTGCCTCTGGACTGTACCCCAGCTCTTGTATGCATAAATAATCTTTTAAAAAATTTATTTATCATAAATTTGCACCTAAATACAAATGTAAACTTAGCTGTAAATATAAGGTGTATATTTACACTAGGGAAATGACTTTCTTACTCTTCAACAAGTGACCTCTCATCTTGACCCACATTAACACCAGGGAGGGGCAATATTGAGGACCTCCAGCCTTTGCTGATATTGTGCCTCTCTGAACCTGGTAATTTTTGGTGAGGCTGGGACTTTGTTAATCAATGTTTAGTCTCCCTGTAGTTACTCATTTTTGAGTTCTGTGTACCTCACTGCAATTCTTTAAAGAAATGGGATTATTGTTTTCTGTACCCATGAAATGTTGAACTAAGGAGTTATCTGTGTTTTCCACACACTTGAAGTTCTGTATTCAATTTCCAACAATTCACCATGAATTTCTAGACCTCTGACTTCCTATTGAGAATATTCAGTGTCTGTGAGAGGGTGAAGAGGGAGTAAGCCTATGTGGTGGATTTGAGGAGTTGGAGGAAAAGGCCGTTCTGTTAACAGTTATCTTCAAGAGCAAAACCTGGTTTTTAAAGTCAGTCATATTTGTCTTTGAATAATAATTCCACTGCTTGCTAAGTAAGTGCCCTTAAAAGTGGCATTATTAATCTGCTTGAAACTCAGTTTCCTAAAGGCAAGGCATAAAAGCCTTGCCTTTCAGAGTTGATGTGAGGATTTAAGATAATGTGTATGAAGTGCTTAGTTATCTATCTAGGTATTCAATAAATAGTGTCTTTTAACTCATTTTATCCTGTTACTCCTTTGCATATGTTTGGGGGTGGGAGGGAGGTCCTGGCCTTTCTGGATGGTAGGAAGGAACAAGGAGAACATTAGGAACTGAAAGTTTGTGTCTTCCCCAAATTGATAGGTTACTATTTAGTCCCCAAGTGATGGTATTTGTAGGTGGGGCTTTTAGTTTAAAGTTAAATTTGGTCATGAGGTTGGGGCCCTTGTTATGAAATTAATGTCCTTATAAAAAGAGGAAGAGACACACTCTTTTCTTCATTTCCCCACCCCCCCCTTCCCTTCCTCCTGACATGTGAAGATATAGCAAGAAGGTGGCAGTCTGCAAATGGAAGAGGGCTTACATATTTTATGAGCAAAATTTGCTTGTTTCAGACATAGGAATTGGGACTCAGCATGTTTGGGTTTGCATGTCAGCCCTCACACTGCTGTGTGATTTTGGAGAGATTATTTAATCTCTTAGAGGGTATTTCCTCAGCTATAAAGTGAGTTTAAGTAATAACTTAAAGTTATTGTGAAAATTTAATGAGATAACTCACATAAAATAAGTTAATAATACTCTTATTAGAACTTGATATTAGTACCAAAGGAATTTTATATGATGTGGAAAAACTGTTTCTACTGTCAAAAATTTTATGACCAGAGCTACTGATTATCTTGAGTGTCATATTGGGGACTGCATTGCTTATACTTAGTGGTCAGGTACATGTGTTTCTTAGTTCTTTATCTCTGTCTCCTGTGCCAGATGTCCTTTTATAATTCATTTGCATTCAATATCTTTTTTCTGAAATCATTTTTTTGCATATAGCTTTTTTTTTATTTGACAATTTTAAGTTTGATATGTAGTACATGTCAAGTAATTAGGAAATGAAATTGTGTTTTTAGAATTATAATACCCTACTCATTTCATTATATATAAATGAGAAACTTTAATACCAAGTTAAACAGTTATTTTAAGATAGAGTTTTTGTCAGAAAATTCTTTTTAATTTGTGTTATTTTCAAAGATAACAAATGAAAAGTGTGAAATGAAAAAATAGAAAAGGAAACTATATTGACTTTTTTCTTATTTAAACCTCTAAATCTTGATTACAAACTATAGTAGTTTTATTGTTGACAAGACAATATAGTATTTTGTGCTAATGATGTCAGAGTAAATCAGTGCTGATTTTATAATTCAAACATTTCAATATAGTTCTTTATGTCTACATTATTCTTATAGTGGAAATATTTATTCAGCTTGTTCTATCTAATCTCTTAGAAATATACAAATTACCCCCAATTCCTGGCAAAAAACACGTTATGAATCCAGCAACATCAACCAGAATTTCAAATCTTTGGAAGAGTTATGTTAGCAGTTATAGGATGTGCTACTGGTGTGTTCAAAGGTTTTTATCACCACTAATACAAGATTGATAATTTGAAATTTTCTCCTTTTTTTTCCTATCTCTTTTTGGTGGAAGGAATAAAAAGTGTAGGATTTGATTGATTAAGTAAAGAAGAAAAGAGTGAATACATAGTATCCTGCCTGTGTTCCTACACTGGTTTCTCCTAAAATCCTTGTAAAAAAAAAAAAAAACTTTACAATTATCTTTTTCTCAGCATTACAAGAGAATGATGATTATTAAAGTAAACAATAATGTTTTAGGATTGTGAGAAAATTCCTAAGCTGAAAGAAATATCCATTAAGAGGAAGACATTGTGCCGTTACCCAAGGGATTTTACAGAAATGGGAAAGCTACTGTTCTTGTTCTTGAGGAATATATAACCTAGAGGGAAACAAAGAAAGGATGTGTCTATACCACTAAAACGCTAAGCTACATTTTCCTATGGCATTTGCCCTTTGCGCTTTTCTGGAAAGAGGAGTATAAAATTGAGTAATAACTATTTTAAAAGTTCCCCTTTGAGGGAGAATTAGCA
The DNA here is from genome assembly GCA_019455555.1 of Galemys pyrenaicus. NCBI lineage: Eukaryota > Metazoa > Chordata > Mammalia > Eulipotyphla > Talpidae > Galemys > Galemys pyrenaicus. The sequence goes on from JAGFMF010011668.1 coordinate 3,241,234, forward strand.
GTATGGAAAAAAAATATATTTAAAGATTTATTTATGCATACAAGAACTTGGGTACAGGCTAGAGGTGCAGGGGGTGAGAGGATTCACCAGGGACAGAGCAGGGAACAGAACAGACAGATCAACTGAAACACACTGCTGAGGGAAGCAGTGGACAAAGCAGGAGAGGTCTGCTGCACCATGTGGGTGATGTCACCCCCTGGCCAGGGTTAGGGATCCAACTCCTGCAGTGGCTGCAGATAGCTCCATAGTGCATTGCTTATCCCACTGTGACACTGAGACCCCAGTATGGAAAATATAAAAATATTTTTTCAGAGATGACCAATGAACAAAAGGATATATTTTCTAAAATATTTATTTATGTATATAAGAGCTGGAGTACAGGCCAGAGTCACGGGAGATAAGAGGGTTCACCAGAGACAGAGTAGGGAGCAGAACAGGCAGATGAACTGAAATACACTGCTGAGGTGAACAGTGGGCAAGGCAGGATGGGTCTGCTGTGCCATATGGGTTCCCTCCCTGGCTGGGGATCGAACTCGAGTTGCTGTGTCATGGATGCTTCACAGTGCGGCGCTCAACCTGCTGAGCCACCAGGGATGCCTTGAACAAAAGGATATTAAAGAGGTTTTAATCATACTCATTTTTTGCAATGGGGGAAGGAAAGGTTGCTTAAAACATATGGGAGGGCAAGTTTAATGTATGAGTATGGAGAATTAATGTTTGTTTCAAAGTCAGGTCCCTGTGCCCACTTTGCCTGAGTTGGAAAGTTTTATCTTTACCTCCAGATCAAATCTTGAATACCCAGTGTCAGTATTCCTCACAATTGACCATTTTCTCCATATCAATGAATATTATTTAATTGCTCATTAGCTTCATTTAGAGAGACTGTAAATATTTAAGGGCTAACAAATTGTGTGTGTTTATTAATAAGGCAGTCTAGATATTGCCGCTTTCATATATAGATTAAAGTTTCAATAAATAGTTGAGTAGAATAGTTATCTTTTTCTTATTTTGTTTGAAAGGATACATGAATTAATTTTGAAAAACTGAATTTACTTGGACCTCCCTGGTGGCGCAGTGGGTTAAGCAACATACTATGAAGCAAACTGCAGCCACTGCAGCATGAGTTTAATCCCTGCTGCCGGTCAGGGAGGGGACCCACATGGCGCAGCAGACCTCTCCTGCTGTGCCCACTGCTCCCCTCAGCAGTGTGTTTCAGTCAATCTGCCTGTTCTGCTCCCCACCCTGTCTCTGGTAAATCCTCTCACTGCCCTGTACTCTGGCCTGTACCCCAGCTCTTATATGTATAAATAAAAATAAATCTTAAAAAAAAAAACCCTGAATTTACTTGATAAAAGTGAAAGTTTTGCAAGAATATAGATTTCAAAACACTGAGAGACATAATAGAAGAAAAAAATTGGACATAACATTTGCTCTTTCTCACAAAAACTATTCTCTTAAACTTCATCTTTGTGTAAAATTCTTTAGGAAGTTTTTTAGAATACTTTATTTTCTGTGTAAATATACTTTGTCATCAATTTAAATACAAATAAAAGCCTTTAAGTTCTTTTCTTCTCTAAGGTGTGTGATTTCATGTTTTAACTAAGATCTCTGTAACATTGATGTGAAAGTGAATTAAGGTAAGATTGGATTGGTATAAAGAGGTAGTGTTTGGAAAATCATAGAATCACTGAATCCTACAGCTTGTTTTTCTTCTATTTAACATTGATAAAAATGACACAGAAATGCTCTTTAGCTAACACCGCTATCACATTATATAACCAACATTTTTTGTGTGTGTGGTGGCAACACTGAAGATATACTCTCCTAGCAGTTTTCAAGTACATGGTATTCCAGAGCTTATTTGTCTTCAAACTGCAAATTTGTGCCCTTTGACCAATATCTATCTTAATAATTCCCTCACTGGCCCCTGATAACCATCATTGTATTCTAGTTCTTTAAGTGAGACTTCTAGATTTCATATGTATAAAATAGACAATAGTTATTTTTTTCTGTCTGGCTTATTTACTTAACTAATCCCTTCCATGTTCATTCATGTTGTTACAAGTGACAGGATTTCCTTCTTTTTCCTGATTGAAGAATAATCTACTCTCTCTGTCTACACACACACACCCCATATGTTCTTTATCCATTCATTCATTAATGAATAATTAAGTTGTTTTCATATCTTAGATATTATGAATAATGCTGCAATAAATAGGAGTGTAACTACTATCTGTTTAAGATCCTGATCTCACTTCTTTTAGATATCTGCCCAGTAGTGGCATTGCTGGATCACGTGGTAGTTCTATATTTAAGTTTTTGAGGAACATCTGTAGAGTTTGTCTCATTTTCCCGCACTTGTCGGGACAATTGCAGTGAAAATCTTGTCTCCTTTGCCTTTACCATAAGGGAATCTCAAACTTAAAACATCGCCTATGCAGGTAGTTTTCTTCTTTTGTTCCTTCTAGACTTATTTGTATAACTCTACACTGTGTGATTCAAGTGAGTGTTTGTGTCTGTGTGTGCATGCACATGTGTGTGAAGTAGTGCTATTAGGGAATGGCTGATGTATTAGTGAGAAGGTAGCAAGAGGATATAAAATGAGAAATACTAATTTTCAGAGTCCAGAGGTCAACTGTATTGTAACTCTCTCATAACTGATCCACTGTTACTAGACTGTTGGTAGTCTTGATGTTATAATACGGATAATCATCTTCTAGTTACTTTTTTATTATTTTCATTCTATATAATGATGCCAGAGTAATAATTTTTTTAAAGATTTATTTCTTTATGCATACAAGTACTGGGGTACAGGCCAGAGGTGTGGGGGGTGAGAGGATTCACCACAGACAGAGCGGGGAGCAGAACAGGCAGATCAACTGAAGTACACTGCTGAGGGGAGCAGCTGGCACAGTAGGAGAGGTCTGCTACGCCATGTGGGTCCCTCCCTGGCTGGCAGCAGGGATCGAACTCGTGCTGCAGTGGCTGCGGTTTGCTTCATAGTGCATTGCTTAACCCACTGCACCACCAGGGAGGCCCCAGAGTAATAATTTTTTTAACGATTTATTTATTTATGCATACAAGAGCTAGGTACAGGCCAGAGTCATGGGAGGTGAAAGGATTCTCCAGAGACAGTGTGGGGAGCAGAACAGACAGATCGACTGAAATCCACTGTTGAGGGGAGCAGCGGGTGAGACAGGAGAGGTCTGCTGTACCCTGTGGGTCCCCTCCCTGGCTGGAGCTTGAACTCACGCTGCTGTGCTGCAGATGCTTCACAGTGTGGTCCTCAACCCATTGTGTACCAGGGAGGCCCCAGAGTAATAATTATTACTATAATCCCCATGAGGGTTATTTTAATGACAAGAATGATAATGTTTCAAGAAATAATATAAATACAAAGCACTATGAGTAAAGTAAGATGTATTTAATGAGTAATTTAATGCAGCAGGTTTCATTGTCCTCGCAAAACAAATAAGATTTGTTGAATTTCAATTTATTTTTCTAAGTGTTTTCTATCAAAAGTCACTAGAGTATTCTCTGTAGCATTCTTTGTGCCCAGAATTAGAATAATACCTTTTGCTTTAGAATTCACAAAATTATATTTCAGTTTGCAATTAAAATGATAGCTTAAATTTTTAAAATAATTTTACTAAATAGGGGAAGTGTAATGTATTTTTGTGGTCAGAATTTTTTTCCCTGAGACTCCTCCCTATTCAAAAAATTTCCTATCTTGAAGTAGTGATTTTTGTTTAGTTTTGTTATAAATCGTTGTTTTATGTGTACGCAAGCACATACATGGATTCATTTTCATGTATGTGTACGTGGTAGCATATAGGTTTGTTTTGCCACCATATTTCTCACACTTGCAGTATGCTGACTCATTTTTCCTTGAAACTTAAAATAGTTTTGATTCAAACTTCCTTCTAAAAGGTGGTAGCAGACCCATCCTCTGTAGGCATTTGGAATGCAAGTTTTTGTGTTTTTCTCACCTGCCTTTGAGTTTTTTACTGATGCAGAACTATAATCAATAGTTTGTTTGCTGAGCACCTCATTTCTTCCTTCCGTGTGTTAGCCATTCAAGCCTTCAGTGCAACTGTAGTTTATTAAAGGTTTTTAGTTTATATTAGTTGTATAGGTTTGGATGTGTAAGAGACGCACATTTACAGTGTCCCAACTATTATAAATTTTATTAGTTTTGCTTGTAATAATCTGGAGGCAAATTGTATCAATCTGGCATGTTGGTTATATGGCTAGAATTTTCTCTGGTCTTTTCTATTCTGACCATGTTTTAGGAACCTCTAACAATCCCCTTTTCCTTAGATCCACATCTTTATGTTTTCCTTATATTTGGAGATGATTTATCGCTTTGTGCAATGCTAGAATAATGGTTTTATTTTATTTTACTTTTGAAAAGATTTATTTATGTATACAAGAACAGCACAGGCCACAGGTGTGGGGGTTAAGAGGATTCATCTGAGACGGTGCAGTTGGGGGGAGCAGAACAGGCAGGCTGACCGCTGAGAGGAGCAGTAGGCAAGACAGGAGAGATCTGCTGTACCATGTGGGTTAGCTCTCTGGATGGGAATTGAACTCATGCTGCAGTGGCTGGTGATAGTTTGATAGCTCTGAGACTGAACCCCTTGCATCACCAGGGAGGCTCCTGGAACAATGGTTTTAATACCAACTCTACAGTGACCACTATTATGCCCAGTAAGAGGAAGACACTTGGACTGTGGACCATTATAGAGTTCATGCCCCTGTATGGGAAAAAGGGTCTGCTCAACTTTGGGAATATTGACCATTCAGATATAGGCCAGGTAGCCACATTGTTTAATATTTTTTTAAAAAAAATATCATTCAAGAGCTGGGGTACAGGGCAGAGGTGCAGGGAGTGAGAGGATTCACCAGAGACAGAGTGGGGAGCAAAATAGGCAGATAGACTGAAATACACTGCTAAGGGGAGCAGCGGGTGAGGCCGGAGAGCTCTGCTGTGCCATGTGGGTCCCCTCCCTGGCCGGGGATTGAACTTGCGCTGCTGTGCTGCAGATGCTTCACAGTGTGGCGCTCAACCTGCTGTGCCACCAAGGAGACCCCACATTTTCTAAATTTTACAGTGTTGCTAAAAGTTTGGATACTTAAGTTAACTTTCTTTTTATTTCAGGCTTGGGAAGTGATTGATAATTTTTCAAAACAATATGACAGCAAACAATGTACTTTTGCTGGCAACCTCTGGACAGTTGTTTGGCAAAGTTAGCTTTAGAATATTTAGGCATTGTCTGTGGGGAACTCAGTTTCAAAACTTTCCAGTTGGATGTTGTCACAATGGAATCTTTTCTCTTTTCAGTGACTACTGCCGTACACTTGCCACAGCTATAAATAATGTGCTGATTTCACATGTTCTTGGTAGTTTTTAAGAGTTTTTGGATCTATTAGTTTATTAACTGTTAACAATAACTGAGATTTGGCCAAGCTAATATCTTTACTACAAAATGAAGAAACTGAGGCTCAAATTTAAATTCCTTGTTTACATATTATAATTAAAATGTGGCAAAGGATTTTTATCTTTTAACACCTTGCTCAGGGCACATTCTATTTACTTCAATCTTTTGAGAAATGTGAATAGTTTAAGTATAAATTGTTAAGTCTCAGCTCTTGAGCCCTCCTGAAGTATTTGAAAATCATTAAAAACTCATTTCAGTTTCCTGAGAAACATTATTGTGCTATTTTATAAAAAAGAAGGGATGCAGGGCTTCCCTGGTGGCACAGCAGATTGAGCGCCACACTGTGAAGCATCTGCAGCACAGCAGCACAAGTTCGATCCCTGGCCAGGATGGGGACCCACATGGCACAGCAGACCTCTCCTGCCTCGCCCACTGCTCCCCTTAGCAGTGTGTTTCAGTGTTTCTTCCTGTTCTGCTCCCCACTCTGTCTCTGCTGAATCCTCTCACCTCCTGCAACTCTGCCCTTTACTCCAGCTCTTGTATGCATACATAAATAAATCTTAAAAAAAAAAAAGAGGAAGGAGTACAGGTTCAGTCATTGTGGGAATGTTGTCAGTTCCAAATTGTATTTCTTGTCTTTGTATTTCTCAGCTTGATACTTCATTGACTAGAATTTTATAACTTCATTATTATTCTCTACTGTGGTTCCAAATGTAGCATCTTCCTTGACATGAGAAATCATTTTCAGCGTAGACTGAGTGACTAGTGCATAGTAACAATTGTCAATGAACCTGAGAAGAGAAATTAAGACCCGCCTGTGCATGTGATAATTAAGAGAGGAATGAAGGATCTATAACAACTAATGTGAATATTCATAAGAACTTTAGAACAAAATTAATGCATGCATATAGCAAAAAACAAAACTAAAGGCTATAGAAGAGATGTTTTAGTCTCTGTTACCTCTGTCAGTTGATTTTGAGATATGGGCCGCTGGGAAGGTAATTTATTTGGGAGGTGATGGTGCAGAGAATGGAGAGTCTGGAATGCCCATAAAAGGGAAGAAGAAAAATTTAAAAGTGGTATCATGAGTTGGTTTCCACTGTGGACAGCAATAGCTCAATCATCCAAAAATCTTAAGATGGATAGAATGGTTCTCAGAATGCTCTGTCCATGTGTTGCCAGGAAAAACGTTTGACCATTGACTTCCATGCTCCCCAGGTTGCACATAGATGCATGGGCGGACCGCCTGCTGGTATTATGCGCTGCATCAGTGTCAGAGAAACCCTGGAGTATAAAAGGAAGACCCTTGGAGATGATGTGCACGTGAGGTAAGAAGCCACCAGTGTGAAATGAATTTGAGCCTGGACAAAACATCAGTAAGAGCATAAGGAAAAAGACAAGAAGCTGCTAGGTGGTATCTGAAAGATATTTCATGCAATTAATTGGAAATAGTAACAGCGTTTTCTCGGTTGGCTATCTTGGTGTTTAGTCTGATGGTGGGTGGTACAACATGTAACTCTAAATAGTATAAATATTCACTCTTAATTTATCACCTTTACTGCTTATAAACCTTCCCCTAAATTGTTACTATTTTTCAATTATTTTATTGGTAACTTTGTAGTTTTAAATAATGAAAAGGACAGTTTCATGTTCTATTAAGTTTCTAAAGTTTATTTTGACTCTTGAGATTTTTCCATCTTTAGCTTTCCCTTTATCTGTCTCTTTCCCTATTTGCCTGCAGCAGTTGATCACTATACCTTTTATGTTTTACAGTATCATGGTTGATAGTCTTTATATTCTGCTTTGTGTTTTTTATTACCTTTTCTGTATCTTCTCCCTGGCTTGATTTTAAGAATATATAATAAATGGTGCTTAACTATTTTGCTTATATAAAAATTATGTAAAACTGAATAATATGCTAGGATTTTATTTTTCCCCTCCTCCAAATGTTTGACCCTGGTGTACCTTGAAAAAATTAAGGTCCAAGTGAGTTATATACCATGAGAATGTGAAAATACAGACTGCACTCTGTGTCTTTGTGTCTGTGTGTGCATACAAGTGTGTGCATGTGTATTTCCCTGAGTTTCTAATTGCATTTCATTTCTTGTTGGGAGAAAAAAATACTTATTCACCATATCACATGCAGTCTCTTGACCATTCTATCTATGGAATGAATGGTGTTCGTCCCTTAAGTTTTCATTTTGAAGATGTTTTTGGTGCTGTTTTTTTAAATGTAATTTTGACCAGTTACATTTTGTGTTTATTTTACTTTGATGATCCTGATACTATATTCATTGCGCTTTTATGTTCTAGCATTTCTTGGACTTCATGATTTCCCTTTCTTGAGTTTTATTACTCATTTTTCTTGTTCCAATATGTTCTCCAAAATTCAAAGAAGTCTTGGCAAGAATTTTTTTTTTTTTAAATATTTATTTATTTATACATACAAGAGCAGGGGTACAGGCCAGAGGGGCGGGGGTAGGTGAGAGGATCCACCAGAGACAGAACTGGGAGCAGAACAGGCAGATCTACTGAAATACACAGCTGAGGGGAGCAGTAGGTGAGACAGGATTGGTTTGCTGTGCCACGTGGGTCAGTTCCATGGCAGGGGATGGAAATCTTGCTGCAGTGGCTATGGATAATTTGGTAGTGCTGCACCTTCACCCCTTGGGCAAGAACTTTTATATGTCTGAAATATGCCTTTATTTATACCCATGGTTGAGTGATAATATAATTGATTTAGAAATGTAGTTCTAAATAATTTTCCTCAGTTCTTTGAAAGTACTGCTCCATTGTCTAAATGAGAAGTCTAATGACACCCTATTGTTCTTTTTTGTATGCACATTCTTTTTTTTTAATGATTCATTTATTTATGCATATAAGAGCTGGGGTATAGGCCAGAGTCACAGGAAGTGAGACGATTAACCAAAGGTGGGGAACAGAACAGGCAGATTGACTGAAACACACTGCTGAGGGGAGCAGCGGATGAGGCAGGAGAGGTTTTCTGCGCCATGTGGGTCCCCTCCCTGGCGGGGATTGAACTCGCACTGCTGTGCTGCAGATGCTTCACAGTGTGCGCTCAACCTGCTGTGCCACCATGGAGGCCCACGTATGCATATTCGTACTCCAGATTCTACCCTAGAAACATTTAGCCTCTTCTATTTGTTTACCCTTGAGTTTCTGACATTTAAAACAAAACACCTTCAAATTTGTTTTTTTAAAAAAAGATTTATTAATTTATGCATACAAGAGCTAGGGTATAGGCCAGAGATGTGGGGGAATGCGAGTCGGTGGGTGGGCAAAGGATCCACCAGAGATAGAGTGGGGAACAGATCATGCAGATGGACTGAAATCCACTGCTGAGGGGAACAGTGGATGAGGCAGGAGAGGTTTGCTGTGTCTTGTGGGCAGCAGGGATCAAATTTTGTGCTGCAGTGGCTGCAGATGCTTCATAGTGTGGTGCTTAATCCATTGTGCCACCAGGGAGGCCCTCAAATTTGTATTTTAATAGTGCTTTTTATATAAGAGTTATCATTGAGTTGGTTTACACAACTCAATCTTATTCATGAAACTAATTTATTTTTGCCTTTGCTTGAAAACTTTCTTTTATACCAGCCATAATACAACACAGTTTGGAATCCTTTGAATTCTTTGTATTCCTAATTTACACATGATCATAAAGGAATGTCAAGAGTTGGGGTTGTAAATGCATTATAATACTGTGTCAGAAAATTGGGTGCTTACTATTGGGATGACTTTGCCAAATAAAGACTGGATAGCTCTCCTCCTTGCACAAGTTATTTTTGGGTACATTTACTAAATAAAAATATTACGGTGCATACTGGAGAAGTTCAGCCAAAGACAAACACAGAGTTAAGTTGTCAACCTGTAGAATGAATTTACAACTTGATCCAGATTGCAGAAGCCAGACCATCCTGTTTTCCATTTTTATGTGTGTTGCCAGGCCTCAAATATATCATAATTTTATTTTTCTCAAATTGGAATAAATTTTAGTTTCTAAACTAAAAACAAAAGGTGTAAGTATATCTTGAAAGAATCTGCCTGGTGCTTAGAAGGCCCCTTTAGTCGAAAGATATATAACTTTCAGTGGTCTGGGTCATGTCCTCCCTTTAATAAAATAAAAATACGATGCAGTCAGCACCCACATTAGCAACCTTAGCTTTTCCCAGTTGGTTTATTCCACTAGTTTAGAGAAGATCTCTCTGATCTTTTTACTTGTACTACAAACTGTCATCAGTGGGTTGCTGTTGTTCTTCATATGGGGAGGGAGGGAAATAGTGTAGGTTTTTTTTCTTTACCTTACCTTTTTAAATTCCTGTTTCTTTATTACTGCTTTTGCCTGGGAGCTCTGGAGAGAAGTAAGAACACTGAATACTACTTGTATTGTAACCTGTCCACCTAAGCTTATTTCTAACTACTTTTGCTCCTTTCAACAGTCAATATGCTTTTCTTTAATATTTATATTTCAGAAATTGAAGTCTTAAAAAAGTTATCACCCTCATAGAAAACTAATTCCTTCTGCTTGCTTATCTTAATTGTTGCTTATATTCCTTTAAGATCTTTTTTTAAGATTTTATTTATGCATACAAGAGCTGGGGTACAGGCCAGAGACGCGGGGGTGGGAGGGTGAGATGATTCACCAGAGACAGAGCTGGGAGCAGAACAGCCAGATTAACTGAATGACACTGCTGAGGGGAGCAGCAGGGAAGGCAGTAGAGGTCTGCTGCGCCATGTGGGTCACCTCCCTGGTCTGGGATCGAACTCACACTGCTGTGGCCACAGAAGCCACACAGGATGGCTCTCAACCCCTTGTGCCACTAGGGAGACCCTACTTTGAGAACATTTCTATGGACTCTTCTGAGGAAGCTTAAATGATGTCTTTTTATTTTTGTTTGAAATCTATTCACAGAAACCTAAATGTTTTTATTCCATGTACTTAATTTTATCTTGGAAAAACTGATTTCACATGAGTTTTCACTGTAGTCTTCATACTCGAGATTGGTATTCCCTCTTGGGAGAGAAAAATGGCCAGTATTTTTTTAATTGTTTTCTTTTTCAAATAAACAGTAAAAAATAGTTTTCACACCTCCTTCAAAAGATTTGATATCCTTTTAGTGCATGGGAAATTTTTTGATTTATGATCTCAGTTTAAAGGAGAGAAAATGTAAAATTAAGTGGCAATGTTTTACAAAAGTTATTGTTATGTGGTGAGCCTGTTTTTCAGTCAGCTGGCAGTCTTGTGTAGATAATAAATCCCCATCAGTGATTTAGCATGTATAAAACACATCAATCCTTTTTATTATATTTTCTGAGCCTTGACATTTATGATAATTTCCCCATATCTACTTAAAACTCTTTCTCTTATGATTGCATTATTAAAGTGGATTTTTTGCCCTTGTTGGCTTATCTCATTAGCATGTGTTTATCATATATTTTCAGGGTAATTACCATTTTGGAATAATGCATGCAACATTAAATGGATTCCCTAGTTTTAAAAGGTGTCAAGATAAAGGCAGCAGCTTTCACCCCTCCCATCTCTAATCCTTATACCCTTCAAAGACTACAAAAGACATTTTGATTTTTTGTCACTTGAGTCAATTGGATAATGGCAAGGATAATATGCCCCCTACTGTGTGTCCACAGTTGGTCTTGGAAGGAAAAAGAAATGATGGGACAGCATTTCTACATTATTCTCAATTTCATTGCCTCTGTTTGCTATCCTTTATTCACTGTTCTGATTTTTAGACTTAAGAAAGGACTGTATGGTAATTGATATTTGTATGTAAGGGGAAAATCTCATGATGTCATGTTTTCTAATTCTCTCAAAGTTAGAGTGACAGTTTGATGTTAGAGTACAATTCAGGGAATGGATCATTTTTGAGTTTCTAATTATTAAATAAAGTGATAAGATACACTCCTATTTTGTCAGTTTCTGAATAATTAAAATGACTGTAATCATAAACTTTGCTTTTCTTTCAGGTACTTATGTATAGAGAGTGCTAATACACTCTCTCTATATAGGGTAATACACAGTATAAGCTAGTGCTTTCCACTGTAATTAAAGATGAACATGAATCACCAGACAATGTAGTCATACCTTTCAAATGTGAAAAAAAGGTTAACAACACTTGTCTTTTTACCATTTAACAACACTTGATTTTACCATTGTCTTTGTATTGCATAGTACTAAATTATTTCATTTCTGTTATTAATTTGTTCTGTTCTTCACATTTATCAGTTTATCATAATACATCAGAACTAAATTTTCAGCACATTTTCTTTGTTTTTTCTTTCTATTATTCCAGTAGAAATCTTGGATTAGTTTATTGAGCAATTTAAATCATAGAGAATAATTTGTGCATATGCCACAGATTTGAACTATAATCCTGTTGGAGGCATAGTATTTGAAGAAGAGAATTTAAAATAATAATCCATTAATCATTTAAGGTTTAGAATATTTTGAATGAAAATATTCACCTTGTTGGTTTGATAATAATTAATAATTATGTTCCTTGTTTTTTTAGTTCTTATAACAATCCAAAGCATATGTAAAATTTTGAATTTAGTGGTTTTTAAAAGCAAGAGAAGAAAAGTGAGAGTGGAAGATTAATTATTCATTAAACAAATTTCTGTTGAGGCCTACTTTGTTCAGGTGCTCTGTTAGGTACTGGAAATGTTATGGTAAATATTGTATCCTGCTTCCCCAAATGTAAAGTTCAGTGTAGCAGATGGACGAAATACAAGTAGGAATATAAGAATAATCATAAAATGGTAAATGAAATGAAGAAAACAGTGGTTATTGTTTACTAAGTCATGATGGTTCAAGTGGATTTTAAATGGAGTGATGTGGGAAAGACTATTTATAGAAATGGCATTTGTACTTAGATGTGAAGGTTGAGGAATTACCTATGCCAACATGGAAAGGCTGGGAAGCAGGACTGAGTTTGGAATTCTAGTGAAGTAAACAAAAACTTTTTTGATTACACCTAGAGAAAAGAGGGAAAGAAGAGGATAGTGGCATAGGAAGGGATAGGGCATACATGAAAGGATTTTGAGAGGCTGAATACCTATGTAAAAATAAGATTTTGACCCTACAACCTGCTTCTCTCTTTTTGTGCTGATTTCTTGTTTTATACCATTGTGATCAGAAAGGACACTTGACATTATTTTAATCTTCTTGAATTTATGGACACTTGTTTTGTGGCATATCCTCTAAAACGTTCCATGTGTGCTAGACAAAAAATATCTTCTCAACTTTTTGAAGTCCAGTGCTCTTTAAATATTTATTAAGCCTAAAATATAATTCCCCACTTTGAGCTGTTGTTTTCACACTGATTTTGTCTAATTATTTTGTTCATTGATGAAAGTGGGAGGTTGATGTCCCTTACTCCTATTGTGTTGCTAACAATGTCAGTTTCTAGGTTTGCTAGTAGTTGTTTTACATATGTTGATGCTCCTTAATTTGGTGCTTATATATTGATGAGTGTCATGTCTTGATGCTGTATTGATCCCTTAATAATTATATAATGTCCATCCCTGTCTCTTTATCTTTTTAAGTTGGAAGCCTATTTTATGTGATATAAGTATAGTTGTCCCTGTCTTTTTTTGGGGGGTGGAACTCATTTTTTTGTAGGATTGTTTTCTAACCATTTACTTTAAGCCTATGTTTATCATTGGAGAATAGATGAGTCTCCTAGAAAGAGTAGAAAGGGTTTTGTTTTGGGGCCCAACCAGCTAACTATGCACGTTTTTCATTGCAGTTGGATAGTTCTCAAACTTTTATTTTTCCCCTCATATTTCTCTGTCTTTTACCTCAGTCGCTTATGCATTACTAGTTTCAAAGTCATTGATTCTGTTCTCTACTGGTCTAATCTACTTCCATAGCTTTCTCTAGAATTCTTGACCTCATTTATTATAGTCCTCAATCTCTGTTACTTTTTTGTTTAAATGTTAAGTTTCTATCTTCATTTGTTAATTTTGTTTTTGTGTTGAATTAATTTGTTTTACTGAATTTCGTTGTATCTCTTTGATTAATGTTTTTGATTTTCTTGTGTCACCTTGACTTGTCTTTCTGTATTTTCTTCTGTTACTTATAGTTTCTTTATTATAAAAATTTTGAAATCTCTCTTTGATAGGGAGGTATAGTTTTCTATGTGTTTGTGCTTAGATTCTGGAGAATTGTTCTCACCTTGTGATGTTGTATTCTCCTGAGGTGTTGAGTTCCACAGATTATGTATATTTTCTGCCCATTTTGCTACTTATGATCTACCTACTACTGATATTTTTTACTGTCTGCAACAGCAATTTAGGGAGTTGAACTACTTTTATTTTTTTCACAGGTAGCTCTGTAGTTTTATTTGACTTGATTTAATTTTCTTTGTCCTTTGCTGACTTCTGTAGTTACACCCATTTTTGTGGTTGCTGAGTCAGCAGGGTAGATTACAGGTTTAGAGGGATCAAGCCACTGTTAAAATGTGCTGGTGGGGATCTGACTAGTATTTGTGGCACTGCCAGTGTCCACCTTCTCTGGTGTTTGAACTCAGACTTGGCAGTCTGTGTGCTGTCAGTTCATCTCACAAAGTCAGCACCAATCCCAAGGGATGGAGATAGAACATACAGTTCAAAGTGCCTGTTCTACTCTTTAACTTTACCAGGGAACCAACCTGCAGGGAACACCCTAGCTTGTTTGTAGGGTTTCCACTCGTTTAAAGGTATGTGCCTCTATACCATTTCCATTCTTTCCACCTTGGTGCTCCTGCCTGAGTGACTAGCAGCCCTGCTGTCTATTCCCCTGTCTGAGACCACAGCCTTGAGATGCTTCTTCATCTCATGAAATGTCAGTCTCCTCAGTATCTCCGCTGTTGAAGTTTGCACTGATCTCCAGTATCCAATAGCTGCTAAAGCCCCATTCCTAATCTTGGAACTCTCCCCAAGCAGTCTCCCTCTTACTGTTCGATGTTACTTTTGAGAGAAAAGCCAGGAACCTCCTCAACTGCCATATTGGTAACTTCTTGTATACTTGTAGGCAGAGGCCAGGTCGCCTGTGACCAGAGATCTGCAGCATTACCCAGATGCTGTTCTTGCTAAGAGCCTTCTCGATACCAGGAGACTATCTCACAGTTCTGAAAGCCACAGCCAATTGATACCAGGCATGCTACTTTATGTGCTACCATTTCTGAGCTGCCATTGTATCCTTTTTTTTTTTTTAAAGATTTATTTATTCATATAAGAGTTGGGGTACAGGCCAGAGTCACGGGAGGTGAGAGGATTCATTAGCGACAGAACAGGCAGCTCAATTGAAATCCAGTGCTGAGGGGAGCAGTGGGTGAGGCAGGAGCGGCCTGCTGAGCTCTGTGGGTCCCCTCCCTGGCTGGGGATCAAACTCGCGCTGCTGTGCTGCAGATGCTTCAGTGTGGCACTCAACCTGTTGCACCACCAGGGAGGTCCCAGCCATTGTATCCTTGTGGCAGCCTGTTCTTTTTTTCATTGGCTCCATGTTGTCTGAGGGCGGGGAGTCCCCTCTTGATGAGTCCCAAGGAACCGTGTTAGCTTCTTTGGCAAGTATTTAAAGAGGTTGGTTAAAAAATTATTATGACCGCCTTTAATTCAGTAGGAAGCTATAATTATGTCTCTATCAAGTATTTCCCGAGATCCCAAAGCTCATTCATAGTCATATTTTCTTGGTTTATGTGATATTAAATTATAGTTCCTAAACACATTAATAGGTACAACTAACATAATAAGTATTTGAAGAAGTAACTTTATTTTGTTAAACATAACACTTATTATAGGAAGCAAACTGTTTGTATCAGATTGTTAACCATTGTGAAATTTTTTTTTAAAAAAGTCTTAGAAAAATAAGAACATTTTCATGTTTTTCTTGAAAAATTAAAATTTAATTTACTTCTCAAGTTATATACTTGCTTTTCATATGAGAAAAATGGTATTTTGAAAATTATATTTAACCTATGTGTATATATATATATATAATTAGTCTCCAAAAGAATATCACGTCTTTAAGATATGCCATTTTAGAGAGGATATCAGGCTTAGCTGTTAGTTTTGAGACAAACAATGCCCAAAACTCTATTGCTCAAATATCCATCCATTCATTTCTCATTAAGTTAAAAATTACCCTAATAATATGGCCCAACAATTCCTCTCCTAAGGATTCACCTAAGACGTATAGAAGCACATGTCAATAAAATAATTTGTACATGTGTATTTTTAGTAGATTTACTCATAATCATCCCAAGCTGGAAACAACCCAGTGTCCATTTAGATTATTATGTAAACAACTTATGATATATGCACACCATGGAATAGTTCTGAGTAATACAAGTAAGTGAACTGGTGATTTTTGCAGCGTTGAGATGCGCAGATACTATGTTGACCAAAATAAACAAGACAGAAAAGAGTTAATGCTATATTATTTGATTTATATGAAATACTAGTACAGGAAAAAGTAGTAAAAATTAGTAGAAATCACATTATTGTTCTCTGTGGTGAGGAATGGGTATAGGGAGATGGACTTCAAAGAAGTACTACAAAGAATATAGGGCATAGACACGTTATGTTTCTTGATTGGCATCTCGGTTACTTTGGCATGTACATTTGTGAAAACTCATCAGCCTGTACACTTAAAATATATGGAATTTATTGACTGTGAATTATACTTTAATAAGGTTGATTTAGAAATAATTTCTACACACTGGAGTTTCTCCCTTTTTCACTATCATTCAAGGTTACCCATGAGTGGGGCTATAATTACTACAATGGTATAATTCCAGCTGATGCCAACATTTAATAAGGTGCCATCTGCAAACAAGGCTTGAATGATTTTCTTCCCAATCATAGAGAATTTCCCCCAAGGCCCTTTGTGTGGACTTAGGGAAAGATAGCTGTGTGGCAGGCACGATGGGAAATAGACCCATCTGCTCATGTAAAAGATTTGAGTCTTCATGACCTTCTTAAACTTCATCTGGCACGTTATACTTTGAATTGGACATGAGGAACTTTTGAGCATTCAAAGTTTTGTAGTTTGATTCATGAGATAATAGTAACTTCATAATGACTAACACTTATCATGGACTGCCTTACCATTTGCTCGTGTCCTTTGAGCATGTGTTCAGTCTACAACAGTACTTGTAGCAGTGAGACATTTAATAGAGGTTTGCTGAAGAGAGCATAACTTTATTTTGAAACCAAGCTGTGAATGCTGTGATTATTATTTTTTAATATTTATTTATTTATTTATGCGTGCATACAAGAGCTGGGGTATAGACCAGAGGTGTGGGGGGTAAGAGAACTCACCAGAGATAGAGCAGGGAGCAGAACAGGCAGATCTACTGAAACACACTGCTGAGGGGACCAGCGGGAGAGGCAGGAGAGATCTACTGCACCCTGTGAGTCCCCTCCCTGACCGGTGATTGAACTCATGCTGCAGTGGCTGCAGAAGCTTCACAGTGTGGCATCCAACCCCTTGTGCCACCAGGTAGGCCCTTTTTTTTTTTTTTTCCAGTTCAGTGTAGGCTCCATATAATATTACAGTCTGCCTCAAGACTTTAAGGACAACTGGGTCTTCATGATCATAGGAAACTACTAACAAAATCATTTGAACTAGATAATTTTCTCTTGCTCTAGGGTTTTGTGTATGTTAACAGGCCTTTGGGTAACTTGAAATATGGTGTTAGACAGCATACTCAAATATGGCAAATGTTGTTTCTAAAACCCAAAGAACCCCTCGCATTTCTGTGCTAGTTAGAAATAGTAAAATGTTCTCATCTATCATTCCAGAAACATGGAAACTTCAGTATGATGACTCACTTTGATTTTCATTTAAAAGTGTTTCCTGAGAAATCAAAATGTATGTGGTAATGACTAAGAACAAAAATACCACATACCAGAACCTTGGAATGCAGCAAAAGCATAGCTGAAGGACATTTGAGAAATGCCAAAAAAGAAAAAAATATTTCAAATAAGCAATCTATCCTTACACCTAAGAGAACTAGAAAAAGAAGGTACAGCAGAAGCCAAAGTAAGTAAAAGGAAGAAAATAATAAATATTAGAGAGGAAATAACAAAAGAGAGAAACAGTAATATTACCACAATACAAAAGAACAATGAAACTAAGAGCTGTTGTTTTGCAAAATAAAAAAAAAAATTACAAACCTTTATGCAGACTTATCAGGGGAAAAAAAAAACTCAAAAAATCAGACATGAAAAAAGAAGTTAGGGCCCACCCTGGTGGTACAGTGGGTTAAGCAGTGCACTCTAAAGAAAACTTCAACCACTTCAGCATGAGTTCGTTCCTGCCGCTGGCCAGGGAGGTGACCCACATGGCACAGCAGACCTCTCCTGCCTCGTCCGCGGCTCCCCTCAGCAGTGTATTTCAGTCAAATTTGCTTTTTCTGTTCCCCACTCTGTCTCTGGTGGGTCCTCTCACCTCCTGCACTTCTGATCTGTACCCCAGTTCCTGTATGAATAAAAAAATCTTAAAAAAGTTAAAACAGGTATCTCAGAAATTACAGAGGTTCAGAAGAGACTACTATAATCATTGCTGCACCAACAACTTAGAAAACCTAAAGGAAATGGGAAGATGCCTTGACTCATACAACCTGCTAAGATTAAGTCATAAAGAAACAGAAATCCAAACAGACAGATCATAAGAAGTTGAAATGATAATGCAAAGATGGTTTGACATACAGAAATCCATCAATGTGACCCCTATACTCAACAAAATGAAAGACAAAATCATATGATTATCTCAATAGATGCAGAGAAAGCGTTTGATGAAATTAAGTATCCATTTATGATTAAAATACTAAAATGGGGATGGGGGAATATATCTAAATTTAATAAAGGCCATATATGACACATCCATAACTAACATAGTCCATGGGGGAAAAAATGAAGGCTTTTTCTCTAAGATCAGAAACAAAATAAGGAGACCTGGTCTTACCACTATTATTTAACATAGTATTGGAAGTCCTAGACAGAGCATTTAGGTAAAATAGAAATAAAAGTGTTCCAGATTGGAAAGGGAGAAGTTAAACTATCATAGGTCACTAAATGTTACATGACATTATATGTATAGAAATCCCCAAAGAACTTACAGAAATAATACAATAAAGTTGCAGGCTACAAATTAATATGTAAATATCTGTTGCATTTCCACAAGCAAATAATGGACTAACAGAGATAGAAATGATGAAAACAATACCATTTATGACCATAGGAAAATGAATTAAGCATTTAGGAATAAATTTATTGAAGAATGTAAATGATTTGCACACTGAAAACTATAAGAGACACAAAGAAATGGAAAGACAGTGCTCATGGTCAGAAGAATCAGTATTTTCAAATGGTCATATTTACCTAAAGCCACGTACAGATTCAGCGAAATCTCTATCAATATACCAATAGCATTCTTCGTGTAAATAGTACAGAGAATCCTGAAATTTGTATGGAATCACAAAAGACCTCAAATAGCTAAAAGAATTCTGAGAAGAACATAAATTGAGGCACTATGCTCCTTCAAATTATAGTGCAAAGCTACATTAATCAAAATAGCATAGAATTGGAGGAAATATGAGCACACGGATCAATGGAATAGAATCAAGAGTCCAGAAATCACAACTTATTTGTCATAGAGGCACCAACAGCATACACTGGTGTTGGACAAACTGGACAGCCAAATGTAAAAGATTGAAACTAGACCACTGTCTTACGTCATATACTGAAATCAGTTCAAAATGAATTAAAGATTTGAATATAAGACCTGAAACTAATAAATACATAGAAGATAACTTTATGTGTTATCTTAGTTATGTCTGTGAGTTCATTTCCAAAAGCAAGAGAAATTTAAGAGGATATAAATAAATGGTACTACATCAAAGTGAAAAAGTTCTGCACAGTGAAAGTAACCACAATTGAAATGAAAAGGAAGCCTACTGAATGCAGAAAATGATTTGCACACTGTATGTCCGAGATAGGGTTATATCAAAAATATATAAATAGTGTCTTCCTGGTGGTACAGCATGTTGAGCGTTGCACTGTGAAACATCCATGGCACAGCAGTGCGAGTTCAATCCCTGGCCAGGGAGGCAGACCAATCCTGCCTCCCTCACTGCTCCTCTCAACAGTGTACTTCAGTCGCTACACCTGTTCTTCTCCTCTGTCTCTGGTGAGTGCTCTCACCTCCTGTGACTCTGGCCTGTACCCCAGTTCTTGTATGCATAAAACTTTTACAACTCAGCAGCAATAACAAGAAATGTACAACCTGATTTTAAATATGGGCAAGAGTTCTAAATAGGCATTTCGCTAAAGAAGACAGAGATGGCTAACAGACATATGAAAATATGTTCTACATAGCTCATCATTAGGGAAACGCAAATCAAAACCACAATGAGATTTAAACTCATAACAGTTAGAATAACTATTATCAAATAGCCAAAAAATAATAAATGTTGGTGAAGATGTGGGGGAAAAAGAACTCTGGTCCACTTATGGTGGAAATATATATTGGCACAGTCATTTTGAAAAATAGTATTGAAGTTCATCCCAAAAATTTAAAAATAGAAATACCAGATGATCTAGTAATCCCCCTTCAGTTAATTTACCTGAAGAACATGAAACTCTAATTTGAAAAGATATACACCTTTATTCATTACAGGAATATTCAGAATAGTCAGTATATGTCATTCCTGAAAATGGAAGAATGAGTTAAGACAAGTGGTATATATATCCAATGAAATACTTGCTCAGTCATAAAAATATGAAATCTTGATACTTGGGACAAGGATGGACCTTGAAGGGATTATGTTGAGTGAAATAAGCTGAAAAGATAAAAGGCAAATACCATATGATTTCATTTCAATACCTCATTTGTGGAATATAGAGGGAAAAATAGTCATCAAACAAAACAGAAACAAACCCTTAGACTCTTACAACAAACTACTGGTTACTACAGGGAAAGGTTGGGGGAGGGAACAATTTGGTGGTAGATGGTGACTGAACATTTGGTGGTGGACATGATATGAAATATACATTTGCTGAGGTGAGAAATTGTACACCTGAAACCCTTACAGTGTTGCAAACTGTTACTACAATAAAACAGGTAAAAGTTATCTCTGGAAATCCAGAGCGTATGTGTCAGTAGATCCAGAGTACTTGTTGCCTTCTGCTCTCCAAATTCTATCAATATGATGCCAGCAATGTAGTGAAGCAATATAACATCTGAGAAATTAGATGACTGAAGTTTTTTCAAACTGAATTATGACATAGAGACAGAGAGTTGATCAGTCAGAGACCGTAATCATGTACAGTTGTCCCTTTATATATTTTCTACTATAGATCAATAGTTATAAACCCTGTGCCAGGGTATGTGCTTATTTGCTATAGTAAAGAGGTCTTATCTTGATTTGCAGCAAAAAAGTAATTGTCCAGTCATTTTTTTTTTTCATAGTAGTCATGCACGGTTTAACACGTGGGCTTCCCTTCATATGCCCTATACCAGAAGGAGATGCTAAATCCTTAGATTATGGATTATGACAGGTGATTAGAGTGGCCAGACAACTACATTATACCAATAATCAGTATATTCACTATATTGCCATAGCCAAAGTACACAGAAATATGACTCAAGTGTTTCAGTGTAAGTGGCACAAAATTTTAGTAATTCAAAGTTTTGTGAATTACTTGTAACTGTTGGCTTTGCTGGTTTAGAAATCTTAATATACAAAGTGTATGAAGAAACCTGGAGTTTGGCAATCTCAAGGTCCTCAATTCTTACACTCTAAATTTCTGTCTCTAGGAAAAATCCTAATAATGGCTTAATATTTCCTATCCTGAAGTTAGAGATGATATAATGTAATGGGTTCAAACCTGAAACTTGTTTTTTTTTTTTGCTTTAAGCAGAACATTTTAGTTCTCCCAAGATCTACTTGCTTTTGTATCTTTGCATAATTCTAGGAATCTTGAGTACCTGATATTTAGTTTACAGAAAAATATTAGAAACAGCAAGTTAGAAGAAAGGAAGGGCTGATGGAAGCAACATGCTAATGGCATGAGAAAAATTACTTAATAACCTTCTAAAAGCGGATAGGAAAGATACTGCTCACACAATGTAAGAATTTAGAATGTTGGGCCTCCTGGGGGCACAGCAGATTGAGCACCACACCAAAGCATCTGTGGCACATCAGTATGAGTTCGATCCCCTGTCAGGTAGGGGACCCACAAGGCACAGGAGACCTCTTCTGCCTAGCCTACTGCTCCCCTCAGCAGTGTATTTTAATCACTCTTCCTGTTCTGCTCCCATTCTGTCTCTGGTGAATCCTCTCACCTCCAGCACCTCTGGCCAATACTCTAGCTCTTGTATGAATAAATAAATAAATCTTAAAAAATATAAAAATATTTTGGAAGATTAGGGCATTCTTTAATTTATAGATGTGTGCTGATATGAAACAGTTTGCACTTTAATGAAAATACATAAATAGTATATGATAGTATTAAATTTTTATGTGTTGTGCTAGAGCTTGACATGTTGGGGAGTGGGCACTTTGGAGACAGCTGTACACAAATATCATATTTCTTTATGATGAGTGAAGAACATGTATTTAAATGAGATGGTAACTTACCATTCTAGGCTTTATATAGGAATAATCAGTTGAGTCCTAAAAATAATACAGATGTACGATTAGGTGGAGCACAGATTTGACTTGTGATAGCAGTCTAAAACAAGAATGGCTTAAATGAAATACATTTTTTTCTTAATTAATTAATTAATTTACTTTCTTAAAATATTTGCTTTCTTTTCTGGGTGTAGTCCCTATAGAGTTTCCATCACCAATTCACCCCTGAACCATCACCATAGTCCCCATAGTCCCTTGTGCTCTTCCTGTCCCTCCCTCTTCCCTGCAGAGGATTCTGATTTGTAGTTGTCTGTTTATTTTTGTTTTGTTTTGTTATTTTTCCCCTTGATCCCATATAATCCTCCTACAAGTGAGACTATCAGGTATTTTTCTTTTTCATTCTCACTTATTTCACTGAGCACAATCCCTTTATGCTCCATCCATGTTTCTGCAGATAGTTCTAGTTTTATCTTTTTTGATTGCATAATAATATTCCATCGTTTATATATACCACATTTTCTTGGTCTAGTCATCTGTTTTGGGGCATTTGGGTTAATTCCATATCTTACCTATTATAAATAATGCTGCAATAAACATGGAGGTGCATGTATTCTTTTGAATTCATGTTTTTGTGTCCTTTGGGTAAATCCCTAGGAGCAGGATTGCTGGGTCATATGGTAGCTCTATTTTTAGTAAACTGAGGAACCTCCAGGCAGCTTTCCATAGAGGTTGGACCAATTTGCACTCCCACCAGCAGTGTATGAGAGTTCCTTTTTCATAACATCCTCCCCAACATTTGTAGTTGCTAGTTTCTTTCTTTTTGGAAACTCTGCTCAGGTATCTGGACAGCTTATTTTTTGCTCTGCCATTCTAATGGTTTTACTCTCATTTGTGATAGTCTCAAAGGAACACATTGTTTTCATTCACACATCCCACCAGTCATAAGTTAGTCAAATATGGTAAGCACCTGCAAAAGAGCTTGAGAAATGTAATCTTTCATCTGATGTTGATGTACTTAGCTAAACTGTGAGTTCTGTTGTGAAAGAGGGGAGAGTGAACATTGATGGATGATCAGTCATTTCCACAATTGTTATGGTCCATAGTGATAAAGTAAGTCTTATGGACAAGTGAAATGTGAGTTGCACTTAAATGAATGAATGCAGTTAATTTTGAATCAGGTCAACAGCATGAAAATTGGGGTAGGGGACAGGCTGACTACTTTTTGTGATTTTGCTGGTGCTAATGTTTCTGCAGAGAAGTTGTAGCAAATAATGAAAAGTTAAAAACAGAAAAGCAAGGTGGGTGTAATTTATAGGGCTCTTGAAAGCAGAATAAAGAGTTCATATATGTTATTTTATCTTTTTCCTAAATCTTGGAAAATCCATATGTGCCAAGGATAAGATAGAAAAGGTGCATTTGATGAGTTTCATTTGACTCTAGTATGTTGATTGACTTAGTGATCGAGGCTGGAGTGTTCTTTCTTAGTAGAGTGTCATAGTACATCAGGCATGAACAGAAATAGGTCTGAATTTCAAAAAATTTTTTCAGACTGGATAAAGGGCATGCATTCCAAATGAAGAGCTGAAAGGCTTACTCAGTGCTCCCTGTTTTAGGAGCAAAGTAGGTTTTGTAAAACCTCTAGGGTTTTCAGCTTAGTTGACTGTGGGAGAGAGAAGATTGGAAGGCGGCCAGTTTTAAGGAGCATATCATCTCTTCAACTTTAGTTTGAAATGAGATTGCATTATCTAAGGAGAAACATCAAGAAAAAATTAAGGATGTAGGGCTTAATATGTGTAGGATGTGTGAAAACATTGATTCCATCATTAGTCAGATAAAATGGCAATAGTTATTCTGAAAAAAAGGCTGGGCTAGGAGTGTGGGAAACTCACTTTTTTCATAAACTACATGCCCCCGGACAGGAATTTAAAAGATGATGATGTCTGTGCACAGCAGGGAAGAAGAAAATTACATCTAGACGTAAAAGAGGCAGGATCCTGAAGGCAATTATTGTGGAGACAGAAGGTGGCAAGCTGGTGCTGTCTGTCATTCCTTTTCAAGTTTCCTTACTCGACCACACTTGAATAATGATTGTATCTTAACTTCGGGGCAGTGCTGCTCTGTTTGAGATACTGATCAGAGATGAACAGAAGAAAAGCTGTCTTTCCAGACCTGTTCACTTTGACTTTGGCAAATGCTTGGCTAAGAGACTTTGAAGGAGGTATACTGTGGTTACTTGAATATCCTCTTTTCACACCATTTCTTCCCTTTGACATATATATTATAAACTAGATACTGAATGTGCTCCAGAAAAATGCTGTAGGGGCAATTATGATCACCTTTGTCCACAACTGATGAGAGAAACATTTATGGTAAAATCTACAACTGCTTATCCTTGATACTTAACCCAAAAAGGACCTTAAAAATCTTCCTTTAGACTTCTGGCAGGCTTTTAGACCTTGCTTTGGGCCAAACCTATTTGGCTGGACTTTTACCCTCAAGGAGATGGGTAACTTTAGATGCTTGATTTAATAACTATATTCTTTGTCTTTTCTGTATTGTTCCCTAATTGTATTAAAGTTCCTTTCTAGTAAAAAAAAAAAAATCCTCCTCTAAAGAGTAGCAAGTTATGGCAAATTCATTTGGTGGTAAAATTTCACCTTAATTCTTGTGAGGCTATTTATGATACTATATTTATAAACCAAATTTATATGACTATTCACATTTCATGGTATAAATGATTTTGTTTGATGAGTAGCCACCTAACCACTGGTGTTGTATCTGAGATTTGTGTGATAATAGGCTTTGACTTGGTCTCACTAAGAGTGGAGGGAATCCAGCAAGCCCATTGCTGAAGTAAGTTCTTCTAGTCTCTTGTGTAGCCTGCAAGAATTGTTAGAGATGCTCATGATGCATAGTATCTCAACCATACAACGAACTAGTGGATCTTCAAAAGGGAATTTGGCATCATAGAGGACCTTTTTTCTGAACCCAGGAGATGCCTATTCCTCTAGTTTTACTTCTTCCACCTATATAAGTATACTTTACTTTCATTTTCACTTTCCTCCCCAAAGTTGGTCTCCTCTATGCAGTGTGTTACACATAAACTTTTTGTGCTCTCCTTTTTACCTGATGCCAATCATAGATTTTTATCAACCTGTTTAAATACTAAGTTGAAAATTATTCGTAAGATTTAATTCTAATAAACTTTTTTTTAAAGATTTATTTATTTATGTGTACAAGCACTGGGGTACAGACCAGAGATGTGGGGGGTGAGAGGATTCACCACAAACAGAGCGGGGAGCAGAACAGGCAGATCAACAGAAGTACACTGCTGAGGGGAGCAGTGGGCCAGGCAGGAGAGGTCTGCTGGGCCATGTGGGTCCCCTCCCTAGCCGGCAGCAGGGATTGAACTCGTGCTGCAGTGGCTATGGTTTGCTTCATAGTGCCTTGTTGCTTAACCCACTGCGCCACCAGGGAGGCCCTAATTGTAATAAACTTTGAAATAAACAGTAAATGAAATAATTGAAATTAAATAATATAATTTAATTACTAATTGTGGCATTTCAGGAGTCAGCTTTCTCGAAGAATTCTAGAACATGAACACTTCCTCTGTATCCCTAGAAGCACACCATTGTTAGGACCCTTCTTTTTTCAAATTGAGGTAATGTTTGTTTATAACATTGCTTGTTTTTTAGAGGTATAGATATACTCCTTCAGGTATTGTTACCCTACCACATCCAAGCATAGCGCTATATCACAGTCCATTTTACCCTCTCCACTTTGTTCTCATCCTGAAATTTTCCTCCCTTCTCTTCGTTCAACAATTAGATTTCTGGGGTGTGTGTTTTAGTTTGGTTTTGAGTATCCTTTGTTTTATTTCTCTGTATTTACACACACACACATATGTAACACCATCCAATATTTATCTTTCTGACTTATGTCACAGAGCATCAACTTCTATAGTCCCATCCATATTGTCAGAAATCGCAAGAGCTCAACCTTTTTGATAGCTGAGTAATATTTCATTTTTTGTGTTTGTGTATATGTACACATACCCACATATATAAACAAACATATGTAAGAACATATATATAAGTATATATATACGTGTGTGTATGTGTGTGTGTCTGGTGTGTATGGCATCTTCCTGATTTACTGAGCTCTTTTTTGTGTACTTAGGTTGTTTCCTTAGCTTGGCTTTTGTAAATAGTACTGCAGTAAATATAAGAGCGCACATATCCCTTCAATTTAATATTTTCTATTCTTTGAGTGCATATCTAGGAGTGGAATTTCTGGGTCATATGATATATTTATTTTTAATATTTTTGAGAAACCTCCATACTGCCTTCCATAGTCTTCCAGTATAAGGGCGGGCACACTGGACCCACCAACAGTGTAAGAGGGTTCCTTTTTTTCCACATCCTTGCCATTTTTCTGGATTTTCTGATATGGGCCATTCTCACAGTTATGATGTAGTGAATCATTGTGGTTTTGATTTATATTTTCCTGACTATGAGTGATGAACATTTTTTCATGAGTCTGCTGCTACCTGTATGTCTTCTTTAGAGAAATCCCTGTTTATCTCTTCTGCCTTTTTAATTGGGTGATTTCTTTTTGTTGAGCTGTATAAGTTCTCTGTAGATCTTGGATATGAGCACCTATTGAATATATGGTATACACATATTTTCTCCCATTCAGTAGATGCCTTTTTACTTGAGTTTCTTTTACAGTGCAGTAACTTTTAAATTTAATATGGTGCCTATTTTTTATATTCTCGTTTCCTTCCCATTGGAGGTGAATCTAAAAAGACACTTTTGAAACTTATGTTTTGCCTATGTTTTCTTCATGGTATTTTATGTTTTGGGGTTTTGCATCCAAGTCTTTTATACATTGTCAGTTGATTTTTTTTAACAAGTAAATATAAAAACATCTTCTCAATTCTCATTTTCTGTAACTCTCTATGAGAATAAAACACTAGATCTGTCAGAGGTAAGTGTTCTACACATCGCTCCTTTCAGCAGCATGGGAAGAAACTTTTCAGATTCTGTCATTTCATTGTAACTACTTAAATGCGATTGGTTTCTGCCTTCTGCAACTTAGGAAGCTTGTAGTAATGAGTTGGAAGAAAATATGCCCAGACTTGAACAAAGATTTGAACTTTATATCACATATGAATGAGCAGAGATTTACCCTAGATCAACCAACCTGTGAGCAGTACCACACCATGCTTCCCAGAGCACTCTAGCAAAATCACTGTAACAGATTAGTTTTTAAACTAATGTAATGGGTGTGTTAGGAGTATTATCTCCCACTCTGCTTCAGGAGTTGTATAGTATATTAGGTGTCCTGTTGCTGCCATGCTACACACTATGCATCACATCATCTGTTATTATTTCTGCTGGATATCAGCGCACATTTTATTAACACACCCTAATGCTTACTTTTCAGACTTAAAATGATAAATTTTTAAAAGATTCATTTATTTATTGCATACAAGAGCAGGGGTACAGGCCAAGGCACAGGAGCTCAGAGGATTCACCAGAGACAGAGTGGGAAGCAGAATGGCAGATCAACTGAAATACACTGCTGAGGGGAGCAGTGGGCGAGGCAGGAGAGGTCTGCTGCACCATGTGGGTTCCCTCCCTGGCCTGGGATCCAACTTGCGCTGCTGTGCTGCAGATGCTTCACAGTGAGATGCTAAACCCGCTGTGCCATCAGGGAGGCCCCTAAAATGATAATTTTTTTTTTATTGTGCCTGTTACCTGAAGTCTAAATTTACACCTTTTCAAGCTCTATGAAATACATTGTTTGCTTCATCTCTGTCATGTGCCTCCCTTAACATTCAGGGCAATCCATTGTCGCCAGTTGCTGTGAGTCATAAATTACCCTATACCCTGACAGAAAAGACTTTTTTATCTATACATTTTTTTGTTTTTTGAGCCATCAGAGCATGTAGAAAGGTTTGGATACAGGGGATCCAACAGTGCCTTAATGTGATGATTTTGTTGGTGAAAAAGTTTTCCTTTTATTCTCTAGTTTCATAATTATTTGCCTTGTGAGGTGAAGGGGTAAGTAAAATTCTTATGGTTATTTGATTTGACCATAAAATGAAAGAAATGGAAAAAAGTGTCAGAATGATGTTGTGTTGGAAATATGAATATGAATCTTGTTTAAAAAGACTGCTTATGTATTCTACCTTCTCTTATAAATGGCCTATTTAGAATAGATACCCTTTTTAATGAAAGATAATCATTAGTGACTAAATTAGTTTCAGGAACTTCAAGTAGCCTCTAAAGTTTTGGGGACCATATGATTAAAATCTGTTGTAAACAATATTCTAAAGTTTTTTCATAACAAATGCTAGGGCCTTTTAAATCTAAAAACTGTCCATTTATTGGAATAAAGACAGCTTGTTCAATAAGTGGTGCTGGGCAAACTGGACTGCTACATGCAAAAGAATGAAACTAGAACACTGCCTTTCACCATGCACAACAATCAACTCAAAATGGATGAAGGACTTAGACATAAGACCTGAAACCATAAAATATCTAGAAGAAAGAGTAAGCAAAACCCTACATGACATACACATCAATTTAATCTTTGGAAATACAACACCTAAAGCAAAGATAGTGAAGGAGAGGATAAACAGCTGGGACTCCATCAAACTTAAAAGCTTCTGTACAACAAAAGATATGCTAACCAAAACAAAGCGACAACCCACCAACTGGGAGAAAATCTTTGCACACGACATCACTGACAAGGGACTTATCACACAGATCCTCAAAGAACTAACCAGACTAAACAAAACCAAAGAGAACAACCCAGTCATGGGCAAAAGAGCTAAAAAGGCAATTCTCCAAAGAGGACATACAAATGGCCAACAGGCATATGAAAAAATGCTCCACTTCTCTTGTCATCAGAGAAATGCAAATCAAAGCCACTATGAGATACCACGTCACCCCAGTGAGAATGGCACATATGAAAGAAAGTAGCAACAACAAATGTTGGCAGGGATGTGGAGAAAAAGGAACTCTCTTACACTGCTGGTGGGAATGCAAGCTGGGCCAACCATTATGGAAAGCAGTATGGCAGTTCTTCAATCTACTAAGAATGGAACTTCCAGAGGATCCAGCAATCCCACTCCTAGGAGTATACCCAAAAAGACACAAATATACTGATTCAAAAGAATACCTGCACCCCTATGTTTATAGCAGCACTCTTTACAATAGGTAAGACCTGGAAACAACTTAAATGTCCAAAAACAGATGAGTGGATCAGGAAGCTGTGGTACATATACATGGTGGAATACTACTCAGCAGTAAAAAATGAAAAACTAGATGTATTCATAGGAACATGGATGGAACTGGAAGGGATTATACTCAGTGAAGTAAGTCAGAAGGCAAAAGAAAAATACCAGATGGTTCCTCCCCTAGGAATAATATAAGGGAACCAAATAAGGATCAAGGAAAGGAATAAGAACAACAATAATAATAACAACAAGAAAGAAACAAAAACCAAAAATGAGTAGACAAGGACAGACTGGGGACACTTGGTGGGGAGGGAAGAGGGAAAGGGTGGAGGGCAGACGGGAACATGGGGGACCGAGGTGATGGTGCACTGGTGTTAAGGTGATGGGAAATACATGGGTATACAATTGATGTCAAATATATGTAAATTAAAAAAATTATTTAAAAAATATATAACCAAAAAAAAAAAAGTAAAGAACTGTCCATTTCTATAGATCCTTTTAAAATGGTGATGGATGACTATGACTTTGTGATTGGTAAGTTTCTCATTCACTTTATAGGAAATTTAATTACTTAGTATTTTTTACCCAGTCAGGAAATATTTGTATTTTTATTAGACTGTTTGTCAGAGCAGTTTCAGGTTTTCAGCAAAATTGAATGGAAGCTGCAGAAAGTTCCTATAAACCCCGGCTCCTATGCATGCACAGACTCCTCTGTTATGTGAGGAACATATAAAAGGAAATACCTGTGTGCTTTAATAGTTTCTTTGTTGTTTATCAAACTAAGCATTTCATATAATCTAAGTATTTTAGACAGTTAGACGCATTAGATATTGAAGGAAATCAGCAGTTGCCTGTGATTTAGTTCTTTACAGCATCTTACTGTTTTGTAAGAAGATGCATTCTAATGATTGATTTCTTAAGTTACTACTATAGGCATGAGATTTTTGGATTTATCCAGTGCTGTGTTGGTGCTTCATGATACTAAACAGCCAACTTAATTAACTTAAGAAAACTGACAGGTCGATCTAATTTAATTGACCTGCAAATTAACTGATTGAATTGGCAAACCAGGGATCCTTTAGGAGTGAAGGGTAAGTGGACAGTACAGCAATGGGTGGGCATTTTTCCAGGATTTGAGGTATCATAAACTTTATAAGGTATTCAGAAGATATGCATCAAAACATGAAAAGACACACTGGAGACTTTGCTTACTTGACAGCAGTATGCCTGAGTTGAAAGTGGGCCAACTAACTGTCCCTGAAAGATTCCTGGGAGAAACAAATGTGCCCATAAATCGAAATGAGGAAGTCAGGGCTTATTGCAAGGATGAAAACTGGTTGGAAGTTGGTGTGTTATTTATGCGTTCTTGAATTTATATTGGTCCTTTATAAGAAAGGAAGGGCATGATTTTTTTTTTCTTTGAGTTTGTATGGAGTATAGGAATCATATCTTTAGAGAAACACTTGAATTTTGAGACAAAAAGAATAGTATTTACTAAGAAACACTTCTTTGTTTCTCATAGGATCGCATAACATCACATAAATAAGAATGAGGCTAGAACTTTGAATGGGGAGGATTTGTATCACAGTTACTATAGGTTGCTACCACTCATAGTAACCATTCTTTGACTCTTTTTAACTAAGTGGACTTTTGTTTTATTCTGCTGTCCTTATTGTGAGCAATTTTATACTATGAGTTATACTCGGAAGTCTGAATCCTTAAGCATAATTTACAGTCTTATGAACAATTTTTTCTCTGTATTCAATCTTTCTAGATGGGCCTCCCTGGTGGCGCAAGGGGTTGAACATAGTACTGTTGACTTCTGCAGCCACTGTAGCTTGAGTTCGATTCCCAGCCAGGGAAGGGACCCACATGGCACAGTACACCTCTCCTGCCTCGCTCCCTGCTCCCCTCAGCAGTGTGTTTCAGTAGATCTGCCTGTTCTGCTCCTCACTCTGTCTCTGGTGAATCCCCACACACCATGTGTCTGGCCTGCACCCCAGCTCTTGCATGCATGCATAAATAAAATCTAACAAAAATATATAAATCCTTCTAGATGGCTATTCATTAGTATTTTTAAGGTTAAAACTTAACACAGATCTGTTAGGCAAATATGTTTAACAAGGACAAGCTAAAGCATATTTGATTATGATGTTATCATATTAACTTTTCTCGAGTATGGTGTTACTTTGACGTTGAAGACACCAACTCCAGAAATCTTTGGTTTTATGTCCAGCTCTGTACCATCAGAAAGATAGGGATAAATAAATCAATTATTTGTTACTTAGCAGTTGTAAGATTGGAAAATGAGCAGTATTAATGATTATAGATGAGGAGTTATGGACTCTGGGAATTTAAGCAGCTTTCCAGAGTCACATAGTAGGCAGTGAATGAGTGAATGACTTACCCCATATGTTTTTAATTTCCAATATACTGTTTTGTTTTTTTTTAAAGATTTTTATTTATGCATACAAGAACTGGGGTATAGGCCAGATGTATGGGGGGTGAAAGAGGTCACCAGAAACAGAGTGGGGAACCGAACAGGCAGATCTACTGAAATACACCGCTGAGAGGAGCAGTAGGTGAGGCAGGAGAAGTCTGCTGCGTCATGTGGGTCACCTCCCTGGCTGGGGATGCTTCATAGTGTGGTGCTTAACCCCTTGTGTCACCAGGGAGGCCCCTCTGATATACTGTTTTTACTTAAAATTTTAATTAAATTCATCAGTTGATCTACTTTTATAGTTAAAATAATTTTTTGGTGACCTTCTTATCAAAGTCTAACAAAGTATTTATGCTTAAACATATATATTGTTATCATTTACATTTATTCTTACATTTTATCAGAGCTTAGCTTACATATAGAAAAGTTCACAAATTGTAGTCATACAGCTTGATAAAATTTAAAAGTGAAACAAATATCAGACACAGAGTATCACTAGTACCACAGAAGACCCTTGCTCCTCCTCTCTCTAGGCATAACCCTCTTACCCCCAGTACAAGGATAACTACTATCCTGAGTTATAATACTGCAGATTACTTCTACTTGTTTTGACATCATATACTGCAGAAGGATAAGTTAGAGCTGTGTTGTAGACCTTCAAGCCTCTTCCCACCACTCCATGAATTTTGAAACTTACATGGTTCCTCGGATTATTCCACCTTGAGTTCAGGTCTTTATATCCTGCCTTCTTCAATTATTGGACATAGACGAGGGAATTAGTTTCTGCAGTTGAGTGCTTCCCAAAGAGTTTGGCAGCTGAAGGCTGTGCCACGGACGTTTCACAGTGTGGTGCTCAACCTTCTGTCCCACCAATGAGGCCCTTTATTTTCACTTTCACTCTTATGTTCCCATGAGGGCAGGTGTGTCTGGACTGGTATGTTAGGATTAATGTCAGGATTTAGATTATCATGAGAGGGAAAATAGTTCTATCATGATATGTAGTTGGGAATTAAAATTACCTAGTACTAAGCCTTGGTACAGTGGTAGCAATAGAGGAACATGTCAATGTGAGTAGCTGTAAAGTGGGATATTCTTTAGGCTAGGAACCCACTGTAGTGCATGCCAAGCTATAGATAAATAAGACTTGTCTAACATAGACCATGTACCTCATAATTCATGGGGGCCATTTTTAATAGTAGTACTAATTGTCAGAACAAACAAAATGGGGACTTACAATACATGTATTGAATTGTACTTGTTCTCTTTTTCTTGTTCATATTGCTCCATGTAGTATGTTGGATTTGTTTTAGCTGATTACTGTTTCATCAGCCAGTTCACATGCCCTAACCACTTTACTGAAGTGTCAGCATAGTCACTAATCAACTTCTCTAGAGTGGTTGGTTCTACTAGCCAACTTTTTTTTTTAAAGATTTATTTATTTATGCATACAAGAAGTGGGGTACAGGCCAGAGGTGTGGGGGGTAAGAGGGTTCACCAAAGACAGAGTGGGGAACAGAATAGACAGATTGACTGAAATACACTGCTGAGGGGAGCAGCGGGTGCCATGTGGGTCACCTCCCTGGCCAGGGATCAAACTTGTGCTGCAGAGGCTGTGGATGCTTCACAGTGCAGTGCTTAATCCCTTGCACCACTAGGGAGGCCCTCAACTTCTCTAAACACATGAGCGTGGAGTCTGTGAATTGAAGGGTCACATTTCACATGCTAATCTTGCCAAATGCTCTTGGCTGCGTTGACTGAGCCCATAGCCCCAACTGAGCAGTCTTTCAAAGGCCATGGGTAACTTTGCATTAATAGTTAGGTCTTTCTAGTGTCATTGTCACTACGATCTTCTCTCACTGTTTTGGCAGTCTATTTGATTACAGGAAGTATTTGTTTTTACATCTGTTTGGCACAGTAGATACTGCATCTGATC
The DNA here is from genome assembly GCA_019455555.1 of Galemys pyrenaicus. Classification (NCBI taxonomy): domain Eukaryota; kingdom Metazoa; phylum Chordata; class Mammalia; order Eulipotyphla; family Talpidae; genus Galemys; species Galemys pyrenaicus. The sequence goes on from JAGFMF010011668.1 coordinate 3,274,949, forward strand.
AGAACATCAGTCTTAAAAAAGAGCCCTCATTTGTTATATTCTTTCCCAGTTTCTCACTTTGAAGTTTCCTTTTTTGTCATATCTGGCTGACACAGATTAAGACCAATATCTGCACACATCAAAATCCCACTACAAATAGGGACAGCCACAGCATGTTTTGAAATTTTTTCCTGTCTTCCCTTCTGTTTGTCTGTATCAGTGTTTTTATCTGGAACCTTAGCTGACTTTTATTTGTATTTGGAGTCCAGGCATATCTGATCATGTTTGGAAAAATGTTATGACAATCCTGAGAGCTTCTTCTTTTCTTCATATAGATTGCAGAGCCTCCCAGGAAAGATGATATGTTTTGTCTGATGTTGGAGTTCAGAACTATCTGGGCAAACCTGATAAGATACTGGGTGACTTGATAGAAGTCTGTTTGAAGGTATCAGCTGAAGAGACCTCTCACATAATAACATATCGTAAGGGAAAAAGGATATGATCACATGAATTTGGCCCAGAATCTCATTCTTTTTTTAATGGAGGAAGGCACAGATTATGAGTACAGTATTGTTCTTTACATTAAGCTGTCTTTTGGCCCATTCCACGGAAGTATATTTAGGTCCTTGGTTGAAAAACAAATTGAAAGTTAAAAAAAAAAAAAGGAGGGTGAAAGTGAAAACTAAATAAGAGAGTAGTTGAACTTTCAGATATATTAGGAACTAAGCTCTCTTCTCGGTGCTCACTAAATAGTGTTAAACATGAAAAGCAGGGATATATTCTTTCTTATTTTGTTTTAATCATTCTCATAGCTACAATATTCTGTGCATGAAAACCAGCCACTAGAGAGAAACACTATGACCAGAGCAAATGTTGACACAGGGACAAGGAGGCTGTGGAACCCCCAGAACAAGACAGAAAACCATCAGCTTCTTGGAAAATCAAAATGAAGCTGGGAACTATCTAGGGCTACTAGGAAGTATGACTAGTAGTATAACATGTTTGCTTGGGGATTGAAAGGGGGCTATTTTTTGAGCACTTTTGAAACACTCTTGTGGAACTCTCAGTAATATTTGAATAAAGGGCAGGAGGGTCCATGATAATATTAGTGGTATTTTCACTTAAAGTTTAAATTTAATTAAGTTGAAGCAGCCTGGTCATTAGGGATCTGTCTGGACATTAGGAGTTATAGTTGAAAAACAGTAGTATGATAACTACAGAGAAGTAATACTTTTGACAGGAATTTCATTGTTTTTTTAAGCCTTAGGACAATTATGTGTGTAAATGTTTCATACATATAATATAAAGCACAATATAGACCATGTACCTCATAATTCATGGGATCCATTTTCAATGGCAGTACTATGTTAAATCTAATTGAATCACTTAGGCAATTATTTCTGTATACATTTCTGTGTTCATCCTAAATGCTTTTATTCCATTCACATAAGAAAGTATCAGGAGGTATGATTGTTTTCCCATTGAATGTTAACTATTTTGTCCTCACTTGTTTTTTCCTCTAAGTGCAAGCAAATCCTCTGGTGTCACTTCTTATAAAGCCACAAAATCATATTGTATTAGGACCCCACCGATATAATTTAAGTTAAATGTGAAATCTAATTTTGTTTGTTTTCTACACACAATACTTCTTTAATGCCCAAAGCAACAGTGAAAGGTGACCGCTCATGTGAAATTCTATCCTTTGATAGAGACAGCCACTCTCCTAGATATCTAAACCTCAAATGAATAGCTTTTGATATTTTAAATACAAAATAGTAAAACTATAAGTAAAAATTTATCACCATATTGTTGAAAATAATTATTTTACTTGACAACATATATCAAATCATTGTGGCAAGCTTTTAGAAGAATAAACTCAATTACCTTTTCACTGGAAAATTGAAAATATGGCTCTTCTAACATGAAGCATAAAACATTTTTCTAAACATGAAAATAATTTATTTTCATGTGTTCATGCAAGTACAGTACATGCATTCTTGTTTTACTTTGGAAATATTTGCCTTCCAAAACTCTCCTAGTATCCAATAGTTTAGACCCTCAATTAAGTTTTTGAATATATATATTTCAGATCCCCAAATTTAGGTATTACTTTGAAAGGATATATTTCTTTGATAAATTTGAAGGAAATATAACTGTACTCTTTTGGTTTATTGCTATGACTCTGGGAGAAGTATAATAGCATTTTTAAAAAAGGTTTTATTTACTTATACATGCAAAAGCTGGGGTATAGGCCTGAGGTGGGGGGTGAGAGGATTCACCAGAGGCAGAGTGGGGAGCAGAACAGGCAGATCGACTGAGATAACACTGCTGAGGGGAGCAGCGGGTGAGGCAGGAGAGAGGTCTGCTGTGCACTGTGGGTCCCCTCCCTGGCTGGGGATTGAACTCCCACTGCAGTGGCTACAGAAGCCCTACAGTGCGGTCTTAACCCCTTGCACCACCACAGAGGCTCATAATAGCATCTTATGTTTCTAAATAAATATTTGGTGTTTTAAATGACTTCATATATATCATTTGAGATTACTTGGGAAATACAGAGAATATGGGAGGTGCTCAGTAAATATTAATTACCCAGGCTATCAACATTAAATCATAAAGGAAAACACTCTAAATTTTTCTACTCTAATGAACATAAACTCTCAGTCACGTCTTAGTTACATTTATATCTTTTGTCAGCAGTTGCTATTTTCAATTCATAATATGTTTATAACAAATTTTAGCATGCATTTGGACAATTTCTTCTTAATTTTATTGAGATTGCTGAAAGTGAACTGCTGGTCTCTTCTCCTCACTTAAAATAAACAAACTGTCCTACATATACATTTAAATTGATTAATGACAAGTTAATAAGAGGAAATAGAAAACCAGCTAGTCATCTGTACAACAGGATTTTTGTATTCTTCAAAATAACTTAATTCTGTTTTCATTTGGTTTAAGTCCAGGAATACAGGATCATGCCACCTACCTTAGTTTAGATAATCTTTGTGTGTTTGCTTTATTCTCTTTTTTTAAAAAAAAAACCCTGAAATGATAATTTATAAACAATATGAAATCAACCCTGATTTTTCAAAAAAGCATATTGTCACCAATTGTTTATAAACCAAATTAAATGGGAGTGTCTTATTGTCCTTTGGTTCATAAGAATAGGGTTTGTATAATATGAGTTCTGTGCTTTACCTGCTTAACCAAATGAAAATCCTTAAATGTACATAAGTGCAGTAACAATAAGAAGTACAATAAGAAGTACCTAAGCACAGTGAACAGAGATAGTGATTGATAGTTTTGCATTTAGCATACTTGAAGTACTACAGACATTATTTTTTCACTCCTTCTTTTATTTCTATGAAAGAACTTTTATAAAGATAACATTTTAAAAATAATGATGACTGGATTTTAAAACTAGTTTTAGATGGGTTAAAATGATTAGTCTTGAAAAACTAAATAAAAATGAGGTAGGTGGTGGTTCAATTCAGACCAGAATCGGTTTGTTTTTTTTTTTAAAGATTTATTTATTTATGCATACAAGCACTGGGGTACAGGCCAGAGGTGTGGGGGTGGTGTGAGAATCCACCAGACAGAGCAGGATGCAGAACAGGCAGATTGACAGAAACACACTGCTGAGGGGAGCAATGGGCAAAGGAGAGGTCTGCCATGCCATGTGGGTCTCCTCCCCGACAGGCGGGACCGATGGCAGGGATCGAACTTGTGCTGCAGTGGCTGCGGTTTGCTTCATAGTGCGTTGCTTAACCCGCTGCGCCACCAGGGCGGGCCCCAGAATCTGTTTTTTAAGGTAGAGAAACAGAACAAAAAAAATCCAATCTGGTACATAGAAGTCAGTTGTTATGGTATATAGAAAATTCTCGTTTGATTTTGGATTGATAATAATCTAGAAAAAATATTTCACCCTGAAATGAAACTTGTCCTCCAAAGCTGTAATATACCTGTTTTTTAAAATAGGTGTCAGCTAGTTGTAGTTTTAGAGATACAGTTCATTTGAATATTGTTGTTTGAAATAGGACATTGGTTTTACATTTCAAATTAAAAATATAGTGCATATTTGTCTCATCGGTTGTAAATTACATGCTTTACTAATGAAGAAGACGTCTTTGATAACATGCTTCATTAAATTGCATTTTCAAATGTGTGGTTAATTCTCATGACTGTTAGATAAATGGTATCATGGTTGCCTTTTTGTTTGTTTATTTTAATACTCTAACCAAAGTGCCTTCTGAAATAATTGGCAGTACAGTATCTGTGTAAGCAAATAGACCTGCCTGTATGTTCTTAGGAATACCCGAAGGCAGCCTCATCCATTAGAGTTAGTTTTATTGAAGGGAGATGTATTGGCTAAGACATCAGCCAGTTTCTAACTCTTTTGAAAAGACATTATAGAATCTTTATCATCCACCTTGACCATCTCTAAAGAGCAGACCTTTGGTTTTCCAAATACCATCCACAAAATCTGGACTTGTTAAATTTCCATGAGATTAGATACCTTTTTCATCACAGTTACCAGCCTTTTTTCAGCTTAGTTAATGAAGGATAGTCTCCCTTGCTTTGAGTATGCTCATTACATACAAATTAGAGTTAAAACAGTGGCTTCCCAACCCCACAAATGTAAGTGCTAATGAATAGGAAAAGGGTCGCCAATGAAAAATAACTCAGGCGAGCTACATCTCCACTGTTTGCAGCACTTTAGAAAAGGTTGTAATATTAATGCCTCTTGTCAGAAAACCCTTACAACCTCTATTAAATCATCTTCTCTATCGAAGGTGCTGTAGTTATAAATAGGCTCACAATGAATTCTGAATTCTCTACATGTAAATCATGCCACATAGCATTATCTGATATCCTTGAATTAGGTATGCGTGGCCTTGGGGGCAGTAAAGGATAGGTCGATGCAGCCAGCTGTCTCCTTTAGTAATAACTGCTGCACGTTAAAGACTAACAGCCAGACAATAAATAACATTTTCAAATCTGCATCTAGACTTTGAGTGGGAGAGAAATGAATAATGATTTCCTTGTGTTAGATTGGACTTAAGCAAAAGGTCAAACCTTTCAGCAAAAGGAACAACAGCGGTACAATCCAGTTAATCATAGATAAAAGTGTGTGTGTAAACCCTTGAACAGGATAATTAACGGGTCTGCTTGCTTTTAGTGTATACCATTGTGCCATATTATTCCTAAAATCCCATTTTATATTTTAAAGGAACTTTATTTATTTTGTAAAATTTATTTATTTATGCATACAAGAACTGGGGTACAGGCCAGAGGTGTGTGGGGGGAGAGGATTCACCAGAGACAGAGGGGAGAGCAGAACAAGCAGACTGACTGAAACACAATGCTGAAGGGAGCAGCAGGCCAGGCAGAAGTGGTCTGCTGGGCTATTTGGGTCCCCTCTCTGGCCGGCAGCAGGGATCGAACTTGTGCAACAGTGGCTGTGGTTTGCTTCACAGTGCGTTGCTTAACCCACTGAGCCACCAGGGAGGCCCCCTAAAATCCCATTTTCTTTCACGTCTATAGCTCATTTATACTCTTTAAAAGAAGGTGAGAGGTTAACAGATTAAATCCAATTTAAAGCAAGAAGCTGGGAGTAATTGATATTATATTTGAACAATGTATTTAAATCAAATGCATCCTTTCAATACAGACAAGGTTTTGTGTATACATTATTTTGAGTTGGATTTATAAAAGTATTGGGCCCTCCTTGGTGGCGCAGTGCCTAAAACAACCGACTATGAAGCAAACTGCAGCCACTGCAGCACAAGTTTGATTCCTGCCCCCGGCTGGGGAGTTGACCCACATGGCGCAGCAGTCCTCTCCTGCCTCCCGGCAGCTCTCCTCAGCAGTGTATTTCTGTTGATCTGCCTGTGCTGTTCCCAGCTCTATCTGGTGGATTCTCTCCCTCCTCCCCCACCCCCGCACCTCTGGCCTGTACCCCAGTGCTTGTATGCATAAATAAATAAATCTTTAAAAAAAGAGAATTATATAAGTGTAGTAAACTATGAGTGTATTTGCATATCATCTATGAGAACATAAATATTTCTGATATTGACAGTTTAGTAGAAAAGAAATATGCAGGAAGAAGTGATGTTCTTAAATTCCAGAAACAAAACCAAGATAAATTGGTTGTGTGAAAAACCTTCTGTGAGATTTTAATTTTCTTCCTCGAGATAGCTCTGGAAAGATCACCTACATCAAAATATTGGAGTCACACTAATGTTTCTTTTATGAGAGAATAGACCTGATGGACTGTATTTGTGTTATTTGGAAGTAATATTTATTATTTCACTTCTGTGATTATGTATGTGTGTCCAAATTGTGCTTTAATTAGCTGTAGTACAAGATCTGGGCTACTAAAATGTATGCTGTATAACTGCGAATAAATAACTTCAGACTCTTTAACTCTTTACTTCCTCAGCCTCTTTTATCTCTGTTTCTGTATGAACAATATAAGAAAATCTCTCCTGAAACCCCCTTTGGGAGGGAGTTTTTCAGTAGTGATACAAATATTGTTGTTTTTGTTGGCAAGTAATTCACCAGTGGCTCATTTCCATCAGCTTTTATTTCACAGCAATTGTAAAATAAACCACTCGTAGCACATGCTGTTAATGTCTGGTCCCTGGGGTGTAACTGATGTTCGTGGTATGGGTCATGTGCTAGCTAAAGTGTGCATTAAAAAGGGAGAAATTAATAGTACCACCACTGACTCAAGCTAAATGATATTCAATGGGCAGTGTCATCCTTTTCTGATAGCATATTATTTTGTTGCTTTCTTTTAGATTCTGATTTTAATGCAAAAATAAGCAAAGCAATCAGAGTATACTAATAGAATGAATTCTTTAGAGACAAAACTGGTCGTAAGCTGAGATTTCATTTATACATTCTATTCTTTTCATTTTTGACCCTCACTTTATATTTGATGAGGCAGTAAATCCAGTGGTATAATTACTGGATTCTATGTTTCTATATAACTTGTTATAAATAATGCTACTATTGTGTGTCTTACTGTTTGTGTATTCTGGTCATGTGTTTTTAAAGTAAAAAAAGATAAGCCTTTTTTTCTTAATTATTTGTTCTTCTTAGGGAGCTAAATCACATAATTGGATTTAAAGATGGAATTTATATAACCTATTTTATACAAGTTTTAATTGAACATTATTTTATTGTATTCTGTTTGGCAATAATGAACACATTCATCATAGTATAATTCTTTAAAAAGTCATTCTTAACACTTTATAGATATTGTCATTTTTGTACTGACAATGTTCCCTTCAGATTGATAGATGGCAAAAACAACTTCATCTTCCAGATAAAGATGCTATCATACTGAAGAGGCTATTTCAGCACACAAAAAGCACATTTGAACTGCTTGTCAGTATCAAGTTCTGGCCCAGTTGCTTCCCTATTCCTACAGAATTGATATTATGTTAAGTGTTGTACCACCACCAGCGAGTGTAATCCCTGGCTACCTCTGGGGTTTAGACATCTACCTCATCTCTTTTCCTAATTTATATCTTTGCCTCTATTCAAAGATGTATAAAGTGCCTGCAATGATACTTTGCTTTGCAGCAGATTTTATTAAATGCAGTTGATTCTTGTTTGCAGCAGCTATATTCTGTATAGTCACTGTGAACACTGGATTAGAAATACTGAATTATTGCTTCTAGTGGAAACATAGGGTTAGGTTCCTAAAAGCCTTTTGTCACAACATTTTCATCAGCTAATACATAACCTTGTTTTATGTGTGTTTCTGTTTAAAGACACATTATTTAATATGTATTCTGAATTCATTAACATTAAATGCCTGTCCAACAGAACTATAAATCATGCCTGAACAAAGGTTATCTAACACATGTATTTCTCTCTGTTAGGCATATCACAGCCTTTGTGTGCTTAGGAACATTAGACAGTACTTACGTACTATGCTTGCAGGCTTTTTTAAACAGTGGAATACCAGCAGAAAGCACAAAAATGAGAAAATATGGCACTAAACAGATGGAGAAAAGGGTACTTGTCTAAAATATGAGAGCTGAAACTAGACAGCAAAGTGTTGCCTTGTTCAACCTCAGCTGGAAAAGAGCACTTTTCCACTTCTCATAGTCATTTGCAGATAGCTACCGAACAGCAAAATTTTTTGAATTTGATAATGCCCCTATTATAGATTTGGGATTATAAGTATACTTTAGGGATAGGCTGTTGGCAAATATGGAACCTGTGAATAATGAAGAGCACCTCTATTCAGTGATATGGAAAAATAAAACAATTGAAACAATGTGAAACTTTCTAAGATTCTAATGAATCCTTTCTTCAAAACAATCTATTAGCATGAAGACTGACAAACCAAGATGGCAAAAAAAGGAGCTTCTTTGCTTTGCTCCTGAAAGAATCATCTAACAATTAATCAGAGGAAAACCATACATAGTGAGTCCTGTGGTTTTGTGCTAACCTGGAACACTCTGTGAACACTGGAGGACAACTCAGACTGTGCCTAGAGATGAAACAGAGAAGAAAATCATCAGTTCATTGAACAAGAATTGGGTGGAGAGAAACAGCAGTAGGCTATGGTCTAGGTCACACCCATATGCATACTACTGCCAGCTCAGTTAGGGGCCCTGAGGGGGGGAAAGCTAAATGTTGTAGAATCATACACCCTTGACTAGGGGGAAGAAGTATGGTGGAACTTGGGTAGTCTCTGCAGGCTGGTCTCCTGTGAAAAAACACTGCTCTCTAGTGTGTCAGAATACACTCCCCATCCTGCAGCCATAGGGATTGTTACTAATTTCATGAAGTACATTGATAGTGCACAGACTACAGAATCTCATATTTGGAACCCTGGAAATAAGGATACTGGTGATCCCATAATCTTGTGTCATACGTTCTCTTCCCCCTGTCATGTTTGCAACAGTACATGGATCCCTCTAGGGCCTCCACCAAACTTTGACTCAGCAACTACCAGATCCGGTATGAGGACCTATGGGAACCAAAAAAGGCCAAAAAACAAATGAAATAAAACCACAGTACTGCACTGGAAAAATGAAATAGTTAAAATCTCGGGGCCTCCCTGGTGGCGCAAGGGTAATGTTAAGGCACAGCACTATGAAGCTATCCATAGCCACTGCAGCACGAATTCAATTCCTAGTCAGGGAGGTGACTCACAAGGCATAGCAGACATACCTGTCCTGTCTCATCTGCTGCATTGTATTTCAGTAAAACCACTTGCTGTGCTCTTCACTCTGCTGGTGACTGACTCCTCTCACCCTCTACACCACTGGCCTGTACCCCAGGTCTTGTATACATAAATAAATCTTTAAAAAAAACTCTCTAGTAACTATTACAGATTTTTTTTAAAAAATAGGGAAATCTAAAGCAGCATAATAGGCAGACAAAAAAAAAAACCAAAACCCCAAAAAATACAACAGATGACACCTTCAGCATTCAAGGGAATGACTTCATAAGGAGAGAATAACTCTCCATAATCCAGAAAAACATGGAATATTTTATCTTCTTATCACACAAAGCATTCAGAATTCCTGCAATACAGAAAAGCAAAGTGATGGAAGAAAACACAGAAAAGGATGTCTAAGTGATATGAGAACAATCAGAAAAGCTAATCAAAGAGATACAAGAAAATTCAGGAAAAACTAAATGATTTGAGAAATAAAATTAAAGAACAGAAAATAGAATTTGAAGCTTTAAATAAGGGCATGGTAAGGGGAAAAATAGAAGTTTAGCTTGTAAAATGCTCAAAAGATGCGATTAAAAAAATTGAGAGAAACTATGAAAGGAAAATAGACCAATGAAAGATCAAATCAATAATCTTGAAGGTAGTACTGCACAAAGGACTCAGATAGAAGATGAAAATTCAAAGAAAGAAAGAAATGCTGGAAAACTGAATTACCCAGTTCCAGCTGGAAAGACAACATAAGGATGTTGCATATCCAGAAGGGGAAGAAACAGCAGAACAGAAATTTTATTCAAAGAAATAATGGAGGAAAAGCTTACCAAATGTCAGGGAACTAGGAACTAATATAAAAGTCCATGAAATTAAAATAATAATTGGTGCTCTAAATGTAATGAGATCCATACCAAGAAAAATAGTAGTGATACTGCCAAGAGTTCAAGACAAAGGAAAAATGTTGATGGCAGCTATAGAAAGAAGCAAATAAATTATGAAAGTACTCCCATGAATCTTTCATCAGACTTCTCAGAAGAAACTCTTCTGGAAAGGAGGGGATGTAAATACATATTCAAAATATTCAGTCACTAAGAACTGGCAGCCAAGAATACTATATCCTGCAAGAATCTTTAAGATATGAGGGAGAAACAGAGGCTTTTCCAGACAAACAAAAGTTGAAAGAGTTTGCCAAAAATTGACCTCCCATATATGAACTATTAAAAGGAACTCCTATGTAAATTAGAAGAAAATTTGCAAAATATTAAACAAGGAAATAGGTAGAACCAAAAAACTAAAGACAAATATTAGCAGCAAATTCTCATATATCAGTAATTACCCTAAATATAAATGGACTGAACTCACCAATAAAAAGTGAGTGGCTGGTTGGATCAGTAAAAAAAATGCAACTTTCTGCTGTTTTCAAGAGATCTGTCTGATTGCCAAACATAAAGATCGGCTGAAAGAAAATAGTTGGGAAATAATCCTACACACAGGACCCCAAAAAACAGGGTCAGTCATTCCAATATCAGATGAAATAAACTTCTAATAAAAAAAAGGTAACAAGAGATAGGGATTGAAATTATGTAGTGATTAAGAGAGCAATATAAAGATATTATATAAAGATCAAATATTATAAAGACAAAAAACAAATTAATATGTATGCGCCAAGGGGAGGAAAATAAAAATACATAAAAAAAATCTAAAAGCAGTCATTGACAACAGCATAATACTAGTAGGACACTCAACATCCTACTATCATCAGTGAATAGGTAAACTAGATGGAAACAATTGCTTTAAAGAAGTAAGGACAGATGGGCTCAATTGACACTAATAGAGAATTTCATCCACAAAAGCTGAGTACACATTCTTCTCAAGTGCACTTAGAATATTCTCAAGGATAGACCACATATTGGGTCACAAAACTTGTGTTAATAGATTCAAGAAGACTGAAATCATATCAAGTGTCTTCTCTGATCACAGCAGTATCAAACTAGATATCAACCATAAAAAGAAAGCAGGAAAAACCTTTATCATGTCAGGACTGAACAAAAAACTGTGAAATGACTGACAGTTGAGTTAATGAGGAAAGCAAAGGAGAAAATAAAAAATGCAGGAGACAAACAAAAATGAGGACACCAGCTGCCAGAAACCATTGAACACAGCAAAAATAGTGCAAACAGGGTAGCCTATAGCAATACAAGCCCACATTAAGATACAAGAAGATATAAAATGAATAATATAACTTTATACCTTAAAAGAACTGGAAAAATTAAAACAAAGCCAAAAGTCAGGAGAAGGAAGGAAATAATAAAAATTGGAGACGAAATAGTGAAATAGAAGTCAAAAAGAAAAGTTAAAAGATCAATTAGTATATACTCTGAATTATATACTGTGTCTGATGTAAAACTACACCATCTGTATAATAAGACAAAAAAATCTCTTAATTGTTTTAGCCCTTGGGGAATCATCTCCCGTACCCTTTCCAAATTTTCAGCTCCAACTTTTCTTTGTAGACGTTGCTTCTCTCTTCCATACAAACACCACCTTTTCTTTACCCATGATCTCCCAGTATTTTATCAGACTATGACTTAACTATTCTCTGTAGGTCCTTTGGACTACTATAGTCTATTTTAGATTCCTGGTTTCAGTATGCATTTTTATATACAGAGTGAGGATTCTTTTGCTGCTTTTCACTACTAGAACATCACTGTTGCAGAATGCTATTGAATTTTTTGGCAGTGTTTTCCAGTGCCCTTTAGCCATCTACATTTGCACTTCATTGAAACATGAGGTTCTAGTTGTAAGTCTAGGAAAAATATCCACCCACACTGTCCTTCTTCATATTTATAAATGTCAAGAAAGATAAATCAACTTTATTTCTTTTTTGATTTTTATTTTATTTATTTTAAGGATTTTATTTATTTATGCATACAAGAGCTCGGGTACAGGCCAGAGGAGTGCAGGGGTGAAAGGATTCACCAGAGACAGAGTGGGGAGCAGAACAGGCAGATGGACTGACACACACTGCTGAGGGGAGCAGCTGGCAAAGCAGAAGAGGTCTGCTGTGCCATGTGGGTAGCATTGCTGGCCAGGGATGGAATTTGTGCTGCAGTGGCTGTGGAAGCCCCACAGTGCAATGCTCAACACCTTGTGCTATCAGGGAGACCCTCAGTTTTAAATTTTAAATTAAATTTTTGATGCCAGTGGTAGAAATAAAAGCATTGAGAGAAGTTTTTCTTTTTGTTACATTAGAGACTAGTTTGGGGCAGTCTTTCTGAACCTCTGTATTTAAAAAATCATAAAAGCATTATTAACATCCATTCCTGAACCATATTCAACACGAATTGTGTTATTTTATTTACTACATCCCTGTACAGCAAGGAAGATGTTTAACTTGCACGTTAAAATATGGATAAAATTCAGTCATATCACTGGAAGAAACTAGATGCGATAATAATAATAATATATATTCATGATTTCCTTTACATACACATTTAGAGACTGCACTGTAGTCTTAGACATCAGGATTGTACACATTGGTCAGGGAAGGATGGTAACTATGAGGGGGAAGGAAATTCTAGAGTTTTACTTGTATTCTATTTTTTTCATCTGGGTAGAGGTTAAATAACTGTTCACTATGGAAAAAATACATTAAGCTACAGTTGTAATGTGAGTTCCTGTCTGAATATATTGTTGATAATATACTTCTAAACTTACCATGAATGGTGTGAGCCTCTTAATATAAAATGTACTATATGATTTGTAAATTGACTATAAAATGCATTTAGTTGTATATATGCTGATTAGTAAGGAAATACAAATTACACTTGAGTGAAGGAAACAAGTTGCAAGATATATTTGTACTGTTTTCGTATTCTGTTAAAACAAACATGATAAATTGCCTACATACACGTATGTGCTTATAGGTATATGAGCAAGAGGAAAAGGTGAATAATATATTTCAGATGTCATTGGGATTAGAAGCTTGGAACCTGACAGGTAGGATGTGATTAGTGTTGCCTTATTGCATCTTTTATTATTTTATTCTATTTATTAAAATAAGAATGTATTACTTTTGTAATTTCAAATCAAGAAATTTAAATGTTTTATAAAGAAAAATTGAGTTGATATCTGACCTAAATGTAACACATACATATTTTTTTAATTTAAAGATTTATTTATTTATGTATACAAGCACTGGGGAACAGGCCAGAGGTGTGGGGGGGATGAGAGCATTCACCACAGAGAGCAGGGAGCAGAACAGGCAGATCAACGGAAGTACACTGCTGAGGGGAGCAGTGGGCACAGCAGGAGAGGTCTGCTGCTCCATGTGGGTCCCCTCCCTGGCTGGAGGCAGGGATTAAACTCGTGCTGCAGTGGCTGTGGTTTGCTTCGTAGTGCGTTGCTTAACCCACTGCACCACCAGGGAGGCCCAATAACACATATATTAATATTTACCAGAGTAAACTAACTTCTAATGACAAAAATAAGTGAAACTCCCAAAAGCTGTAAGTACGAAATAAGTGTTAGAGACAAAGTAAGAAAGTAAGATTCTAGGGATTAAAGATGTGTGACAACAGATAAAGTGTAGTGCAGTATTGTTGGTGACATCACAATATATCCAAGTTATCAGATCTCACCAGTTTTACATAAAACTGAAGCAACATTGAGATAAATAACTCTTGTTCTTATCACTTACTCTTATTACAACCTTCATGTCCCTTAAAAATAACCATAGCTATTTCTGGGGAACCCATAACTACCAAATAGGAAAGCCCGTTGACTACCTAGTCACCACTCATTTCTGAAACTCTATGGAAAAATTCCTTCATCCCTACTCCACTGCCTTTTCTTTCTACCAGCTACAGCAAAGGCCGGCAGTGTATTTCTTCTCTTTATACACTTTCTTTATCCCCATGTCAGGCCTATCCCTTAAAAATAGGACAAAATAAAATATATGTATATATATTTTAAGTCCTCCCTATATGGAAACTCAAGTAAATTAATGCCTCCAAGTGATCACCCCCATATCCACTATACTTGGCCAGCAGGTTTGACCTCAGGCAGGATGGGGGTCTGCAGAGTTGTGGACAGGGTGCTGTCTGTGGAAACCCAAAAAAACTACTGGATGAAGTTGCTTGCTTCTCTTTCTTTTTTTTTTTTTTAATGTTTATTTATTTATACACACAAGAGCTGTGGTACAGGCCAGAGTTGCAGAAGGTGAGAAGATTGACCAGAGATAAGAGTCGGGTGCAGAACAGGCAGATTGACTGAAATCCACTGCTGAGGGGAGCAGAAGGTGAGGCAGGAGAGGTGTGCTGCACCCTGTTAGTCCCCTCCCTGGCTGGGGATCGAACTTGCACTGCTGTGCCAGGGATACTTCTCAGTGTGGTGCTCAACCTGCTGCGCTACCAGGGAGGCCCCTGATGTCTGCTTATCTTACTTGCCTTTTTTCATAGATTCTATAGTGTCTGTCCTCAGTGCTGGGCAGTACTGTCTCCTAATTTTTTTTCTCTCCCTAGCTCACACTTTTATTTTCTGTTTATTAGTTTCTGAGGTAAAGCGCATTCAAATATTCCACTGGTTCTTATATTCCTCCTTGTCCCTTTTTTAAAAAAAAAATTATTTAATTTATGCATACAATAACCAGAGTACAGGCCAGGGGTGTGGTGGGTGAGAGGATTCACCAGAGACAGAGTGGGGAACAGGGCAGTCAGATTGACTGAAACTGCTGAGGGGAGCAGTGGGCAAGGCAGGAGAGGTCTGCTGTTCCATGTGGGTCCCCTCCCGGGCTGGGGATCCAACCTGTGCTTCAGTGGCTGCGGATGTCTCACAGAGCAGTGCTTAACCCCTTGCACCACGGTAGGACCTCCTCCTTGTCCCTTTGAATTAATATCATGAAATGTAGTCATTGCATTCAGCTTTTAATTAGTCCTTCAAAAGTTAAGGAGTGGGGGTTGTTTTGAAGGCTTTCTTTTGGCTGTACTATGCACGACCATTGGGAGGGGACTGGCACATTGTTTTGTAATTGTCCATTAGTATAGACATACGCTCCCCCCAAATCATGAGCTCTCTGAAAGTAGGGTTTGGGTCCTGTCACTTTGTAGCCTCCAACTCAAGAGCAGTGTTTGAAACAGAGATCACAGTAGATATGGAATTAATTCATAAAGGCTCACTATATTTTAAATGTGTTGTATTTTGAGGAAGTAAAGTGAATAAAACAGACTGCTTATAGTCTAGAAGGGAAAAATGACACATGAACAATAATTTAGTGGGAATAGTGCTATAATAGAGATTTAAATTTATGAGGTGATGGGGAATACATGGAGATGACAATTGATGTCAAATATATATAAATAAAGGAAAAATTAATAAAATAAAAATAAATGAAATTACTAGGGGATTAAATGAGGGAATGATTAGCCTGAGATACTTTTAAGTGTTATATAAATATTTGCTATAAATACCCAGTATTTAACATTGAATCTTGACCTCTTGTCTGTAAGGCTAAATCTTCTGCAAAGCTCTCAGTTTCTCATTGAAGGCTCCCAGTCCCTGTTTGTCACAAATCTGTAGAACTGGTTGGCACTACCCTTACTCTTAAATAAATCAGTGTCCGGGTGTGCCTCTATGTAGTCTCTAGTTTGACATATGGGCCTTGAAGTATTTACTTGTGTCATGCTACAACCTGATTTATTTCATTTTTATTTTCCAGTCAAAGAAAAATGAAATTGGGATCTGTGTGCACCTAAGAATGGTCCAGCTTTCACATCCGATCTCATCAAAACCATTCTTTCTGTCCTTTGTTTTTACTAAAATTATCTGTAAGAAAATCTCTTTAAAATCTTGCTTTCTAACTATTTAGATGAAAACAAAAAGTAGAAAACAGGGCTTAAACTTCACAGAATGTTCCCCCAATCAATTCCAATGCTTTATTCTTTTTTTTTTAAAGTTTATTTATTTATGCATACAAGCACTGGGGTACAGGTCAGAGGTATGGGGGGGGGGTGAGAGGATTCACCACAGAGAGCAGGGAGCAAAACAGGCAGATCAACAGAAGTACACTGCTGAGGGGAGCAGCGGGCACAGCAGGAGAGGTCTGCTGCACCACGTGGGTCCCCTCCCTGGCAGGCAGCAGGGATCGAACTCATGTAGTGGCTGTGGTTTGCTTCCTAGTGCGTTGCTTAACCCACTGCGCCACCAGGGAGGCCCCCAATGCTTTATTCTTAGACTCACTTCCCTTAACATGTGAAAATAGTAATTCAAGAATGCTTACCCAAAAAGCGATATCATCACTTGGTGGACTGGTAAAGTTTTATAACACATTTACTTTCTATGATAGGAAAATACATCTATTCACACTTAATGTTAGTCCTACAATGTAAGGGGAAAAAAATAATGAGCTTAAGAATCAATTATTAAGGCAGATTAATGCTGCATTCTACAATATTGTCAAAAAACCCAGATGTGTCATATTTGAGTTGCATTTTCATTATGAGCACATACTTGGCTTTGAGCAGAATTATATGAGTTGGATTAATTTTTTATATGGCCCTCCAGCAGCTCTATGAGGAACCATATGGGAGACATTTGGTTCTCATCAACTCCCTTTTACCCTTCCTTCCATGCCATTGCTTTAAACAGAACTTTCATTCCATTTAACTATCCACAGGTTTTATTCTATTCAGAGAGAAGAACCACTAAAATATTATGACCTCCAAGTGACGAGCTGTGAGACAGGGTCTTTCTCAAAAATCAGCCCACAACCGTGTGTTGATCACATGTGTTGGTGGCCTGGTGTAGGCTGTGTGCAAGGCTGGTTACCGCCTGTTCTCTTTCATCTCACTAGGAGGATATTTAAGGCATGGCTTGCTTCTCTCTTGTGGTCTTAAAGGAAGTGGAAGGAATAAGTGTTCAGCCCTCTTATTATGGTGATTTTTGCTAAGCTTGAAATTCATTTTTCAAAGAGGTTGGATGTTTTATAAGGGGAATGATTGTTAGGAGATTTTCTGAGATTTACTTTCAAGGATAACTCTTTAAAGTAATAGCAAGGCTTCCCTGTAAAGATTTCAGACACATCAGCATGATTATTTGCTAACCACTCTGCAGGGGAGGTAAGTGGCAAATATCAGTGACTTTGTATAAATAAGGAACCTAAAACTGGAAGGTGATAGAATGTTAGGCAACATTTGAACTTAGATTTGCTTACCATCAAAATCTTTTCTCTCTACATTGTCTGGTGCATTTTGGTATCCTTCATTTATGAGGGGCTGGGTGGGAGAGAAAATAACAAAAGTTATCCCTCTGTGTGTGTGTGTACATACATGCATTGTGATGGAACTCTGAGGCCAAAATATTATGTATGAGGTTAATTATAAGTGTTGACACAAGAATTTGAAATAACCCACCACTGAAGCCATTTTACATAGATAGAAGCAGAACCTGTGTCAGGCGAATGGAATTTTAATTTTCAGTTGTATGAAAAATGGTGCTATGAGTAAATGCATACTTAAAAGATAGCTGCCACTTAAGGTGCCTTATGTAATGTGGGTGAATCCCATCAGAGGACATCGTTTCTCATAATGAAGCAGAAGTGCTATATGTGAAGTTAACTGTAATTTAGCATTTATATTTCACATCCCTGCTTGGCATATTAAGTGACAGATACTTTCATGCAATATATTTGCCCCTGATGGAATCTGAGGGCAGTCTGGAAAGTTCTTTTTAATTTTTTTGGTAAGTCAGTATCTTGCTCAGGTTTAACATTCATTCATGATGGCTCCTCATCCCGGCCTTCCTATTTAAATGTCAGAGGTTAAAATTTCTTATGGGAAATTCTATTTAACAAAAAGCTTTATTTTGCATAATTACAATCTGGCTCAACCTTAATTCATCCAACATTTATAATAACATTTAAAGGTCTCAGAAATACCTCTCAGGTGTTTTTTCCTTTTTAAGAAATTGCTTTTCATTAGTATCAGGCCCAAGTGTTTGTATCCCACTCTCTGTCTCACATCCTCTCTCCATCCATCCCTATCTCTGTTTCTCCTTCTGCCAAAGCAGCACTGACCAAGTTTCCTGTGATTAGATTCTTACTCAGCATTTCCCTTCATTATTGACTTGATATGAGCCTCAAAACTTATTGCCATCAGTTCATCACTTGGCTCGGAACCCTTGGGTTGAAACTTGCATGTATTTCACGACATACCGTGTAGTAATTTATCAGTAGTACTTCTACTTTTTCTGCCTATCCGTTAAGCAGCATGATGTCTAGTCACACAATTGGGTTAAATGAAAATTTTCAGATCGAAATCACTACCACTTATAGCAAAGATAATGTAACTCATATGTTTTGAGTTATGGTTCTGGACAATTATGTAATTTTTGTAATGTTATTACTGAGCAAAGTGAGATTGAAGTCTGGGAATATAAGGATATCAGTTAAAATATTACAGGCTATTTTTTCTCATGTTGACATTTTCAGGGTAAACAACTTGATTAAATGTAAATGATATTAAGTTGTGTGAACTTAAGAATTATTTTTAAAGTTGTCATATCACTAAGATATGTCTGACACAAATAAGTATGCTAGGGATTGTGACTTCTTTAGTATAGCATTTTTTCCAGTGCAACTTTCTAAGGAAAAAAAAAATGCTACCCTTGTGAATTTTTAAAAAGATAATCATTGCTATGCTATCAGTAACACAATTGGTGCCTAAGAACATCAGTGGTAAATCCAAGCATATTAATTACATCATTAAAGTAGCATTTGGTGCACTGCTGAGATACATTACAATAACAATAACCTTTCTGTTAATAGGATTCACTACCAGCATGTAACGCAGAAGTTGCACACAATGAAGATATCCCATTCCACCACCTCATGGCATAAATCAATATAGTCAAAGCAACAATGAACGAATATTTCCATAAAAATGACATTAAAATATTTGTGTGTGTGTGCATGTGTATGTGTCTGGGTGAGATGCCACAGTTTGAAAGCCAGATAAACTGCTTCAGAGAAAGCAGAGTTGCTTGGTTACATCTGCTGAAAACAATCTGTGCTGTGTATGAGAGCTCATGTCAGCCCAGTAATTACCACAACTGAGATAAAGCCTGTGTTAAATGTCACCTGCCGCTGACAAGCAAGCACAGGAAGCCAAGCACCACTAAATGAGTCAGTCAGTCTGAGAGTGCTCAATTCTACTTGTAGGCTAAATGCATTTGTCTTCCATATAAAAGAAAAAATTTATATGTATGTTAAAAGAAAAAGTCAGAATCACTTTCATAATGAAAATCTCACTAAAATTCTCACTGCCCACTCAGAAGCGCACTAAGGTAAGAAGGCTAACACATGCAATCAGGTTTTGAAGGACAAAGATTAAAACATTAATGAGCATTTCTATGTCAGGCAAAACCTTCCACCTTGGACCACAAATTGGTCATTAGTCAGTACAGTGCAGTTTCCCAGTCTAGAATAATTCCCCAAAGACAGCTGAATTTCATATTGACAACAACCAACCAGTAACACAACAGAAAATTTACCTGTGCCTGCATACAAAGTCTATGTACACAATATATATTTTAAAATCTTAAATACTAAGGGGTTTGGTTTTTTTTGTTGTTGTTGTTGTTTTTAAAGATTTATTTATTTATGCTTACGAGAGCTGGGGTACAGGCCAGAGTCGTGGGAGGTGAGAGGATTCACCAGAGTGGGGAGCAGAACAGGCAGGCTGACCGAAACACTGCCAAGGGCAGCAGCGGGCGCAGGAGAGGTCTGCTGCGCCATGTGTGTCTCCTCCCTGGCCTGTGGCAGGGATCGAATTCGTGCTGCAGTGGCTGCGGTTTGCTTCATAGTGCATTGCTTAACCCACTGCGCCACCAGGGAGGCCCCTTAAGAGGTTTGTTTTAATTAATATTTCTGACAAAAGCAGAATTAATAATGTTGATATGAAGAAAATGTCTTCTATTTATTTTCTTACTACCTCTTTAAAGGTCATTGTCTCCTGTTAAAAAGTGCTTTGGCTATTTTTTAATATGATGTGATTACTGAGAGACTTTCCTTACCTGCTCACAAAATTCCTTCCTTAAATGGCAACCTCCAGTTCTCAACAGAGAACCTGGAGTACAGTAAGTACCAAGACCCAGAGGAAAATGATATCGTTAGAGCAGCTTATTCAGCATCCATGTAGAGATGATGTTATCAGGATGATTATATGTGCCTTGGAGAAGGCCTGTATATCCAATTCTTATTGTTACCTTGAATAAATTTACCACGTTTTAAGGTTCTACCCTCAGCTTCACTCTCAGAAATTTTAGTTTTAGGATATCACAAATATATTCAACCTTGACATTCACTCTTATAATTGTCACAGTTAGTTGTAAAAGTGAGTATTTGCAATATATTAGACTGAGACTAAATTAAAATAGACTACACGAACAGCCAATTGTTGTTAGATGTTTCCTGGTAGGTATACATGTAGAATTAGGGGAGTTAGATGAATTGAATGTTAAAATTTCTCACCATTGGTATGGTCTTGCCAATGAGATGACAATATTTGAAATTTGCTGGCTATAGCTACCCACATCTGTTTTCACATTAAGGATGCGCTTTCCACTGGGACCAGGCCTTTGCAGCATGTTAGTGTAGTATTTATTGCATTCTTACTATATACCAGGCATGTGTCCTAGATGATTTTTATGCTATTTATTCATTAAAAATGGTGGTAGAGAGAAATATTTTAATTGTTCTTTTTTCAAAAGATTTTATTTATGCATGTAAGAACTGGGGTACAGGCCAGAGGTGGGGTGGGGGTGGGTGAGAGGATTCACCAGAGATAGAGTGGAGAGCAGAACAGGCAGATCTACTGAAATACACTGCAGAGGGGATCAGTGGGCGAGGCAGGAGAGGTCTGCTGCACCACGTGGGTCCCCTCCCTGGCTGGGGATCGAACTCACGTTACTGTGCTGCAGATGCTTTACAGTGCAGTGCTCAACCTGCTGCGCTACCAGGGAGGCCCAGGCACACTAATTTTAGACAAATGGATAAATTATTTTCATAATGTAATAAATGAAAGTAAACCATAGTTTAAACACCAGTGGTTGTTTGCAATTATTTAGAAAACAAATGGTCACATTATGGGCCAAGGCCAAATATAATCTGTCACCTGCTTTTGTGTACCTGCAAGTTAAGAATGAGCTATAAAATTTTTAATGGTAGCAAAATAAAAAGAATACTACTTTATGATACATGAAATGTATTAAAAGTTTTTTTTTTCAGGTTTTTTTTTTGATCACGTCTACATGTATTTAGGTATCACCTATAACTGGTTTTATCCTACAGTAGTAGAATATAGGAGATGTGATAGAACTATTGTGATATGCAAAACCTAAAGATATTATCTGGTCATTTACAGTATATACTTTCCAGTCCCCAAATTAGAGGGATGATATTTTTCAAACCTTTATCATGCTATTTTAATATAGAAAACCCTAAAGACTACATACACACACACACACAGACACACACACACAGTTAGACTAATAATTAAATTCAGTAAAGTTGCAGGATATGAAACTACAATAATCAGTTGTTTATATATATGAAAAATTATCTGAAAGAGAAATTAAGAAAACAACTCCATTTACAATTTCACCAAAAAGAATGAAATATTTTGGAATACATTTAATCAAGGAGGTAAAAGGAATATATCCTGAAAACTCTAAGGTATTACTAAAAAATTTGAATAAGACATAAATAAATGGAAAGATATTACAAGCACATGAACTGGAAGAATTAATATTATTAGAATTGCCACTCTACCCAAAGCAACTCAACTTACTAGTCTACTGGCATTTTTCATAGAAGTAGATCAAACAATCCAAAAAGTGTCCCAAAAAACCAAAGTGATCTTGAGAGAAAGAACAAAGCTGCAGGCTTCATATCCCCTGACATCAAACTGTACTTCAAAGATATCGCAATCAAAACAGCATGGTATTGACATAGATGTGGCACATAGATCAATGAAACAAAATAGAGTCCACAGAAATAAACCCATACATATATGGCCAATTAATGTATGACAAAGGAATCAAGAATATCCAATGGGGAGAGAAGAGTTTTTTCAATAAATGGGGTTGGGGGAAAATAGCACAGCCACACAAAATAGAAGAAAACTGAACTCCAGCTTATACCAAACCCAAACCCAAAAATTACTCAAAATAGATTAAGGACTAAAAAGTAAGAATTGAAACCATGAAACTCCTAAAAGGATAAAGAAACAATAAATGCTGCGCTATTGGTTTTGTGAATGATTATTTGCATTTGGTACCAAAAGCAAAGGAAACAGAAGCTTTTAGGGTACTAGATCAACTAAAAATGGAATTACATCAAATTAAAAAAGTTCTGAACAGGAAGGAAACCATCAAAAAAAAATGAAATGTCAATCTATTGAATGAAGAGACAATATTTGCAAATAATATTTCTAATATGGGATTAATAACCAAGATAAATAAAGAGCATAAAATTCAATAGGAAAAAAAAAAAAACTGATGAAAGGGGTCTCCGTGGTAGTACAGCGGGTTGAGCACAGCACTGTGAAGCCTCCATGGCATAGTAGTGCGAGTTCTATCCCTGGCCAGGAAGGAGATAGCAGATTTATCCTGCCTCGCCCTTTGCTCCCCCCAGCAGTTTATTTCCATGGATTTTTCTGTTCTGCTCCTGTCTCTGGTGAATTCTCTCATCTCCCATGCCTCTAGCCTGTACCCCAGCTCTTGTATGCATAAGTAAAATCTTATAAAAAAAGCTAATAAAGAATCAGTGAAGGATCTACATAGACATTTTTCCAAAGTGGCATATAAATGGTCAACAGATAAACAGAGAATTTTTTACCCTAATTTAAAAATTTTCTTATATTGCTCATTTTTGTGCAATGATTGCTTACTCCCCTAAGGTGTATTCCCTGTACTTCTCCCACCACCATAATGCCGGTAATCCCTTGTGCTCTTCCCTCCATTGTTTTGACCCTACCCTTATGGCTCCCTTGTCGTATGACTCAGATGTATGGTCAACTTGCAGTATATTTCCCTTGTGAACAGGAACTTCATATCTTTTAGTTACAGAGCTAAGTGACTAAATCAAGCTAAAAATTTGATTGAGCATATTGTTGAAATACAATTTTGTTTGAATCCACAACCTCACCAGGTCATTTCTACCTAATCTAAGTGGACTAGAGCAGAGTAGTCCTTAATATTTAGATGGGGATAAATTACAATAACTGAAGAACTCTCCTTGCTCAATGAGCTTTTATTGATAACTTAAGCACATGCTTTCCCTTGTTTAGTGAAAAATATCACCCCTTTCTTAAACATATTATATATTATATATCCCTCATTCATTGAAGTTACCTTTCAAAGTGAGTAACATTTCTTTATGCCTCAATCTGGCACACTTAGAATCAGATCCCCTAACAGGACTCAACAAGGTAACTCTAAAATTTTATCTGGCAAGAAGTGCGTGACTAGCAAACAAACAACTGCACAACTTTCTTTGGTAATTTTTATCTAAAACATCTAAAGAATATATGTCAAAATAAATTCTGAAATTTCACATCCAGGATGAGAGAAACAACATTTTAGATTCAAACACAAGAAGCCATTTGCTTCGCTAATAGAACGTTAGACTCAGTGGTGCCCTGTCTGAAAAGAACTTGTCAGAAATTATTTTTTTGTAAAATAAAGTATTTAAAAGAACAGGATATTTATTTAGCCAAGGTTAAAATTCTAATAGAAACTATTGATTGCATATTTCAGTGATACTTAATGAAAAATATTTAGGTTATTGACACAAGTGGTTTTGAAAATGTAAAGGCCATTATTCTTGGTAAAGGAAAATGTAAAGATTATTTACAAGCCATTCATTATAAAATTTAAACTGAATCTATACTTATTCTTTCTTTATCATAAAGTAATGAATTTTTCTGTAATATTTAGAGTTAAGTTTAATGGTTGTTTTGCAAGAGGCTAACTTACTAATTTATAGATAAGTTGTTTTAGAAAAATGTAGGCGTTGAAATGTTTTTATAATGCATAAAGAACTATACAGTTCTTCATTCCTCTATCCTACCAGATTAAATTTTCTTATTACCTTTGTGAAAAATTAACCCTATAAACATGAGTTGTTATAATTAATTAAATCAGTATATACAAATAATACGATTTTACTTTTGAAAATAAAGTGGAGGGCCTCCCTGGTGGAGCAGTGGGTTAAGCAACACACTGTGAAGCAAACTGCAGCCACTGCAGCATGAGTTTGATCCCTGCTGCCGGCCAGGGAGGGGACCCACATGGCACAGCAGACCTCTCCTGCTGTGCCCGCTGCTCCCCTCAGCAGTGTATTTCAATTCATCTGCCTGTTCTGCCCCCCACTCTGTCTCTGGTGAATCTTCTCACCTCCCTGGACTCTGGCCTGTACACCAGCTCTTGTATGCATAAATAAATAAATCTTTAAAAAAAGAAAAGAAAAGAAAGTGGATACACAATACATTAGATAGTTTTATGCCATATAAAATTTCTTCTGTTACCCAGGTTATTACAGAAGAAAAACATTAGATTTATCCGGTACTGTGACATTTACTTATGCCTGACAGTTTTTTCCAGAGAGTTCAGTGGAAGGTTCTTGCTGGTGTGGTGAGATGAGAAGAGGAGAAGAGGAGGTTTATGGGGATTTGGGTACTGGAGGAGGAGGACCTGGGCATTGTTTATTGATTACTGATGTGGACAGTGATAATGTATTTGATCATTATAATGGTGAGGAGGACTTGGAAGGACTTCAGTGGCAACTCACTGATGTCTGAGCTCCCATTTTTGGTCATGACAGTGTAGACTCTGAGAAGACGTGGGATACTCTTTTGTACCCGCTTATCCTTCCAAGGGTAGCCTGCATCCACTAACCATTATCATATTTTCCTACACTAGATGCTTCAGAGACTCACTGGAAATGTATGTCAAGTGTAAGGGAAAAAGATACAGGAAGAGGAATAATTTA
This sequence comes from Galemys pyrenaicus, assembly GCA_019455555.1. Lineage (NCBI taxonomy): Eukaryota > Metazoa > Chordata > Mammalia > Eulipotyphla > Talpidae > Galemys > Galemys pyrenaicus. The sequence goes on from JAGFMF010011668.1 coordinate 3,300,169, forward strand.
ACATGTGGACTTTGTAGAAAAGAAATGAGAATAATCTTTCTTGGGTCAAGGATTTGCCCTGCGGTTTTAACCTGCTATGGTTTAAGGTTTTTAATTTCTGCATAGTTCAGATTATTTTAGAAAAGGTTAAAGGGTATTCATATAATTGCCTGTGAAGATGTTAAAGCTGGAATTATATAAAGTATTGGAAAATGGAATGAAAATGTGGTTTGTTAATAGTTTATCTTCAAGACTCAAATGAAAACATGAAAAGAAGATTTAAAGAACAAAAAATAACAGACAAAAGACATATTGTATTAAGTCAGTTTTATATATAACTTGTTATAATAATCAGCTTTCAGGAATAGAAGATAGCACATAACTGGCTTCCTTTGTCTCTTCTGTCATTAAGCATGCCAAAGCACTGGGGCAGGTAAAATATCCAGTTTCACTGTGGGAAGTACCTTGCTGTCTTGAACTACAGCTCTGCAGATGTTATTGTTTGACTCAGAAGGAGATCTCATTCTTTTGAAGGAAAAAAATAAAAAAAGAACTTAGTGCTGATAATGCACCAGGAATCCGGAAGCAAAATTCTTTTCAATATGTAAATAAGTGGAAATCATTTGCTCTTTGTCACTCTGTTTCTCTCTGTCTTTCATATCACCCCATGAGGTTCCAGACATACATTTAGAAACTGAAATAACTTGAGCCACACATAAGTGTACTTGGGGAAAAAAAGGCCCTATGATCTGTAAAAAGCAACTCCAAATAGAATAACACATTTATTTAAATTTAAAATCCATCTCAGGTTTAAAAATCCTCAAACTTACTTTTTGCTATGCGTCTGTGCCTTTCCATATGAGTCATATGAAGGAATTGTTCTTTTTGGTCCCTTTGTTTTCAAGAGTCAAACTGGTAAAGAAACGAGGTTTGGAAGATGATGGGTAACATTTTTTGGAGCATATTTAAACACCTTAGTATATAGGATGATAAATGCATATCAAAGGTCATTTTTAAATAACAACTGTCCCTCTGCTTGATTAACTTCCAGTTATCCTTGAAACCTCAGGTAGTTGTCATTTTCTTCCAGAAGCTTCTCTAAGTCCCAGTTCCATAATAGCCCTTTATATTTTCTTCTTTTACAGCACTCATCAGTACATTATATTGAAATTAAGTTCCTAATTCATTTTTTAAAACTCAGTACCACCCATTAAATGTGATTTACAGGGAATGCTCAAAAATGTTAATTTTTAAAAATGATTTTAATTAAAATATGGTGGAAGTCCTTTCACTATTTTTGTTGATTGTTTACATAGGTTTTCTTAGTCTCATAGAGCACTTACATTGCAGTGGAAATTTTGGATCTGAGCTTCCTAGTGGATCTCCCAGAGGTGTTCTGCTTACAATTAGAAACTAGTTCAAATGTTAAGAAAACAATAGACGTTAACAATATGTTTCTGCTAACTTCCAGAGTTATCCCGGAGAAAATATTAAGGGGCAGAAAGTTTGAAAAACCTTTTCATTTAGCATCAGAATCCTCACTCAGAGGTGTTCTCTTTTATATAGTAAAGGTCTGTTATGTTCATGTCATTCCCAATCTTTTTATGACTGACTTTTTCTTCCTCCATCAAAACTTCTTTATTTGTAGGAATTTGGAAAGGATACATACTTTGTTTTAAATGTTACTCACTGATAACGGGTATGTCATAGAACCCATCTGTCTTTTTATTAAAGTTTTTAACAAAACTCTGTCTGGATCAATCAAACAATCCTTTTTTGGTGTGTGTATTTATAATTGAACAGAAAGTTGGGACTTAGAAATCATCAGAATAGATTGTTTCATAAATCATTCCCAATCTCAAATGTCTTCAAATTGCCTGATTGTTTTATTCAGGTTTACTAGAGCAAGAAACTTGAGACAAGAATTAATACACTTCATTGGGCTGTTGTGTTGAGTATGTAGAACATGAGAGGTGAGTCATGAAAATATGAAACTACACAGTGTTAGGTGTTATCATGCTACCTACCTTCTTCATATGGACTGTGAAGTGACGAGGAACTCACTTAGCAGGCATGTTATTTTGGCAGGCAGCAGAATTTTTTTTAAAAGATTTTATTTATTTATGCATATAAGAGCTAGGGTACAGGCAAGAGGTGTGGGTGGTGAGAGGACTCACCAGAGACAGAGTGGGCAACACAACAGGCAAATCGACTGAAATACACTGCTCAGGGGAGCAGTGGGTGAGACAGGACAGGTGTGCTGTGCCATGTGGGTCACCTCCCTGGCCGGGAATTGAACTTGTGCTGTAGTGACTATAGATGCTTCATAGTGCAGTGCTTAACCCCTTGTGCTACCAGAGAGGCCCCAACAGCAGAGAGAATTTCTGTGATTGTGTTCTAAGGTAAATCTGTATTTTATAATAGTCCATGGAAAAAAGAAAAGAGGGGGAAATAAATGTAAGAGCCTTGTTATCTTGCATTTCCTGTGCATTTTTGAGGTGCATTTTCTTGTGATTAAGTGAAGGTTCAAGAAGCCTATGGTGGAGCATTTTACTCAAGGTCAAAAGTGGAAAGGATGGAGCCTCCCTGGTGGCGCAGTGGGTTAAGCAACGCACTACGAAGCAAACTGCAGCCACTGCAGCACGAGTTCGATCCCTGCCTCCGGCCAGGGAGGAGACCCACATGGCGCAGCAGACCCCTCCTGCTGTGCCCGCTGCTCCCCTCAGCAGTGTACTTCCATTGATCTGCCTGTTCTGCTCCCCGCTTTCTGTGGTGAATGGTCTCACCCCCCCCCCACACTTCTGGCCTGTACCCCAGTGCTTGTATGCATAAATAAATAAATCTTTAAAAAAAATTAAAAAAAAAAGTGGAAAGGTGACTTAGCAGGCATAGACTCAGTGTGTGAGAATGGGAGCCAGGTAGGAACAACTTTCTAGCTTAGAATACAGGCCAGAGGTGTGGGGGCGGTAAGAAGGTTCACGGGAGACAGAATGAGAAACAGAACAGGCAGATGAATTGAAATACACTGCTGAGGGGAGCAGCAGGTGAGGCAGGAGAGGTCTGCCGCGCCATGTGGGTCCATCCCTGGGGCTGTTGGCGGGGATTGAACTCGTGCTGCATTGGCTGTGGTTTGCTTCATAGTGCGTTGCTTAACCCACTGCTCCACCGGGGAGGCCCTATTCAGAGGTTTTATGTATATTGGTAATATTTTCTCTTAGCTAATCATTTGCCACTTTAAAATTTAAATTTAGATTTAAAAAAATAGATTATATAATTAATGATTCAAAATTTGAAAATTACTGAAAAAATATATTCATTAAGTTAGCATTTTCTCATTCTTACCACTGGCCATTGAATTTATCTTACCAAAGGTAGCTTGTGTTACTAAATTATCACAAAGTTTTGCATAATCATGAAAATATAGTGTGTATTTTATGCATGTACATGTAATCTGTATATATACATACATGTATATATATATTTTTAGTCTTTTTACACAGATTTACTTTTTTACTTGATGGGGTATCTTGGAGATTATTCTGTATCAAAAGATAAAATGCCTTCTTGTTATTTCTTATATTTATGTACTTCCACTGAATGACTATACTGTAACTTACCATATTTGATCAGTATTTTTATGGATGGTCACTTAGATTCCAATCTCTTGCTAAATAAAAGGCTGCAGTGAATAACTTTATGCCATTACAGTAATGCAAAGGCAAGTATAGAATAAATTCCTAGAATTAGACTTTCTGTCTTAAAGCATCTGTGCATTTGTAATTTTGATAGCTATTACTACATTGTTTTCCACAAAGGTTTTTCCAATTTCCACCATCAAGTGATGAGAGTAGGTGTTTCCTTAGACCCTCTATACAAAGTTTCTTATCAAACTTTTTCTTCTTCAGGCCTCCCTGGTGGCACAATGGGTTAAGCAATGCACTATGAAGCAAACCGCAGCCACTGCAGTCTGAGTTCAATCCCTGCCACCCTGGGAGGTGACCCACATGGTGCGGCAGACCTCTTCTGTCTCACCCACTGCTCCCCTCAGTAGTGTATTTCAGTCAATCTGCCTGTTCTGCTCCCGACTCTCTCTGGTGAATCATCTTGCCTCCCATGCCTCTGCACTGTACCCCAGTGCTTGTATGTATAAATAAATAAATCCTTAAAAAAAACACTTTTTATTCTTTTCAGACTTTGTTTAAATTGTATTGGAGATTTTCTCTCTATATATATCTTCTATTATAAATAAATTGCTAATTTTGAAAGGTCCTTTAAATTTACTTTTCTTTTGACATTGTTTACCTATTTTAGTTTGCTTTGGACTTTTCTAAATTATTGTTTCTTTCTCTTTGATACTGATAATGACAGATTGAAAATACAAATAGACAATGGCTAGACTCACACTTAGAATTTGCAGCTACTAGCCAGGAAGCCAAGAAATAATTCTGTAACAGCAGACCCCGGTTTCCCTAATTTTTGCCCCTGCTTCCAATTTAGGAACAACTGGAAAAAGGTAAACATGTATCTCTAAGCCTTAGATACTTTGTCAGAATAGATGGTTGCTGACTCCCTTACTGAGCAGATGTTGAATAAATCACCTTTGCTTGTTCTCATTTGGGTGGTCTTTTTTTTTATTATTTGTACAATATTCTATATTAGGAAATTCCATTTTTGTCTGATTTGAAGCACAAGAATTTACAGTATTTCTAAGCATAAACTTCTAGCTGATGTATAAACCACATATTGACAAGAGCACAAATCATGACTGTACTGCACATTGACTTTTCACAAAATAAACACATACAACATGATCAAGAAATAGAGTGCTGTATTTCCTAAATAACAGAAGCTCAGATTACCTCCCTGTAGTTACCTCCAGCCCACCTCCAACTTCACCACTCTCTGTGTAACCACTATGTTAATTTCTAAAACTGCCTCATAATTTGCTACTCTTGGGCTTTACATAAACAGAATCATATAGTTTCATTTCTGTGTTATTTAACTTTATGTGGAGGAGATTTCTCCATGTTGTTGTGTATAATTTGTAGAATCCCCAGTGCTCCTTGTTCTCAGGGGTATTGTTTTCATGCCCAGTGTTCCTGATGGTTAAGTTATTCTAAAACAGAGTCAGGCAGAGCAAAAAGTCCTAGTATGAGGAACATACTGGGAAACCAGTATGTGCTGAAAACAGCAGGAAGACATTATGGCCAGAAAGTTAGGTAGGAATAGACAGTAGAGACAGTATGCTTTGATTAGTGGGAACTGTGGAGCCCACCAAACTATAGCCCATGGTCACTCCTCTCTAGATTACACCAGATGATAGATAGCACATCCTCATGCATGTACATTCCTTCTCATACTGGCCCATCTTCTCTGAATCTGGTTCTAAATAAAGAGAAGACTGCCCCTAGATCAGGACTCCACCTTTTGGTGTAAGCTCTTTTAGGCCTCTCAGTACTTGGACTTTGAATCTTTCTCTCATCCCACACCTCTTCCAACACTGCCGCCCTGTGAGGTGACAATAGTTAGTTAATTTATTCCCATCACTTTTTTATTCATGTAAGTCTCTCACAGTAATTGTACTCCTAAAGACAATGTGTTTACTCCTAAATTAGAAGTTAAAGTTGATTTTTTATTCATATTGGTATTTCCCTCTTTCTTGTCTTTCAGAGTTACACAAAATACTTAATAGAGGTTTAAATTAAGGAGCTGTTTCATAAATATTGAATGAGTTATCTGTATTAGCAGTGTTGAATGATCATATGGACAATGAAGAAATAACTCAGTGAACAGCTTTCTCACTCTTAAACACATTCCAAAACACCATAATGATACTGATCTTCTTACTGTTTGTCTGGATTCTCACACTGATTCTGAAACTTACTTGAACAGTAGACCAAATTCTCCTGACACCAGAAGAAAGTAAGGAAAGGGGAGGGTATGGATGGTTTGGATTTCTGTGGTGAGAGATTGCTGGAGAGTGTTTTCTTAAAGACTGGTTGAGCATCAGTAAGTAGCTATAAACTAGCCATGGGGACACTGGCCATTCACTTTATAATTTATATACAGTGGGCAGCAGAGATTATCAAACTCAGATGTGTTATTCATATGGTGCTGTTATCATGGGTGACATGTAAGTGGCATAATAACTTCTTACAGTATAGGCAGAATGGTTCAGATGCAAAATTATTACTTTTTCCTTTGTTTAACACTTTAAAAATGTAACTTAACATGTGGCATACATCAGTGGTTTTCAAATTAGCATGTTCCAAAATCAATTCGAGGGTTTCTTAAAACACATTACTGGGCCCCGCAAGAATTTGCATTTGTAACACATTCCAGTAGAATGTAGATGCTGTTCCTAGGTCTTATAAGGAGAATTGACCTAGACAATAAAAAAGTAGAGAAAAGTAATATTAATGAGATTAGGAAGCCTGTCTCTGCATTTATGTCATTATGTAGGGTATTTGTGAGTTATTTTCTTTTTCCCTCAGTGCCATTTTCTGGTGGGTAGTAATTTTACATGTTCTTTAAGGAGATTAGGAAACTCCCGTTAATTAATTGCAGGAAAAATAGCTTGGGAGTAAAAGGGTTAAAGTCCTATAAAATAAGGAAAGGAGCTATAATTTTTTAAAAAGATTTACTTATGCATACAAGAACTGGGGTGCAGGCCAGAGCTGCGGGGGGTGAGAGGAGTCACCAGAAACAGAGTGGGGAACAGAACAGGCAGATCAACAGAAGTACACTGCTGAGGGTAGCAGCAGGGAAGGCGGGGGTGGTCTGCTGCGCCATGTGGGTCAACTCCCTGGCTAGGGATCGAACTTGTGCTGCAGTGGCTTCAGATAGCTACAGAGTGCTGTGCCTTAACTCCTTGTGCCACCAGTGAAGCCAGTTTAGAGCATGGAATATCATAGAGTCAGAGACAATTAGAACTGCAGAGGACTACAGTTTGGTTCCCTCGTTTTAGAAATAGACCAGTGAAGGGTAGAGAATTGCCCAATATCAGAATTGTTGAGGTACACAGACAATGGTGTAATAAAAATTAATAAAATATATTTGACCCTTTTTGTGTTCAGCAGGCAGAATTCTTTGCATTTATTATCCCAGTAATACTTACATTTTTATCTTTTAATAATATCTTCCACTCTGAAAATGTGGAAACTTAGAAACAGAGAAAATAAGAAAATTTCCCAATATCACAAAGGTACTTAAGGCCTGGCATTTAGTCTCTATCTCAGGCTGATCTGTATTTCATACCCTTTCTCCTTTGTACCAGGCTTTTACCATATTGTTATGAAACTATATCCATGGGTGACTTGAAAATCACATTATGGTATCAGAAATTTTGTGCCATTGGAATTTGAGAAGTTAGACATGAATCTATATGCTATCCAAAAGATATTCCTATGAATATAAAAAGCCTAAACAGTTTGATTTTGATAATCACATATCACTCCCCATACATTATTGATATAATTTAAAATGGATGACAGGTTGTTAATTTTTTTAACCTACTAATTCATCTGAAATTTAATATGTTTACTCAATGAAAAAGAAGTCATTAGCTTTTCCAACTAGCCTTTTATGCAGTGATTAGATTGTAGCTTTTACACTGAGCATTTCACATCCCCTCACCATTTTACAAGCTGGTCATTTTATGGCCTAATGGTTCTTTAATAGGCCGTAAACACCTTGTACATTTTCAAATTCCCTGATAACAAAGCAAAAAGGAGCATATCAGTCCTATTGAGTTTCAAAACCAGGCCTTTGATTAAAGTTTTAATAAAAAAAAATCTGTAAGTCATTAACAAAGTATTCATTTTTTCTGCTGTCATTTTGAGATGTTATTTTTAGCTAATGTTTCATGAAAATACAATGGGTTTCTTTGATAATCACTTTATGAGAATTAGAGTTACTAGAAATTTTGCCCGAATGGACCAGCGGGACTTCACAGTTTTGTGGGACAGACTCTCATATGGAGCTCTTTTATTTGCCCTAGCTGACTACTGACTTTGCTTCAAGAAGGATCATCCTTTTGGGACATTTAATCGTGAGATTGATTTTACCTATAGTTACTATGTCATTTTTTTTATTTGCAAAAGACCTTTGATTCCAATTCTTTATTTAAAATAATAAAATATGAATCATATACAAAGAATACTGAGGTAGAATTTCCTGTAGTCCATTTTGACCTCCATTAATTCCCTGCTGTGTGGTAGTATTAATAGTAGGTGCCTAGAAGTAGAATTATACTCTGTTAATTACAGCAGAATTTTTGGATGAACTGGTCACCTGTTTATCTTTTTTTATTCAAACACGTAAAGCATTTGTAGAGAACTAGTAGTAACTGCACCTGTTCTGGAGTCCTCAGTTTCTCTTAAAGAAACTAGAGTATAAGCTTAGCCTACAGGCAGATTCCCTGTTGGGCGAGTGCTGCTTTCCTGGGCAGTTGGCAGACTGCTTCATGGTTGTCTGCCAGGACTTCTGCCAACTGGAACACAGACACATGGCTTGTTCTCTACCAGTAGACCCAAATCACCTTCTCATCCCTTTTAAAAACATCATTATAGAGAAGGAAATCATGCTTGCTCAATTCTTTCTCTCTCTCTCTCTTTCTCTCCCACCCCTCATCCCCACCCCCTCTGCAAATGGCAGATATATTTCAAAATGATGTTGCTTCATTGAATGCTCTGGAAACATATTTTCATGATTTCGAACTAAATCAACATTTTAATTTTTTCAATTCTCTGTTCTGAATTCAGTCAGCTGCAAGGACATTGCAGAACACACATGTGAAACGTTTTTATGTGCTACTTGATTTTGTATGCCACCCTCATATTTTGAGATTTGTCCATACAAGTCAGCTTGAATTTGATAATATCCTGTCAATTAAACTAAACCTTGTTTTCAAAGCCAAATAACACAAGTGCCCCGGGCACCTGCAAAAAACACCCGGGCACACAGGCTCAAGTTGATAGTTAGGTGTGCAATTACTTGATTTATACACATGTGTGTTTCTGAAATTACAGCTGCAGGGTTTTGTGGTCTCTGTGGGGGTGTGAACAGTTCTGCTGGCAAGCCTGGTATGCCTTACTTTGGAAATTTGGCTCCCAACATGAATTCCCCTCCCATCACTGATGGAGAACAAAGTCTTTTTGTCACTTTCCCATTTGCTTTCCACAGTGATCCAGAAACAAAACAGTGTTGTTTGTTGGTCTCACTGGGAATTGCTGATTCATCTCACAAGTACAATCATCTTTCCTATTCATTATAGAGACACGAGCTAATGATACTATGGATGAGGTAGAAGTTGGCATGGGGAAAGCAGGCTTTCCACCCCCATTACTGACCCTAATACTTGTAAATTTGCTTTAGGAACATAGTAATTTCCTCAAAACTTTCCTACTTCAATTTAATGTTTTGAAACTAAGGCACTCATCCAAAAGAAGGATCTGTTATTCTTTGGTTTTGTAGCTATTTAAAAACAATGCTAGCTATGAAGTTCTATGTATACTTTTAACCTTTTGACTTAGCTGTAGAAAAGCTTATTACTGCAAGCTGACTCAGTCACTCATGATAGTACAACACCCCGGAGACCTTATCCTTGCAGCGTCTAGTTGAGTAATTAAATGCAGGGTAGATTTACAGTTCAGTGGACTCACTCATGCTAGGGTGGCAGCCACAGCCTTTCTCCCTTTTGAATCTTTCAACTTCTCACTGCAGCTTTGTATCAGGATGACTGGAATCAAATGTGAAATCAAATATTAAAGAGCAAATATAGACTATAAAGCGGGTGGTACGTTGGGAAAAGAAAGACAAGGACATTGAAGGATTTTGCCATCCAAGCAAAATTATTCTAACTTGTGTAACTTTGTAGCTTTGTTAATATTAGAAGATGTAGCTATTATAAGATTGCCTTTTTATAAGGAAATTAAACAAGGTCATTTCACTAACACTAAGAGAACTCACATTTTCTGCAAAACCCTTATTTCCTCAAGGGGCTAATAGGAGCTCAACATGGATAGAAAAACCATTCCTTTCATCTATTCTCAGAATAGTTACCTAGAATCATAATGGTTGGAGATTGAAAAGGCCTATTCAGCTCTCAGCTGCTGCCTCCAGGGATCTGGGCAGCGTTTTTTCCCTCATAATATAGTACATTTTCCACTGTTTTGTATGGTTTTATTTTAATGGTCTCAAAGCCTTCTCTACTGCTATGGAAAACTTGTTTCAGACTCTAGACATCTCATCATGAAAATCTCTTTCCTACCAGAAATTAAAATACCTCTCTTCTGTTTCGGTAAAATTGTTATGAAAGAAATAAATGTAGAGGGAGAGATTTAACATGTCAGTGCATTTAAAAATTTTTAGAATTAGGAAAAATCTCGAATGTTTTTTTTCAAAATGGTGACAGGAAACATTTTTACATGACTTTTAAAATATGCAAATTTCAGCAAATTATTTGGTATATGTGGAATTGTCTTTTAAGCTAATGAAACTGGAAAGGAACATACATATGCCCTGACTATCTCTAGTCAAATATTGCTAACTATTTTTGAACAATTGTTTGAAATCAACTCTTAGCTTTAGGAATTTCTTTATCTTCTGTCAGTTTTTCTTCTGTATTTTTCTGACGTTGGTCTCATTTTTGCCCTCTTGAGTAACGTGGACTATACAACCACCTGTTCTACCACCATGTGAATGGCAACACTTGAGGATTAGTGTGCTTTGGCTTCTTTCACTGCCCTAAGTTCCAAGCCATCTGAATAATATATAAGCTCAGAGTATCTTTCCATTCTGGTATTCTTTCTTCCTCTTCTATTTCCCTCGTAGTTCTTGCTTTAGATATTGTACATGCACTAAAAGGTATTAAATCTCATTTGCTGTTTGGTTTTTTCCACCTATGTTCGCTCCTATGAATTTATGGTTAACTAAAACCCCCATAAACTTTATATCTGTTTCATATGGGTGATCAAGTTGTGAAATATAGTTCTGCTAATATCTTTCTGTTTTAAGACTTTCATAATTTTATTTCTTGAATCCAAGGTTTATTGGGAGATACTTTCTTGTGGACATTAAAGTTTAGCTGTTTATCATTGAATGTACAGTTTTATTACTTTAGAGATAAAGTCTGTATATTGATTTTAGAAATTTATTGATGCTTTGTGGCCTTGTACAAGGTTAATTTTCTAATTTTGCTTGAAATAATATATATTCTTTGTTGGTATAGTTTGATAGTTATGGCTTATCATTTTCTATCTCTGAGAAATATACTTGCTTTTTGGGGATCTCTTTGGTTTATTGGTAGTTATTAGTTAATAATCTCCAAATATAATTACTGATTTATCTGATATCCATTACTAAATCCATTTAGTTCTTTCAGTAGTTATATAACATTTTCAGTTGTACAGTTACATGGAGATAGATAGATGCTTATACATAACTACTATGCAACATCTCTTTTTTACTCATACTTTTAAAATAATTTTCTTCTTCAAAGTTTTTGGGTCCATGTTTGTATGCAGGGTTTTTTAAAAAAATCCCTTTATTTTCAAATATCATGTGTTTTGCTATTTAATATTTTGATTTTTTTTAAAAAGACCCACTAGAATATCTTTTAATTAGTGCATTTATGTTTGCTTTAATTACTAATGTATTGAGATTTACATCCAAAAATGTATTTTTTTTACTATTATTAGGAGAATTTGTCTTCTTTCCCCCTTATTTCCCTAATATCTGCTGTTGTGATATCCTCTATAGTGAATTTTCTTCTGTTTGTTTTCAAAGTGGTTATCCTTTATTTCATTTTTTAAAGACTTTTTTTTGAAAAGAAAGAAAGAAAAGATTTATTCATGCATACAAGGACTTGGATATGGGCCAGAGGTATGGGAGGTGAGAGGATTCACCAGAGACAGAGTGGGGAGCAGAACAGGCAGATCGATGGAAATACACTGATGAGGGTAGCAGCAGCGAGGCAGAAGAAGTTTGCTGCACCATGTGGGTCAACTCTCTGGCTGCACATCAAACTCACGCTGCTGTGCAGCAGATGCTTCACAGTGCAGCGCTCAACCCACTGTGACACCAGGAAGGCCCACAGTGGTTATCCTTTTATTCAGGTTTTTAATTTTATAAATATAATTGCTTTCAAGTAGTTAAAAATTTAGCAAGTTCTTCATTTGTGTATCATCTAGAGTTTTAATTCTTCATTATTAAAATACTTTATTCTTGTTAAATTTTTTCTTATGGTCATTGCTTTTTTCTTTTTCTATTTTTTTAAGCATTTTTTATTTATGCATACATGAGCAGGGGCACAGGCCAGAGTTGCGGGAGGTGAGAGGATTCACCAGAGACAGAGTGGGGAGCAGAACAGGGAGAGCCACTGAAATACCCTGCTGAGGGGAGCAGCGGGAGAGACAGGACAGGGCTGCCTCGCCATGTGGGTCCCCTCCCTGGCCTGGGATCGAAGCTGCTGTGCTCCGTATGCTTCACAGTGCGGCGCTCAACCTGCTGCGCCACCAGGGAGGCCCTGGTCATTGCTTTTTTCGATAAAATATTTTTCTACTTTTTGAAGAACATATGAAAGAATTTTTTATGTGATAGACTTTTTGAAGTCCTTTTTGTTGATAGTATTTTTATTTCAAACTAATATTTAAATAAAATGTTTATTTAGGTAATAGAATTCTGGTGTAATGTGCTTTTCTTTCGCAACACTTGAGAGTGTAATTTCATTGTCTTCTTGACTATAATGTTGTCCTTGAGAATTTCAGTGTCAGCTTGATTTTAATTCCTTTATAAATGATTGGAATTTCCTCTCTGGAACTTTATAAAACTTATTAATTTTCACTCCATGTTCTTAATTTTTACTATTATATGTCGCTGTGTGTGTTTGCCCTTATTTATTCAGTTTGCATTATGCAATCTTTCAGTCTGGGTTTTATGCTTTTTTTTTAATTTTGAGAATTTTAAATCATTTTCTGTTCCAAAGTATTTGCTTCTTTTCTTATATCTATATTAACCTGACATTCCTTTTCTAGTCTCAATGTTTTTATAAATGCCTTTTCATTCTTCCTATCTCTGTGTGTCTTCTTAAATATTTTGGACCTCTTTTCAACCTGATTGTGATAGGTTCTGTTGGTGATTTACCCAGCAATCATTTCTGCCTCTTACTTGTTGGCTTTGTTTATATGACAAGTACACATAGCCAGAGAATATATCATTATTGTTTTAAGGCAATAAGAAAAGTCTAATTGGCAGTAAACATCCAGGAATGATCAGATGATTCTAGGAATAAAAACACCCTGTTGAAGTCAGGATGTTTGCTATTCTTCTGGGACCAAAGAAAGCAAAGGTGAAGGGACCGACATTGGCAAACGCACTGTTGGGATTCAGATTACATTTTTAAAAGGAAATTTAAGAAGCATACTGTTTTTCATATTGTGTGTCACTGAGCATTTTCATTCCCACTATTAACATATTTTAGAATAAAGGAATAAGATATTCTTTTATTTAGTTAGTTCTGGCTAATGGGATAGGAGGAGAAAGATGCTGGGGATTTTGGAGGAAATTTTTCTTCTACTGATGATGATATCAACAATAATATTAATAATTGTTACACTTGTTTGTATGAATAATTATAAAGGAATAAAATGGAAAAATTCTCTTAGTTGTAGCATTGCGCTCTTTCCTTAGCTCCTCTCCTGCTCTGATTTCTAGTTGATCTAGTGGCAGGAACACTAATTGTCTTCTCTCTTCATATCTTCTGCACTGCATTTTACCAGCTGGTGTCTCAATTTAACACAGGAGAACTATTTAGATCTAAATTATTTCACTAGCCTGATGCTAGGTTTCACTATAGCCTAGTGATTTATGTGAGAACATCCACCCTACTGAATTTGATTACTTGAATGATTATTATTTTAGGGGTATTTTCTCAGCTATATTAATCTTGGCTTATTTTCCCCCTTTAATATCACCTCTTTATCTCCCTGTTTTACCATCCTTGATTTTCCAATGTTGAAACTGCATACTGTTGGGAACATGATTATGAAATAAAAGTAGTGCAGGTTCTCTAGGTGATTATATTCTAGGGTAGAGATACATTAGTAAACAGATAATTAACAGTGTAATTTGAAATATACTATAGCAGCAATACTAAAATACTATATAAGTAAAGACAGAAGGAAATTTCTTTGCTAAGAGAGGTTGGTAATTAGTTAATAGAAATATCCACATATCAAGTGAGCTATGAAAATTCAGGATTGTCATTTCAGGAGAGAAAATATTATGTATAAACCTGGAAATGGGATGTGAATAAGTAAGATATAGTTGAAGGGTTTAGAGGGAAATCCATCTGTACTCTTTATGAGCAATTGCATTATAGGTATACAGAATGCCTTAGAACTGCTAAAAAGTTATTTTCCAATTTCAGGATCTGGAGATTGACTTATGAGTGATTCGTTGTTCTATGTGCCTTATACACAATGCTTAAAGGAAACAACTGAGAGAGAAATATTGATCTTTCATATGGTAGGAAGAGGGAACAATTACTACCAATAATATAATTTTAACGGAAAAGGGAAAGGAGGAGAGTGAGCAAATCATGTTGCAGGTTTTTTTGAGAGTTAGAGAATGAACACTCATTTGGGTGTAGTGCTTTAAAGTAAGACAGTTTGGAGTGGTAAAGTCTGTCCACCATGTGTAAGGCAAACCTTGATAATAACCAAAGGGAAATTATAGGGTGGAGACCTGGCTCTGGGGGGCAGTGCTTAATTGGCATAGTGAAAAGATAATGTATAACAGCAAGAATGACTGCTGTTCACTAAGACTCAAGGTGATCTGCCATTTTCCTGGAATCAAATAAAGCAAGGCCAGGGGGAGCCAATATAGCTGACAATGTCCTTCTTAGCAACGGTGGCAAATAAAGTCTTGGAGTCCATATTAAATTTAATTTCAGAAAATCAGTAATATATTTCTGCATTTCTGTGTCATTGACCTCTGTGTCATTAACATATCTAAGCACATTATTTAACATTATTCTATTTTTCTTTACAAGGCCTGGACACCGTGAAAATAGGCACAGATTCATACTGACATTTGTAACGTTAGCAGCTCACATTATGCTGTGTATTGGGTAGATTATCAACAAATATGTGTTGAAGGAAGTAAGTGTTAGGAATTCAGTGTTCAGTATTGCTGTCACTGTGAATCTTGTCAGCACAATTAGGGAAATTTATAATTTTCAGACTCACTTTCCACAGGACTGAAGATTTTTGTGCTTCAGATTCATTGTAATTTGGTTCTAAATTGGTGAAGTAATGCACACTTAATTGTGATGTCAATTTTATTTATTTTCGCTGATGCCAAGGTTACGGTCAGCATAGAGAAGATGATGTGGCCTCATTAAGAATGTCACTATAAACAACATAGAGGGAAGGTTGCATTCTTTGCTGAAGCACCATAATGTACATGTAAGGTATACTAGTTAATTACCATGTGAGGAGTAGGTGCTTAAATTCTGTGTCCGCTGAGTCACAACTAAAGGTATTTTTCCCTTTTAATTTAAGTGCATGTTCATCTCCATATGTAACTTATAAATATGGCAGAGTTTTTTTTAGTTTACATTTTACATGTGTATAGGTCATTAACGTTTTATTACTGAATGTTGCATAAAAGGTGCATAGCATCCAATCATCATGTAACCTCAAATTATTCATCTCTGGGAGGCAGTTATATATTAGCATCCTAGATGCTTTTGAAGATTTGAAGCAATACCTTTGGCAAGATTAAATGGTAAGTAAAAAACAAAATAAACCAACAGCAAAATGACTGCCTTTACAATTGTGGTGTTCACAATTGGGATTGAAGATTGAAGAACTGGCAGAGAATATCTTACTAACTTGGCGATACTGGGTAAATTGTCTATTTCTCCATTTTTGACATGAACTGAGTGGGTCATTGTGATGTTAAAATGAAATAATAAATATGAAGCACTTATTACTTATTATTACTGTTTGTAAAATCTTCTCTTTTTTTTATTATTGGAAATATGTGATTTAACTAAATACTGGGGTGGGGTGCAGTAAGTAACTAAATACTGGTGGTGGGGTGGTGCATTTAGAAATGTTTCTATGGCTTTGAGAGATTGATTAGGTGTAGTATAAAATGCAACTTAACTAACCTAAACAATTTTAGAAGTGTTTTTAAGGTATGATACTGCATTTATGTTTACATACTTGCCTGAGGACCTCACACCAGGTCAGAACAAGTGAGTTTCTTTCAATTGGAGACATCAGCTCAATGCTCAGTGTTTACAAATGATTATTTATGTATGAGTTGGGGGTTCATTTTCTTTCAAATGGATATTAGAAATAAGCAGCTTGATTTTACATCAGACTTAGCCCTCTAAAATTCAAGTCTAATAAAAATACTGTGCCTATTATATGACAGCATTGTAGATGATTTTCTTAGTTAATTTTCTATTACTCATAATGTATGGATAGTCTTAATGATTCCATTAGAGTTTAAATAACAGAATTCAGCACAAATGTATTTTTACTGAGCAGAAGAAACATAATTTCTCTGGAACTGCAGCTGCTGTAGTTGAAGATGAGGCTCTTACTATCCCTTAGGGAGATTACTGTCTCTGCCAGCTGACTTAGTTTTTATACAGCCAGCGATTTATTAGATTGCTTTGCTCTTAAGTGTGATAATAGGCCTTATGCTTAGCAAGGTTTAGAGACTTCCAGTGCATTAATATTTTATGGCAACGACAGGCAAGACACATTTTGTTTACCTAACAAGACAAGCCAAGCTAGAGCTGATGTGTATTGGAGGTTAGCACTTTTAACTTGAAGGAGCTCTGCCAATTATATATTTAGGTCTTTGCAATGACTCCTGTAATTGTAATCTAATCAGCTCCTTATTTGGTACATTGCTATTATGTGCAAAGACATCATCATAGCTTTACAGCCTGGCCTTCATAGGAGGTTACCTCACTATTAACTGACTAATGTTAACCATGTGATGGCAGTGAATTTTCTAGTGACTTGTTTTCTTCCAGTAACAAATTCGATTTCACGTGGAAATGACACAGCCATGAGCCAAAGCTTAAGTAGATGTACATATATTCCACTTTTATTCAGAAAACCCACTCAATTGATTTGAATCACCTACTAGGGAAAGTTGTACACTTGATTTCTGGAATTTTATCTTATTCTTATTATTTTTCAAGCTATTTAAAATATTCAAGCTATTTAATGAGCTTCCTGAGCTTCCTCTGGATTAAAAATACAAATGAAAAGTCACTAGGTAAAATAGAGCAAGTGAATTGTTATGGAGTCTTTTAAATTTTGTTTGTTTTTCCTTCAAAAAGCAAAGCTAACATCAGTTTTCTCATTGAACAAAAATCATAAGTCTCAATGAATAGTAAATGTTGAAATACTGTTTCTCTTAAGTTTCAAATTATTTTAATATACCTAACTCATCTGTATGGTTTTTAATATAAAACTATATGTGCAACATTTCTTTAGTGTCCTTAAGGTACGTGAGTGTTCCAAGCAAATTATTCAGTCCTTATTATTTGTAGCATTAAGGTGTATTTCATGCATTAATTGATAAATCTTTAGATAGATTCTTGAAATTATAGCTAATTTAAATATGCAAGGGAAATTGAAATTTCTCAAATTGTTTACATCACCTCAGGTGGTAACTCTAGGCATAATCTGCTTTGTGAAGACAGGGTCCTTGTTTAGAGAAGAACTGGGAAATTACATCAAATTGAATAGAGTATACTTTGGGGGAAAGACGAAGAGCAGACACAGGCTTGGGATGTGGGGGTTGTGCATTTGAAAGGGAAATACGCCTGAATTTGTTGAGAAGTGAGTCAGTATGTGCGCAAAACCAGAAAACAGCATGCACATGTAGATTTAGAAGAATTGCTAATACCCACAGTGTTCCAATGAGGCATAAACGCAAACCACGTTGTGCCCTGCAGGGTCTCTCTGTGTGTTCATTACTTTTAATACCATTCTGTGCAAGCCTCTGAGGAACACAGCCAACTCCCACATCTTGGGGTTAGTGCAATCTTGCTGTGCCTGGCATTTTGCCTGTGCTTGACTAAGTCTGCTGATGTTTCTGAGAGAGGGAGGGAAAAGGAAAAGCATTTGGTTTGAGTTTACAGATTGCTTTCCGTTTAAGAGTGTGAATGGAGTGGTTGAGGTGGGTAGAAATGAATATTGTCACCTGGGTAAAGTCTTGAAAATTACAGATAACAATAAAATGAAGTTAATCCTTTGTGCTGATCATCAAGGTTCGTTTTTTATTTTCTTCGGTGGGGAGGTTGTTTTGAGTGTGGGAACTTCATGGGAATCACTGGCAGTCCAAATAATATTGAGTCAGTGGGGTGTTGAAGTTGTGACTCCTTTTGAGAACCTTTCTCCTTTCCCTGCAATTTAGATACGTGTTTACTTAAATGCTATTTAACTCAAGTTTAGTAAGGAACAGTCAGATGTATCTTTGTCTCTTGATCTTCTGTTCCTAATTTAGCTTTTAAGAAGTATTTTCTGATGGCAAACTCCCTGGAAGAAAAATCAGAGGGCTATTAGAGGAAGGTATAGAGAATGTATTAAGCTTCATCAATCCCAATGTAAGTGAGAATAAATTTTGAAAGTACTGGACAGGAGTCATCTAGTCTGTGCTTGAGCATGAAAGTTTAGCTTCGTTCTCCATTAGTATGTTCAAGTCATATTTTTTTCCAAAGCTTCACTCCCCTTCCCAAAGCAAATAAGGTTCTCAAATTTGAGAGCAGCTCAAAATTTAACACTGTGAGGAAAGAGCTGACTCTGGCTTTCTTCAGGGAATTTAGAGGCCCAGTGACTTGGAGCAAATCATATGGCTGGTGATTGGCTTTGTCTCTGTTTTTGTAAGTGATTAAAAAAAAAAAGCCACTTCAATAATCCTCAGACCTCTGCTCTCTGCTGGGATTTTTTCCAACCAGGCCTGCTCCATGGAACCCCTGGGAGGAGGAAAGCACACACACTTTGGGCCAAAAAATTAGAAAAATCAACAAAGACCCTGGAACTAAAAAGTTCAATGTGGGCCAGAATTCAAGGGCATTACCTTTTTTTTCCTCCGCTTTGGGCTTCATAGTCAATGCTATGACTCGTTTTTCACCTTCTCTGAACTTTCAGAGGGTTTAGAAAACCTTGGGTGATTATTTTGTGTATATTTTGTCTTGCACAGAATTTTCTCTTACTTATAACTAGAAAATGTGAGAATAATAATAGCGATGAGATAATTTAAGTAGCATAAGATTTCAAGAGTGGTAATGTTGAGTAGCTGGGGACAGAAGACTCTGCTCTGTCCTGGGGGAATGCTTTAAATGCAGGGATTTCAGAACAGATTTCCCAAATGAATGAGTTTCTATTAGTCCTCAAACAAAAGCAATAAACAAAACCTATATTCTTTTAGTATTCTTTATAATTGCTTATATTGTTTTTTATTAAAATGTCTGCATATATCTGTTTAAGAAATACATCTAGAAATCCATTTCCCGGATAATGAGAAAGAATATATTCCAGGTTCTGAAATTTGAATGCCTGGAATGCTAACGTTACCATCTGCTTGCTCTAAGATTTTAGGTGAACCACTGACCTTTCTGTATCTTTTTCCTCATCTTTAAAATGGAAATAATAGGGCCTCCCTGGTGGCGCAGTGGGTTAAGCAACGCACTATGAAGCAAATCGCAGCCACTGCAGCATGAGTTCGATCCCTGCTGCCGGCCAGGCGGGGGACCCATATGGCGCAGTGGACCTCTCCTGCTGTGCCCGCTGCTCCCCTCAGCAGTGTACTTCNGTTGATCTGCCTGTTCTGCTCCCCGCTTTCTGTGGTGAATCCTCTCACCCCCCCACACCTCCGGTCTGTACCCCAGTGCTTGTATGCATAAATAAATAAATCTTTAAAAAAAAAATAAAATGGAAATAATAATAATAGGAAACCTATATCCATGTATTCTTGGAGTAGTAAAGAAAATAATGTATTCAAGTACTTTACCTAATACTTGCAGTGTGGGCAGTACTTAATAAAAATGACTGTATCTTTGGTCCAGGAAACTGGCTTTATGCTTTTCCCATATTATACAGCTTTTTAAAAGGAAAATGAATAAAGGATAGTAGCTGTGGAATAGAGCCCTTGTGGAAAAGTGATTTATCGTTATTTTCTTTAGTTCATTTTTCACCTTACAGGTGGTGGATAAAATTAATGAGTCTCTTTTTAGAAAATGTATTGGGATAATATTTCATTTAGAACATTGTAGTATGTTTTCCTTTCTGTAAATCATTAAAGTATCAGACACTGTCGATCATGGAATCACAGTAGATTCTGTGTGCTTGAAAACTTGAATGTATTCTTGTGTTCATAGTCATATAAATGCAAATAGGACATAAGGCTATACCTAACATCTGTACCTAGAATCCCACTGTCTAATACTATTTTATATCACTGCACTTATATGACTTGCCTGACTGCATTGCCGTTTTTGTTTCACCTAGAAATATCTTGAAAAGAAAATCTAGGAGTAATTATATGAATTCTGTATATAAGACTTGCTATTTTGTTTTATGTTGTTAGCTATTTAATACTACACGCATTTGTACAATGGTCAAAACATTAGAAATAATTAGCCTAAATGTGTTGAAACCTCAACAGAAAACACTTGTGTTCTAAAAGATCTAAATATTTAATAAGATTTTTGAAAACCACAATTAAACAGCTTTTTAAACAAAAGGAACTCTACCTCTGAGACCAAAATAAAGCTTTATTATTTAAAGACATAGACTTATATTTTAATGTATATTTTAGTAAGATTTGTACATTCCAATCTTAAAATCTATGGCTTGAGAAGAAAAACAGAAAAGTCATGTCAGGAAAATATTTTTGAAGGGTAGCACCTATTTATTTTTTAGGAAAATTTCCAAAGTATACAGAAGGCAGAAATCTTACTTAGACTGTTTTAGTTTATTGAATTTTCTGTGCCTTGAAAATCATAGCACAATTCTCTGGAGACACCTATAAGGATGTATTACATCATAAAGTACACCAAGGATAGTAACCCATGTTATTAAACTGTCAACATACATTATACTACAATTTGTCCTCAGTCCAATGCAACTAAAAACCAGATTGTTGGCAGGAAGTTTAAAACATAAGACTCTTCTCTAATCATCTAAAGCCTAAGGTACTTTGGGGGGAGGAAAAAAAGTGCTGTAATAATCGCTCCACTACTCTATAGCAGCATGTGCGAATTTCATTGGTTTTGTTCCGCAAATGTTCAGCTATTACAAGAAAGGATTCAGAAAGATTACCACTTAAAGGCTTTTACTAGTGATGCTGTAGATGTCTCATTTCACAGCATATTAATAGTGGTTTTGTATAATGGTATCAAGGAGATATAAATCGTCGAAACTAGAATTTAAACCGTGTTTAATTTTCACACAAATGTTTAACATAAGATCTGACATAATATTGCCAGTACCATCAAACTTCACAATTAGAGAACATCGAAGTATAGTTCTCAGCTCTGAAATTTAGGCATTTCACAGAAATATATACAGATGAGGTGCTGATAAATACTTTCTACACCACTTTATTCTTGAAATAAAGTATTCATGAGGGCAGAATTGCCAACAGAGAGAAAATTTCCTGTTCGAAAATGATTGGGCATTCACACCCATGTATGTGACATCTTATATTATGTCGTGACAAATTTCCAAGGCTTCTTGCTAGGAGAATTTCAAAATTAAGGGGAGAAAGCATAAAGTAAATGGCACATAGTAACTTTTATTAAAATTTCATCTTGGGAATAACTAAGAAAGGACAGGGAAGAAGTGGAATGGAAGTTTTATTTTCTTTAACCTAAAATATACTTTTCCAAGACATTGTAGGTATACTCCAGTGTACATTTGTTTTAAATATATATGAAAATACCAACATCGTTTTTTAAGCATGAGCCATATTTATGATATGCTTGCTGCCTGGCAACATCAGAAAAATCTGTGGCTTGTGAATCTGATTGTTTTAAATAACTGTGTTATTTGGTTTTCATTACATAATTTAATTTGTCTTGACTAGAGAAACTTGTTAGGGTGAAGGCAATAGTTTCTTCCTATGTACTTTCCCCAAATCTAGTCAAGTCCTTGCCTTATTTGACCTGGGTGATCTGATAAAATGCAAATTCCATTACTTTCAAATGTAAAAAGAGAACTATGTAAAGTGACTTGGAAGACTATGAATGATTAGTCTTCTGTCAGACAATATGATTTCTTTCTTTAGCTCATATTTTACTGTACTATTTTTTAAATTGAAATAACATTGGTTTACAGCACTGTCTGTGACTCAGAGGTATAAGATCATATCATTTCATTTCATTCAGCATCATTTTGTGTCTTGTTTTCTATGCTCCAATCAGCTTTCTGCTTCTACTCCCACACATGCCATATGTCTCTCTGAGTTACTATTCCATTTTCATGCTGAAACTAACCATTTCAAAAAGTTCTTCCTAAACCCCAGAGGATTATGAATTCTCATAGTTTAATGCATTTTTCTGACTTCTATTGATTTCCTTTATGAATTTGTGACAAGAGTTGTTCACCTAGAGTATCAGTTGCATTTTTTAAAAAAAGATTTATTTATTAATTTGTGCATACAAGAGCTGGGACACAGGCCAGAGTTGAGGGAGGTGAGAGGATTCACCAGAGGTAAGAGTAGGGAGCAGAATAGGCAGATGTACTGAGGTACACTGCTGAGGGGAGCAGTGGGCGAGGCAGAAGCAGTCTGCTGCACCATGTGTGTCCCCCACCCCCCACCACGGCCAGGATCAAACTCACGCTGCTGTGTAGTGGATGCTTCACAGTGCGGTGCTCAACCCACTGTGCCACCAGGGTATCAGTTGCATTAAGGCAGTATTATTATTTTGGGGGTTTTGTTTGCTTTTAAATATCATCTTGCTAGGACCAAGCACTGCATGTCTCATAGTTCATACTAGATAAATAAGTTTTTACATAACTGAAATGGTCAACAATTGTGGTAAATTTAGTTAAATATAGGAATCATGGTGAGAGTCAATCCTTATAATTCTTCCAGCAGCATCTAGAAAGGAAATGTTGATTTTTATCATGGGGTAGTGTTTCTTTTGTACAATTTTTGATAGGTTGGGATCCTGGGAAGGTATAAAATTGGAGATGGATCTGATGGTAGTATCTGAAAGTTTTTGCTATTTGTAGTGCCATAGGAGTTCTGTCATAGATGAATTCCCTCTTTCTCAGTGGAGCATATTTGTATATTGTTATTTCACCATTGCTTCTCAACTTCATCATCTATCACCATGGTACTATGAGAACAGGAGTCTGCCAAACACTGCCATCTTTGTTCCTAATTTAAAGATGTTAATATATTTAGAAGCCTCTAGATTGTGAAAAAAGTTTCCTTCCTATTAGCATTAAAGTATTATAGTTTTGGCCCTCACTGGTGTCACAAGGGGTTCAGCGCAGCACTGTGGCGCTTCCGTAGCCACTGCAGCAGAGTTCAACTCCCTGCCAGGGAGGGCACCCACATGGCGCCTCAGACCTCTCCTGCCTGGTCCACTGCTCCCCTCAGCAGTGTATTTTAGTCGCTCTGCCGATTCTGCTTCCCACTCTGTCTCTGGTGAATCCTGTCACCCCAGGCACCCCTCCCCCTCCGACTTTACCCTAGATATTGTATACATAAATAAATAAAATCTTTTTTTTAAAAAAAAGTATTATAGTTTAACTCTACATCTTTGGCAATGATAGCACTAATTGGTTCTCAAAAATATCCAGGTGTATGACTGAATTATTTACATTCTTCAAATCAGTTAAGGTTATGGTGTACTTTTTTTAAGCCAAAAAGTATACTTAACACCCAAAAGCCCAGTGTATATTTAAGGAGTATAGGATAACAGTATAAACATTGTCTAATCCAGAAGACAAGCAGGAAAATATGGTGATGATGGCAGTTTGATCAATCTGTCTTCGCTGCTACTTTTAGTGGAGAATACAGAGAAACTTCCTTATTTTGTTGAAGTCATTCTTTACCCTCCACAGTTGAACTTTTTATAGTCAAGTGCTAAAATGTAAACATCAGCAAGATAAATGTAGTTGACTCCTTCAGGTTATTGTAGAATAACTTTCAGGTGCACTGATATAATTACAGCATAATTTACCTATTAATAAATGTAGCAGAATTACTTTTGATCTACAAAACCTGTATCTAACATTAATCCTTTTGTACTATATGTAACTTCACCATATATATTTTAGAGTGTTCCATTGATTATAGAATTTTGATATTTTCAAACTTTTCTATAATTTATTATGATTGGGGTCCCCAAACTATAATTTTCAGGTGATTTTGCTTTTTGACTACTTTAGGACCTGGCCCTCTGAAGTCAAGTGTGTAAGTTTTCATGACAAGTTTTTCTGATAAGTTAAGATTTTCTGAAAATCCAATTTCTGTGCAAGGTACCACTAGCTGTCTGCTGGAGATTCATGCTTAGTGTAGAATTGTTGAGTCTCTGAATTGCCTCTACAGAGAGGTACCTTTGAACAAGAACTTTTCTGTTTGGAATTTGCAGGAGCAGAAAATAAACTAGCGTTAAGTCTATGAGGTTTGTGGTAAGCTACTGAGATTTTTAGGATTTATCTGTTATGGTAACTATTGTAACTTCACTAATATAATTCTTTACACTACAAGTAATTGAGCTTAGCTGGAATATAGAAGCCCATAGGATCAGAATGACTTTCTTAGTTGAAAGGTCGTAACTGGGCAGTCCCTGACTTCTTCTAGCTAATGGTCCCTTTTACAAAGAAAGATACTGATGTACTCTTATTTTTGCTTTATTATTTTTTTAAAGATTTATTTATTTATGCATACAAGCACTGGGGTACAGGCCAGAGGTGTTGGGGGGGTGAGAGCATTCACCACAGAGAGTGGGGAGCAGAACAAGCAGATCAACCAAAGTACACTGCTGAGGGGAGCAGTGGGCACAGCAGGAGAGGTCTGCCACACCATGTGGGTCCCCTCCCTGGCCGGCAGCAGGGATCGAACTCGTGCTTCATAGTGCGTTGCTTAACCCACTGTGCCACCAGGGAGGCCCCCTTATTTTCCCTTTAAAAAAGTGTGTTTTCAGGGTCGATCACAACTCTTTTTATTTAACATATGGTTTTTTTTTTTAAAAAGATTTTATTTATTTTTGCATACAAGAGCTGGGATACAGGCCAGAGTCCAGGTAGATGAGAGGATTCACCAGAGACAGAGCCAGGAACAGAACAGGCAGACTGAAACACTCTGCTGAGGGGAGCAACGGGCACAGCAGGAGAGGTCTGCTATGCCATGTGGGTCCCCTCCCTGGCTGGCAGCAGGGATCGAACTTGTGCTACAGTGGCTGTGGTTTGCTTCACAGTGTGTTGCTTAACCCACTGCACCACAAGGGAGGCCCCTAACATGGTTTTTAGACATTTTTGCCTATGAGAAATTTTACTGAAAACAAAGCTCTCAGAAAATAAAAGTGTATTTTTCTGATTCATCTAGTTCCTGGCAACATCCCATACTCTGTGATGGTATTATTAAAGATGTAAAACAGAGGAATGAAATGATAGTGAGAACTCATGAGACAAGCAATCCTAAAATGCTGAAAATGAATAATATTTGCTATCCATAAACAGCCAAAGTTTACATAAATCCTTGTGCTATGTTACTCCCCCGCCCCCAAGTTTGGTTATATGAATGTCAGACAATCAAATTAACATAATATTGTGGATTCATGGTCAGAGAGAAATTAAGTTGCTTCCTAAATTTTTGTTGCTGCCACAATTTTTCAGTTCCAATGAGAGCATGTATCTGTGTCTGTGTGCTTATTAACACCTGTTTCCTTCATTTTTAAATAGGTCAAAGAAGAATTTTTATAGACTGAAGTTCCTAAGTCTATATTAATAACTCTTATATGTAGCCCACTGTTTTATTATGGAACACAATTTTAGATGATATATTTTCATTTCTGCATCTACAACAATACATCAGTAGACTTTGGTCATTACTTCATCTCACATGAATAAGTTTTATGCAGTAAGCACTTGTCTCTATGTGTATTTTTTACCTGTTCATATCTATACACAGACTGGAGGGTACTCAGTTTCATACTTTGTGACTTAAGAATGAGAATCAGATCAGCTTTACATGTTATATTTATCAAGCTCTTGTCTAAAGTAAAAAAGTTGATGTGAATTTGAAAGGCAGAGAAATGAGTTGCTATGTTGATGGTATGGCCAACAACTGTTTGCTTCTCTTAGGGTTACGGGAAGTTGATTTGATTGCATAAAGTTCTATCAGTCACTGACATTTCATTTTATCATCTCTGTTTCAAATAAAAGGATTATTGTGTATACATTATGATATTTGTAAACCATTATTGTGAATGGTATCAGTAATTCATTTACAATTATATTGAATTTGTCAGATTTAATCTTTTCTTAAGAAAATAGGTAAATTTCAGCATGAGTTCATTTTTTACTTGTCCCTAAGTCATTTACTAAGAATCAGTGAAATGTATAAATTCATTATTTTGTCTACATGATAGTCTTGTCTATGTGATGATAAAATAATTTCTTGATAGGTACATCCAGTAGCTTGATTGATGAATATATATTTTTTAATTAACTTTTTAAAAAGATTTTTATTTATTTATACATATAAGAGTTGGGGTACAGGCCAGAGGTGTGGAGGGTGAGAGGATTCACCAGGGACAGAGTGGGGAGCAGAACAGGAAGATCAACCAAAATACACTGTTGAGGGGAGCAGCGGGTGAGGCAGAAGGGGTCTGCTGTGCCATGTGTGTCCCGATCGAACTTGGGCTGCAGTGACCATGAAAGCCCCGCAGTGCAATGTTCAACCTTTTGCGCCATCAGGGAGGCCCTTTGATGGGTATTTTTGAATATGGCAGTCATGTGAATAGATTATGTTTAACTGGTATTTTGTTGTTTACTTAGTTCGTATTATTTTACCATGCTGTTTTAAAAATTATGAAGTGTGACCCACATATAAAAGTTCAACAAAATATAAATTCACAACTAGGTGAATAATTATAAAATGCAGAGCCTATGACCACCACCCAATGTGAGAAATGGGATATTGCTTATGGCCTTTACATTGCAATGTATTTTGGTATTTCCTCCCAGATACCCAATTGGTTTTAAGTCAACCAGTAACAGGGTCTAACGTTCATGTGTGCCTTTTGAAAATTAGTTAGAAAGGCTTTACTAAACCTTTTAAGTTCACTTTCTCAAGTAATAAATCAGAAAATTTTAATTTCACTTTTGTCTTCAAAGACAAGTCAGTGGTAAGTTGTTGTTAGCGTGATTCCATCTTCATATTTGCATTCAAGTCACTTACTAAGAATTAGTGAATTTTTTTCATTACTTTATTTAACTTTAACCATTAAATAAGCTTCTATAGAAATTTCACAAGCATTGTAAATAAATACGCAGAGAACATAAGTAAAAAAGTTTGCAGAATATATTACTTGATTTTAGATATGTAGATTGATGTGCAAAGTCATAGAAAAAATATTGGTTTGGCATACTTTACAAAGGTTGGGACTAGAGATTTTTATTTGGTACTTCTCTATAGAATAATAACCAAAACTTCAAAACTGATTTTGACTTATGTTTGCATGTATCATGTTCATAGGTATAGGGCTTACATTTATTTCTAATTCCTGACAAATTATTCTAGATGTTAAAAATAAGGGATAAAATAATAGATTTGATTTGCTATCCTTATTGTATATCCTCACTTTGGTCATAATTTATGGAATGAGGTTGAATTGTTTGGAACTAAGTAATTAGGTTATCCTTGTTTCAGCTCATGGTAGACATATAGATGTGACTTTGTTTAGTTTACAATGTTACAAACACACTAATGGATTCAGAACTGCAAAAAGAAGAAAACACATAGTGTTCTTTGAAATATATTTGGTTTATCTAGGTATCATTTTATTACTGTAATTTGAAAATAACCATGTTTTTTAAATTTAATAATCATAAATGCCCCATCAGTGAAACAGGATATGTACTATTAATCATTTTTTCCTACGATTTATTTTTATTTATTTATGTAGAAGAACTGGGTATAGCTAGAGGTGCAGGGAATGAGAGAATCCTCCAGAAACAGAGTGGGGAGCAAAACCGGCAGGTCTATGGAAAGACACTGCTAAGGGGAGCAGTGGGCAAGACAGGAGAGGTCTGTGGAGCCATGTGGGCTAGTTCCCTGGCTGGGGATGGAACTCATGCTGAAGTGGGTGGCTATTGCTAGGCTAGCACTGAGACTTTAACCCCTGCACCACCAGGGAGGCCCTATATTATTAATCACTCTTGATGTATGCATAAATACACTGAGAAATATAAAATGACATGACTAAGATGAGCCAGTTTGTAAGTGGTAGAATCAGACCCTGAATTGAGGAATTTTGTACTCAGGATCATAGTTAAGCCAACCAAAGTTTATTTACAGCATATTGAGAGATAGAGACATTAGGGCTAGTTGATACTGAGGGTTTTCAACTTATTTAAAAAAAAAAAAAAAACATTTCAAGATATCAGTGTTTTATAACTGAAGAAGCACAAAAAAAATGTGACTAGCTCATGGTAGTGTATTTAGATGGAGCAGTTGTTGCTACCCTAAAATTTTTACTGTTAGATCATAATGGATGATGGCAATAAGGTTTAAAACTAGAAATTACTGTGCATTTTAGTTCATTATAACATGGATATTAAGACAACTTGAAAGAGCAGTTAAATGTGGAAACACTTTCGTTTTTAGAAGTGTTTATTTATCTTTTACTAAAATATGCTAACTAAAATTATAATAGTGCAATTATCTGTGTTTTTATATGTTAAATGTTGCAAGTAGAAAAACTATCAAATTGGATAGGTCATTAAATATAACTGTAAAAAAAAAAGGTAATCTAACCCAAATCCCCAAAGGGACTTTTAATTTGGACTTGTAAAGTGTGCCATTTGGTTATAGGGAAATTAAAGAAACCACTTGTCATTATTAGTTCAGGATTTACTTGAAATTAATGGTGTATACCTTTAATGAACCAATGCTGCAAAGCTAATCGAGCTGGAGAAGTCAGTGCTGTTCCTAGTACTGTACATATTTCCCTAATGTAATCTAGTAGACCAGTACCCAACCATGAAAGTTGTATTGATTGAGGAAGTTTTAAACCAGTAAGTAAAAAAGGGTCTGTCTTCCAGAGGAAAAAAATGACATGATTAGGAAACTCATTTTACTTTTACTTTTCAAAAATAGATCTTTGACTGCAGAGCGCATGAAATATACATTTTTAATGGAATTATATAGGTCAGGGAAACAACCAAGGTAAAACTACATTTGCAAGGGCCTCCCTGGTGGCTGTTAGTATTATCATACTATAGACAGCCACTGAAGCATCAGTTCTATCCCAGGTCAGGGAGCTGACTCACATGGCGTGGAACACCTTTCCTGTCTCGCCCAATGCTCCCCGCAGTACTATCCACCTGTTCTGCTCCCCACTCAGTCTCTGGTGAATCCTCTCACCCCCGCACTTGTGGCCTATACTCCAGTTCTTATATGCAATAAATCTTTAAAAATAACTTCATGTTCAGATAGCAAAATAAACTTCATGATTATCTGTTGTGTGGACTACGTTGATCAGAACTTCATTGAGATATTAAAGCTTTGATTAATCTTATCTAATTTTGGCAAATGGCACACATTTATCACCACAGTTGTTGTTGATATTCAGTTACAGAGGAAGATAATTCACCTTTGAAAAGAATACTCCCTTTGGTATATACGCAAGGAGTAGAATTCAGGAGAATGTTCAAATATAAGTAGAAGCTGGATTTCCCTCACTTAAGCACTACTGTTTCGAACTACATATTTTTTTCTGTAAGTTAATGGGTAAATCAGAGAGAACTTTGTGTCCTCTCAAGTATGTGTGTACCTCTTGGTGCTGGTAGTTGTAGTAGAGGTAGTTGTGGGTTTTTGACTAGAAGAGAGCTTGAAACTTTATAAGATGCATAGCCAAATATAGCTTTCATAGCTTCTTTTGAAGTTGATCCAAGTTAGCATTCTCTTCCTCCCACCCCAAAACTCCCAATGTATCAGACTCTTCAATCAGACACATTGCAAGCTGTTTCACACAGTTTTATTAACACAGAGGAAGTGACCATAAATAATTTTTTCAGAAAAGACTGAAATTTGAGAAATATCAATACTGACTCGAAAACTTTTTTTGAGAAAAGAAACAGTAGGAATTTCTAGAATCGTTGTTGATGTTAACAGATGTAACACTATTCAAAAATTATTGGGGAATGCCCCTTTCTGATCTCGCAGTAAATATGTGTGTATATATATGTATATATTAAGTGCACTTAATATAATCTAACCCAATTAAAATATTTTTTATAAAGATTTTATTTATCCATGCAAGAGTGGGGATATAGGCCAGAAATGCAGTGGGTGAGAGGATTCACCAGAGACAGAGCGAGATGCAGAACAGCCAGATTGACTGAAATTCACTGCTGAGGGGAGCAGCAGGTGAGGCAGGAGAGGTCTGCTGCACCATGTGGGATTAAACTCGCCCTGCAGTGGCTGCAGAAGCCTCACAGTGCAGCACTCAACCCCCTGTGCCACCAGGGAGAGCCTCAGTTAAAATATTGATAAGACATCTTGATTATATGTAAAGGAGAAGTACTGGAAAATGACATAGTAAGTATTTCAAGATTATTGTACTGATGTATCTTTATATTCAAGATCTGTTGAAGTAGTTGGATGCTCAGACCAATGTGTAGACTCACTATGAAGATGACAGCTATGGATTGGACTGTTAATGGCTATACCAATAGGACAACATGATTTCTGAATCAATGGGTCATTGTTGGCAAATTTCCAAAGATAATAAAGTACACTCTTATTTCACATGGTAGTTGCATTTTGGAAAAAAAAAATCAATGCATACTACTACTCTGCAAAATTATTTTGCATTTATATGTAAATCACTGCTAGTATCCAGGTTAAGAAAATTATACACAAGGTTTTTGACTCATGTGAAAAATGCAGAACATTTCAAACTTGAGTGGTGACATGGGACAAGGTCTTACTGTGCAATATTCTCCATAATTCACAGGTCAAGCATCCCTAGCTCTTGCCTTCCAAAAATTTCTAGTGCCATCTACCATCATAGACCTAAACAAAAGTGTCCTTTTTTGTTTGCTCAATTTAAGTGAAGTTTTAAAATTGTAAATTCTGATATGTATTATTTTAGGAATTATTAAAATGTGATTGTTGCTGCAGCTTCCACAGTATTTTTTTTAAAAGATTTATTTATGGGACTCCCTGGTGGCACAGCAGGTTTAATGCTGCACTGTGAAGCCTCCATGGCACAGAAGCACTGAGTTTGCTCTCTGGCTGGGGAGGGGACCCACATGGTGCAGCAGACCTCTCCTGCCTCACCCACTGCTCCCCTCAGAAGTCTATTTCAGTTCTACTCCCTGCTCTGGCTCTGGTGAATCCTCTTACCCCCCACACTTCTGGCCTCTACCCCGGCTCATGTATGCAGAAATCTTTAAAAAGAAAGATTTCTTTTACAAGTATGCATACACAAGCTGAGATACTGGCCAGAGTTGCAAGAGGTGAGAGGATTCACCAGAAACAGAGCAGGGAGCAGAACTGGCAGATCGACCTAAATATACTGCTGAGGGGAGCAGCGGGCAAGGCAGGAGAGGTCTGCTGCACCAAGTGTGTCCCCTCCCTTGCAGGGGATCGATCTGGAGATGCTGTGCTGCGAATGCTTGACAGTACAGCGCTCAACCCGCTGTGCCACCAGGGAGGCCCTTCCACAGTATTTTGATTCACACTTTGCATATAAGAAAAATTACGGTCAAAAGGAATAATTTCTGCATTTGCAAAATATTAAAACAGATTTGTTAGAAAAACAGTATCAAAGCATTAACCACAGAACTACCCAATGGCTATTTGGCAGAATAAGTGAAGAATCATAAAGAAATCAGGTAATACAGCATTCTATAATAATTTTGCTTTTCAGATGTGTATTTTGGCATCACATCTTGGCCTAGTGATAAGCACAAATCAGCACTAGACTTGCTCAAGTGTCAGCTCTCTCATGAATTAGGTATGATACTTGAATAACTGACTTACTACCTTCTTTGTGTGTGTTCTTCATGTATAAAATAGAATAATGCTCACTCCTTCTACCTCATTATTAGGACATGATCATACCAAATGTGAAAACATAACATTTAGTTGTCATGATCAGGATTGCATCCTGTTAAGTCTCAATCTAGCATGCAATCTGTCTTTATTGCCTTTTCTGGTTTGCATTGCATATCATAGGCTTTTCACAGTTGAAAAAAAAAACTAATCATTTAAAAATGTTGAACTTACAGTGTGAAATGATGTATGTACATCCATTAACCTGAGAAGTCAAAATACATCAATGTATATATGTAAATATCTGTAAAAATATTGAATATACAGTGTTTTTAGTTTATTGGTTCTCCGTGTATAGTTTATACCCTCCTCTGGGTCCTTGTCACTGTTTCATCATGTCCTCAAGGTCGATCTTTCTTATAATACTTCTAAGGCCTTGTTTACTTTTCACTCTGTTACTCTGAGTGTACTGTAGCATTATTCAGAGGGCACTTGACATCGAGGTGTTTGGATTGAGAAACAAGTAAGAGGATCTAGCTATCTTTTGTTGAATATCATGAATTACAAAATGTAAAGGAATATCATTCTTACTATTGCATGTATATCTGAAAAGTATCTTAGTCTTACTTTCTTTGACAATAAACATTAGTAAATATAACTCACAAACAAAATGTTTGTGGGAGTCCTTATTTGTAAGAGGTGAGATAGTTGTGAGACTAAAAAGTTTGAGAACTATTGATTTAGATTATACCCATTGTTACCTTGTTGAAGAATTGTCTGAATTGGTTTTTCTGTAGGGAGTGTTTCTTTTTTTAAAAAAAGATTTATTTATTTATGCATACAAGAACTGGGGTATAGGCCATAAGTGTGGGGGGTGGGAAGATTCACCAGAGACAGAGGGGGCATCAGATCCCTTGAAATACATTGCTGAGGGGAGCAATGCGCAAGGAAGGAGAGGTCTGCTGTACCATGTGGGTCCCCTCCCTGGCCAGGAGTCAAACTCGCACTGCTGTGTCTTGGTTGCTTCACAGTGCAGCTGTGCTTCACAGTGTGGTGCTCAACTGGCTGTGGAGTGTTTATTTCTCCTAGGGAGACCTGAGAGTGTTTATTTCCTGGGCCTGTTTGAATCTTCATCATATAGTCCTCATTCTATATTCTCTTTGCATTCTTTATTAATTATTTTGACCTATGGTGGAACAGTTTCTTCTTTATAGTGGAATAGCAAGTGAAAAAATATTTTGGACTGGCTATCTGTATATAAATGCTATCTTCTCAGATGACAGTCTGCATTCCTCTGGTCTGTGCAAAATGCCAGAACTTGCCTCCTTTCCAGCTGCTCTCTGATGAAACTCATGCAACTTATGTTGCCTCCTTAAGAACTGCAATGAAGCAATGGATGGATTTTATAATCATTGACTTTTTGACAGAAGGGAAACCACTTCCAGGGATGTATGAACTGCAATAATGGTACTGCTCTGCAGAAATAATTTACTCTAAAAACTTCTTACGTATAAGTTCCTAACACATTCTTAGCTGCTGCAGTCTAGCACTTTGACATTTTACTCTGTGACCAGGCTACATAATATATAAAGTCTGTTATGAAATGTGTGAAACACCTTATGAATACAAAGATATGTTATGGAGCCAGGTTTCTTTTATTTTCCCTTTTCATCCAAATATTTTTCGCTAAAGAATGTTAATCTTGAAAAGTTGATTGCCTTGGTATGCTTTATCCAGGTCTCTAGGTAGCAGTTATATTTTTGGAATAATATTAATATGTACTTACTGCACAGCTGATAATTTTCTCTGCAATGAATCTAATCCAGCTTTTAAGGTAACAAAACACTATTGGCCACATCATACAACAGCTATTCCGCTTTTTTTTTTTTAGCCTTCACTTACAGATCTTTGCACTAGGAGGTACTGACATAGTGATTTTTTTTTTCCTTTGGTAAATTATTTTGCCCAATCAAAGAGAAGATTGATAGTCCCCAATTTAATTTATGTACACAGAGAGATGGCAGAAGCTCCAAGTGGAAATTGCTTCCGGTCTCTCTTCATGGAGCCTCATCTTTGTTCCCCAGTTAACGGAACTTAAAAGGAATAACTTTAATGTCCTGTAAGGCCCTGTAGAACCCTGATCAGAGGTTCTAAAATCTGAAGTCCATAGAATACCTACATGCTGTTGCCCCGCTTGAAGCTTCACAAGACATGGGACACAGTAAAATACCAGAAAATCCCAGAGGACAGAAGCCTACTTAACTTTGATTAATCCAACATTGCTTCAACTTTGTTAGCCACTGAAACTTTTTGAAAAGAGCTTCTTTGAATAAATCCTATACACTTGTGTTATGATAGAACTTTGTTTGTAAAAATAGAAAAAGAGAAACTCCATCTCTTAAGTTGCAGAGAATTGTCACATTTCTTTTTTTTAATTAAATTCATTTATTTATATATATTTGACATCAACTGTAGTCCTCATGGAGTTTCCACCACCATTTCACCAGTGCACCATCACCTCAGTCCCTTGTGCTCTTTCTGCTTGCATCCCCATCCCTCCCCCAGCCCCCGTCAAGGTGCCTTTGATTTGTCTTTGTCTTTTCATTGTTGTTGTTATTTTTATTGTTATTGTTCTTTTCCTTGAGCCCCCTCTTTTTTTGTTCCTTTATATTCCTCGTAAAAGTGAACCATCCGATATTTTTCTCTTGCCTTTTGACTTATTTCACTGAGCATACTTGAATTGTCACATTTCTGATTACCTTTTTCCCATAAAAATTGTTTCAGGGAACACCAAACCAGAGGTTGACTCTGTATCCTCAGTAGGAGAACTGAGTGAATATTCTGAGAAGAGCATAGTTATCCACATGGCTATGTGCAGCTGAATTAATATCACTAGTACTACAACACAAATGTGTGATGTCTTTTGTGGATTGCTGTGGGAGAGCACATATACCTGCCTAATATTAAAGGTTTAAAGATGGGAAAAAATAGCAATTAAAAAAAAAACCCACCAAAAATAAACAACTATAAATCAGAGACATTCTGCAGCGGAGCAGTAGGGCAAGGGCTCAAAACAAAGGCAGAAAGAGCACATGGGACTATGGTGATGGTGCATGGGTGAATTGGTGGTAGAAATTCTACAGGGATTACATCTGAGAAAAGAAAGCAGACACTGTGAAGAATTAAAACACTGTGAAGATGCAAAAAACATATAAATAAATAATTTTTAAAAATATGACCAGTTAGCAAGTTAGGAACTGGTGTTATAATTTTTTACCTTAAATTTTGAATTGTCAATAAAATTTGGAAATGCATTTAAGAGCAAAGAAAGTATTTTAGCAAAGGAAGGAACAATTTATGATGTAAAAAAGAACAGCATGAAAACCTTTGCAGTTTGGTGCACTACTGACTTCACATCACAAATGACAACCTTCCTTATATATGTCCTATAGAGTGGCAGCCATCATTGACAAATATTTCTTGAAAAATATCTGGCTGTGTGACTCAGGAAAATATACATCCCTTATTAGTGCTCTCTTCCCAGTCTCCCTCAACCCTAAATCAGAACTTTAGGGAAGTTAAATGGTGAGAGGATAGATTTGCATGGAAATGTGGACTGAATATAAAACTAATATTATTTCTTAAATAAGTATCTGAGCTACTAAGTCTTCCCTGGAATGCATGTTAACTGAAGAAATGTCACTCCAAAATCACCTCTAAATTGTGGACTGAGAAAGTTTATCTCCATAAGTTTTCTATCCAAGAGAACTAATGTAGCCAAATAATTCAACCATCTTAAGGATGGTTCTTTCTTTGAGTGGCTCTTTCAGTTATTGGAAACTATGACAGCATAGTTTTTATATAGAACCAACTTCAGAGTTTTTCAAGAGTTTATTATAATTGAGGGAAACTTAAGGACTCTGGGAGAAAATTTGAGGAAGTCATACCTCATTTCAGTAAATTGAAAATAGAAACTAGTCCTTACATGAAGGCAAGAATTGAGCAGTTTAGAGTAACTGAGCTTGCTTAAGTTCTGTGTGCTTAACTTTTAACTTAACAAAACCCATAAAAAATAGTGTTTCTTACCTTTTGAATCTCTCTTTTCACTCATTTGTAGCACTAGTTTCAAGGTATTTACTTGTGGTAACTTTGATAACTTCAAATATCTACACCGTAAGTATTTGCCAATGATAGCATTTTAAAATACACTCTCTAGTGATGGTACCATGAACTATCTTCTGCATTCATTTTCACAGTTGTTCTTTTGCTTTACTTTCTTATGCTACTTATAGCTCCCAGTTAATTGAACATAGGCAGTTGATGTATATATAACCAGAATACCTGGATCAAATTTTTAGAATCTGATATTATCTAGGAAATGTTTTTTTAAGATTTTATTTATTTATGCATACAAGAGCTGGGGTACAGACCAGAGTCCAGAGAGGTGAGAGAATTCACCAGAGACAGAGCGGGGAGCAGAACAGGCAGACTGACTGAAATACACTGTGGAGGGCAGCAGCGGGTGAGGCAGGAGAGTTCTGCCGTACCATGTGGGTTCCCTCCCTGGCCAGTGGCAGGGATTGAACTTATGCTGCAGTGGCTGCAGTTTGCCTTGCTTAACCCACTGCGCCACCAGGGAGGCCTATTGTCTAGGAAATTTTATAGAGATGCTATACCTGGGTTAGCTGTTTTAGCACTCAGAGCTTCCATACATAATTAATCTTCTGCTCCAACTCCTATCTAGATAGACTGTAGCAAGTGTTTCTTAATGCTTATTTCAGTTGTTTACTTTTTAAGAGACACTGCAATGTTTGAATGCATTCATAGTGTCTTAACCATCTTCTTTAAGGGAAAAAAAATCTTTTAGATTGTGGACTCAAAATGGAATTCCTCTATTAATCCCAATGTCTTTTAGTAGGAGCGCATTAGATATTTGTTTGGAAAAATCTCTCCAAGAAAGCAAATATCTTTGTTTCACGAAAACATCTTGAACTACTTTACTATGCTTTGGGTCATGAAAACTCCAAACATATTTCGTCAAACACTCTTTCTTTAACTTTGAAACCCATGTGAATAGCAAGGGAGAAGCAATCTGTGTGTTTCTAATTAATTTACACTTAACTCATCAGAATGTTGTTTTCTAAGAGTTATTTGATGTGTAGGACCCCTTATGAGTCTTTCAAATATGGCTTCTAAGCATTTTTCCTTTGAATCAGAAAAGTCCCTCTTTTTCCCCTGAAGCAAGTAGAATTCAGTTTCAAAAGGCTTAGTTTGGCTCAAAAAATTGCCGGACTCACACAATCTGATAAAACATGTTCTCTCAATTAAATGGATTAATGCATGCAGTCAGCACTAGGAATTAAAGGGCATTTCATGTCATTAGGCAAGGCATATTAATATGGCCAAATTGTTAATGAAATCTGTGTTTGTTTAGCAATTCTCTCAGATAAATTAATATTAAATATGCTCATATGAATGGGCATAGGCACTTTTATAGGAAAATGTAAAGGAATTAGAAAAAGTGACCTGAAAAGGACACATTGGTCTTTACAGTGTAAATGTAAAAGATTTCAAGTGTTATGTTTCTGGTTTCAAGTCCAACAGTTAATGTTGTATACAGGAGCTTTGTAGATTGACATAATCCACTCTTGCTTCTCTTCCCCTTTATATAGAGATCCTAAAAATAGTGATTACTATAGTGAAATTGAATGGCAGATCTGACAGCATAACCATTGACAAATGTCCCGGGCACTTCATATTTCATTATGTTGCATAGTCCAAGTATGTGCGTTATATTTTTACCTATATTTCTTCCTTAATATTAGTCTTGTAAGTACATTTTTGCATTGTATCTAAGTCACTTAGTTTGCGATATCCATATTGATTTTCAAATTCATTGTATAATTGCTTGATGTTTTCCTTATTCATTGTAGCAACAATTTAGAGGCTTACTGCTAACTTACATACTGTGGACAAAATATTTGCAAATTCTGTTAACTGTCTTCTTTCTCCCCAACATACAAGAGTAATTAGATATATCCTTATTATTTCTTCTACCTTTCATGGTCAAATTTATACCTAAATTTTGGCACATACTAATTAAGCATCCCTTTCTAACCTCAAGTTAATGATTAATTATGTAGACATTTTAGATTCTTGAAAGGCAATTTTAGTTTGTAGACAATAAATAGAAGATTTTGATTTATCACTGCTGAATTTCTTGGATAGTTATTTATTGTATTATAATCTAATATTTGATCCCATTAAATGCATACAGAACAACCTCAATATTGCAAATTTCTGTTGCCAGGACAGTTTTTTTTTAGTCTTACTCCAGAACAGTTTTTTGTTGGAAATAACATGAAAACTCAAACAGTTTGAACATAATATAAAGACAGTTGTAAATTCCATAGAATTGCATTTCTGTTGAAGAAGATGTTGTATAACTTATGAAATATTTTGAGATACTAGTTAGAGCAAAACTAAAATCCCTATTGATAGGTTAAGTTCAGATACAGTTTAATAAAGGTATTATCCCTGATTTAAGCACGTACAGAGACCTTTTAAAGTGACCATTTTACAATCAATTACTTTATCATGGAACTTAGCATGTTTATTGCATCCATGTGTTTCTCAGTGGGAAAGTTTAGAGAATTTTGGTATTATGTGTACTCTTTCTACAGTACATTTATAACTGGAGTATAATCCAAACTCCAAAATACCATTTTCTTCCTATAAAGCTTATAGAATTATGTTTCCCTATTTGAACTGTAGCATTCAGGCTTGCCCTTTGATATGACGTTTAAAAAGTCATTTGAAACAATTCTCAAAATTACTTCTTTGATTTTTGAATATTCCTGGGCACATTCTGAATTAAAGAGCTTGGTCTAACACAGACCATAGTTAAAGACATTACTTCCCTCCCTTCCTACTCTTCCAGTCCCAAGGAGACTTTGATTTTCAGACAGCACAGTAGTGTAAGATGCAGTTTGTCTAGAAGTTTTTGTTAAAAGCCCGGCAGTTATATAGAAAGCATAGTACATGTGCATTCAGTGGTCTTTTTTTCCTCACGAGAACTGTATCAAACAATGGAAAAGCATGTTTTCCATTGGTTACAAATTGCTATTAGGAACTATTCCAATTCACTTGTGGACTATAGACACATTAGTTAGGATCAGTTCACCTTTAGGATAAAATTCAGTGTTATCAGTGAACAAGGAGGTACTAAAACTTTCCTATAGATCCAATTTGACTGTAATTAGAATTCAAATGAGTAAGTGCCTTTTAGCAAGAGAGGGAGAGAGGAAGAGAGAGAGACAGAAATAGAGAAAAGGACAGAGAGAGACAAAGAGAAACCCCCCAGTACTTAACAGTAAATACTTAATAGTAAAAAGAAAATAATTTAGTGTTTAGTTTTCATTTCATCTACCTATTTGAGTTGTCATTATGTTTAAATGGAATGAAAAAATTAGCAAAATTAAGTTTTAAAATCATTCGTTCTTGATGGAAATAACAACAGTCTCTCAGTTACTACATAGAAACATATCAGAAATTGAATCATGCTATTATGAGGTGGTTAAAATCTCTTTCCAGAGGCTAATATTCTTGTTTATTAATAAAATCATTTAATTCTTCCTTCTAGTTTCACTTTATAAAGTGTAAATAAGATTTCACAAGAGCAGGACAACCACATAAACTGCTTTGGATGATCTGAGAGCCACATTTGCCAAATGTGCTTTCTGTATAGTAGGTGCCTTTCTTCTCTTATGTTGTCCTTTCTTTGAATTCAAGGGTAGGTTGGGGAAATGTTGTTGAAAGCCCATTTACCTTCAGGTCAGCATTGTTCTTCAGAAGACATGGTATGGTCAATCTGATTTCTTTCAAACGGCTTCCCTATTGGAAAGAATTATTGTTTAAACAGGAAAGGTATTACACTTGCATACATCAACTATTTATTTAGGGTTTAACCTCCCTACCCCCCTAGATATTAGATGTCATTACATTTGGTGTAAAAGTGTTTTAATTCCAAATATACTATAATAAAGGTTGCTTTAAAAAGAAAATAGTTTCAAATCTAACTACA
This sequence comes from Galemys pyrenaicus, assembly GCA_019455555.1. NCBI lineage: Eukaryota > Metazoa > Chordata > Mammalia > Eulipotyphla > Talpidae > Galemys > Galemys pyrenaicus. The sequence goes on from JAGFMF010011668.1 coordinate 3,340,514, forward strand.
TTGCTGAACTTTCATAGCATGATGCCTTAATTTTTTTTTAACTAGAAAGAACAAATATTTTTAATATTTTGGTGTTTGTTTTCACCAAATGAAAACTACTCTAAAATTAAGAGGGCAGTTTGATGTCTAAAATTGAAAGGGTAAATTGCTGCTTTATCACACAAGTGTCTTTTGTAGGTTGGAAGTGAAAAATATTTTTAATTTAAAAATGAACTTGGAGATCTGAGCATGCTCACTGTGTATAACTTAAAATTATTAAAGTATTTTGATTTAATAGAGTGAATCTTCTCAAGCTGAGGAGTACTTCACATTGCTCTACTTAAGCTCAGATGTTAGAACCCGATCACTTCCCAGCTGAAGAGCTTATAAAAAATGTGAAGTACTCTAATAATTTTAAATTACTCTATATTGCACATTTTCAGGTCTCTGATCACCTCCAAATTCAAGTGCTTATAAAACTGCTCCCATAATTTTAAATTGCTATGTGCACAGTGATTTAAAATTGTGAGAGTGCTTCAAAGTTTTTTAATAAGTGCTTTAATTTAGAAGCGAGTTGAGCAATACTCCAGTATAACTTCAAGAAATTATTAAACTGATATAAAAATTTATCCTCTGGAAAGAAAATTACATTTTATGGGAAGAGTGAAGTTTTCAAATGAATATATATGGGGATGAAAGTTCCAAATGCTCAGGAATAATCAGTAAATGAAATGAGATAATAGGGTCTTAGGGGTGGGGGGTTGTTTTGTTAACTTTGTTCATTGCTTGCCTGAGGTTGTAGTTTTTAAAACTCCTAACAGTTATTTTAATTCTTTTAAGCTGAAATATTACATTTAGATGACTTACTTTCTATTCTTAGTATTTCCAAGATATCAGAAAAATTTCTCTTGAAATTATGAGAAAATGGCATTGTTAGAGAAAAGGAATATAGCTTAGAAAAGGGGGGAGGGGAAGGAGAGGAAAGAAGGGGAGAAGACAAAGGGTGGACTTAGGCAGAGTTACTTTTTTTAAAAAAAATATATTTTACTTAGTTATGCATACAAGAGCTGGGGTACAGGCCAGAGGCACGGGGCGGGGGTGTGAGAGGATTCACCAGCCACAGAAGGGAGCAGGACAGGCAGATTGACTGAAGTATACTGCTGAGGGGAGCGGCAGGCAAGACAGGAGAGGTCTGGCGCACCATGTGGCGAACTCATGCTGCACTGGCTGTGGAAGCCTCACAGTGCAGAGCTCAACCCCTTGAGCCACCAGGGAGGCCCCAGAGTTACTTCTGAAGAAGTCTTCCCTCACTGTTCTCTCAAGAGTCAGTAAGGTAAAGTAACTGCTGGACATTGCTGACAGGCTAATTTCTCTTTTTTCAAAAGTAAATGGCACATTTTAAATTGTACTCATGGATGAATAAAAGTGATTTCATTGAGAACAGAATTCCTTTCCTAAACTAATAGTTCTCTTCACTCTTAGAGGAACACTTAGATTTTGCTTTCTGACTATACATTATTATTATTACAATGATTCTGTTAATTTGATTTTATGCATGCCATCTTCCTCTGTAAAAGTAGCATTATCTGCATATTTGGGGAATAAACTGTCTTTGATGTGCCAGCTGTCAACAACCTATCTTCCATCTCTTTTCCAGTTTATTTTTTGTAATTTATTTATATATATTTGACATCAATTGTCGTCCCCACGGATTTCCCACCACCATTTCACCAGTGCACCATCACCTCAGTCCCTTGTGCTCTTTCTGCCTTCGACCCATTCCCTCTCCTCTCCCCGATTTGTCCTTGTCTTTTGTTTTTGTTGTGTATTTTTTTTTAATTGTTGTTATTCTTTTCCTTGGTCACTTACTTGATTCCCTTATATTTCTCCTAGGAGTGAAACCATCCAGTATTTTTCTTTTGCCTTCTGACTTATTTTTGTGGCTGTTTAGGTCAGATGGTGACGTGCATTGACTGAGTCACTTGGTTTGTCTGACTGTACTACTCAGTATATTTAGAATATCAAATATTCCTAGTTGACAGAGGCACAAAATCCCTCATGTATTCAGTTGGAATTTTACAGTGCCTTTGATTAATAACCAAAATTGAGATACATAAAAGATAAGGATTTTATCAAATTGTTGAAGGTTAGGATTTCTAATATATTGTAGTTCTTTATATAACTTCCCAAATTTTGTGGATTGTCACATTCAGACTGCTAAGGAAAAGACATTGACTTTTTAATTACTATGATGCAAATGAGAAAAAGGAAATTGACTGCTTTTTTCAGCAGGTTATGTTTTAATATGGCAAATTATATACATCATTGTATTCTCATGTATAATTTTTTAAAAAAGATTTATCTTTATGCATATAAGAACTGGGTTCTGGCCAGAGGTGTTGGGGAATGAGAGGATTCATGAGACAGAATGGGGAAGAGAAGAGGGGGATCTACTGAAATACACTGCTAAGGGGAACAGTGGGTGAGATAGGAGAGGTCTTCCTCACCATGTGGGTCAGCTCCCTGGCCAGGGATTTAACTCATGCCGCAGTGGATGGCAATAAATTGATAGCGCTAAGACTTGATGAGCCCTGCACCATCAGGGCGGCCCCTTCTCATGTATAACTAATAGGTGAATATAAGTTGTTATCATAAATATTGGTATAAATATTACCATGCATTACAGTATTTGAAATAATTCTCATTCTATTTTGGCTTATGTAAATGTCCTTTGAAAATAACTATCTTCCTATATTCTTAAATATGAAGTATTAATTTGTACAGCTATCAGGAAACAAGACTTTCTGAAATGTAAATACAAAATACACCAAACAACAGAGTAAAGAGAGAAAAGTATATATATGATATATTAAAAGGAAAGGACAGTTGTCCTTTTGTAGGACAATTTGTCATTTATGTGTATCACCATTTTCTTTTTTTTTTTTAAGATTTTATTTATGAATACAAGAGTTGGGGTACAGGCCAGAGGTGTGGGGTTGGGGTGAGAGGATTCACCAGAGACAAAGTGGGAGACAACAGGCATTCTTTTTCCCCACTAGAACACCTTGAGTAGCTTGCAAATATAGTTACTAGGGTTATTATGCCTCTTGTAGAAAGATCAGGTAATGCTTTCATGAAATTCTTTGGTTTGCTTTTATGGCCAGAGTCTACAAATAGTTTCAGGATAGAGTTATCTTATTGTTATCTGTCTAATAGGACTCATTTTTACTTCTCAAGGCTCTGAAATACTCAGTTGAAAAAACCCTCCATGATAGTTTTGTTACTAGGGAAATAGAGGCAGTGGGACAGCGCAGGATTGTAGTCTCCTTTTTCTCGAGTCAGTTCTAGGCAGTGAACAAGGCATGTTTTTTATACTGTTGTCAATGAAAAACCATCCCTTTAACTGCCCAGCTTATTAGTCATATGCATTGCCTTAAGATATTGCCCCAAAGATCAATACCCTGATTTCCTTTCCATCTGCCTAGACCAAGATAATTAGGCTCTTTACTTTGTTTTGTATATAATGAAGGAGGCAACATAGTGCTAGTAGGGAAAAAAGGCTCTCTCCCTGTGGTAAATGTATTGACATTTACAGACACCGACAGAGCACAACATGGAGAGAGTAATGAGAAATTTGACTGCTTTCCCCTCTTTCTCTTCTTTCTGCTTTAGAGCTGCTGCATCCCACAGTGAATTACTAGCTACAAAGAGAAGGGGTTGCTTAGGGACTGACGATTGAGAGCATTTACAATTAGCTGAATTGATTAACCTTTACAAATGCTGTTACTTTATGAGGTGTTTTTCTCAGCCCTGGTTGAACAGTACGCCTTATTGATTCAACATTCTCCTTTATGGAAGCTCTGATTTGTCTGTGACTCCACCAGTCATAATGCTGGCTTTGATAATCACTTTTGCATATTATTGGGAGCACTAGAAATGGAAGACTGATTGACGTTATGTAAATGTGGTCCATGTCTCCCTGCCAGAGAGGTGTATAGGTTCCAGAGGCCAGGGCACAGAGCAGCCTCCCTGCATCCCCTCTCCGGGCCATACAAAGGATGCCAGCAGCTAAGCTAGCCTCTCATTCCCTCGCAGCTCCCTGTGTTACTCCAAATTAACAGCTGGCAGTAAGAAAAGAAACACAGGATAGTGTCAGAAGTTCTCAACTCCTGTGTGTTCCCTGATTTTTATTTAGGTTTCCTGAAATAATATCGGGCAATGTGTCTATGTGCAAGGATTGGGGTGGTGGGAAGTTGCCCAAAAATACAATTGTATTTTTAAAAGATTTTAAAAGATTATAGATTGACTTTGGCTAATAATTTCCCAATCTCCAATAAAAGGCATGTTATTTTTAATCAATTTCATTCGAAAAAATCTCTTTGCTCAGTAATAACAAATATCGCCCTAGAAATGACTGCCTCCCACTCCTCATTCCCTATAAAACTATATGAAAATATCACTTCAATAAAACATCATTAAAAAAAAAACCTAATGCGGGGCCTCCCTAGTGGTGCAGCAGGTTGAGCACCACACTGTGAAGCATCCGCGGTACAGCAGTGCGAATTCGATCACGGCCAGGGAGGGACCCACATGGCGCAGCAGACCTCTCCCACCTTGCCCGCCGCTCCCCTCAGCAGTGTGTTTCAGTCCATCTGCCTGTTCTGCTCCCCACTCTGTCTCTGGTGAATCCTCTCACACCCCACACCTTTGGCCTGTAACCCAACTCTTGTGTGCATAAATAAATATTAAAAAAACAACAAAACTAATGCTTTTAGGTTTTCCCTCCCTTCTTGTTTTCATTTGTCCCCATTTTCATCCTTCCTTTATTCTCATTTTAAGGGGTAAACAAACTTTTATGATATTGAAAAGAAGAGACAATTTGTATTACTACAGAATGAACCCATCAGTGTTCCTTAAATATATCCTGTACCCAGATCGGGTCACACAATTTGCAGGATGGGTACAAAATGAAGATGCAGGGACTTTTGTTCATAAATCATTTAAAAATGTCAAACAGTGACAGCACAACATTAAATGTAACTTAGCTCTTATAAGCACAAGGCCTGTGTGAATACACAGAAAGTCAGCCATTCACTCACCTTGGATGCTGCTTTTTATGTCAAGATTTAGGAGACATGGGCCACAGGTGATGTTTTGTGCTTTCTTTCTCAACTTGAATTTAAATTCTCTAATGTTTAAACAAGTTTATTCTGGATCATGCTGAATTGTGTATGCTATCTCTTGAACTGCTGCTTAGTTGGGTTTGGAACTGAGAAAATCACTCATGCATATCTGCATAGCAAGGTTATATAAACCAAACCTGGAGCAGCTTTATCTAAGCCACAATCCTGAGATTACAGTGTGTCACTATGTGTATCCCATAATGACTGAAGAACATTTGTTTGGTTTCATGTGATTTAATTGAATAACTGACCTGATACACATGCAAATATATGTGCATTTATTCTGATGTAACGCATACATATAATGGATACATACATGTGCATAGCAGAATTGAGTTTTTTGGCATTCCAAGACATGGACAAACAATGATGGAAGATAGCCATTTTTTTAATGAAGAATTGATGCATTTTCAAAGAAAAAAATCAGAGAGCTGCTATAACAAAGTCTGCAGCATTCACAGCATGACAAACAAATTAGAAAACAGCAGATGCAGCACAAATTAAGATGTATTTAGCACAGCAGCCCATCAGATGTGTGAATGTCTTTTGTAACTCAGCTTTGCAAGGTTGATATATTGCACTTTAGACAGCTGATAATGAACCCTCCTAGCAATTAGAAGTGGAAATTATGAGGACTCAAAATTGTGCTCTTCTCAGTGGGCCAAAAAACAAAACAAAAACAAAAACACAACAAAATGTGTGAAACTTCTTTATGTTCAAAACAAAGAAAATGTTTCAATTTATATACTGGTGTGTTTGAATTTGTGTTGCCTTTTAAAAATCACTATTTCCTTTTAATTACCATCTGATTCTGAAGTGTCATTAAATAAGTATGAATTCTGATGCAGTTACACACATTTTTATGGCCAACACATCTTTCCTTTATGGGATGCATTATTTAGTAATCTTACATTAAGACAATAATTTCAATCATTGTGGCTTCAAATGCAATAAGCATAGTAATGTCTTTACTGAGCTTCTGCTTGACTCTATCATTGTATTTTTCCTTTACTACTAGAATATCATCATTATTTCTATGCAGAGTACATTTCTATTCAATTTTTGTTTTTTGACAATGTGATCATCTTTGCAGTTGTGGACAAAGCATCAAAGTTTATCTGTGAAGGCAAAATCTATCCCAATCCAATGCCAAGGCTAACAATGCATTGCTAATGTTTGCCTCTTTTCCCCCCATTAATATTTAAGTAAGCATATCATCTCCTCCCAGGGGGCTGAGATGCCCGGTTGTCAGACTATAGAGTTAGCAACTATCCAGCATTTTGTCAAATAGGGGTTTTGACAAATTTGAGAGCTTGAAACAACTCACAACTCAAAATACACAAAGGTGGAAAAAGAGTAACAAATAAGAAAGAAATGAAAACGTGATTGATGTATTCTGCTTGGGAAAGAAACATTTGATAGGTTATTTCAAAATTTGCCCTTTTATGTTAAAAATCTTAGATGATTTCAGTGTTCATGGTCTTAAAGAAGTCAGCATCCCTGGTATCCTGTTGCTATAACTGTGTTCTTAATCCTATACCCTCAAAGAGCTCCTTTACAGGGCCTCCCTGGTGGCGCAGCGGGTTGAGCACCACACTGTGAAGCATCTGCTGGCACAGCAGCTCCAGTTTGATCCCTGGCCAGGGAATGGACACACATGGCGCAGCAGACCTCTTCTGCCTAGCCTACAGCTCCCCTCAGCAGTGTATTTTAATCACTCTTCCTGTTCTGCTCCCTCCTCTGTCTCTGGTGAAACCTCTCACCTCCTGTGCCTCTGGTCTGTACCCCAGCTCTTGTATGCATAAATAAATCTTTAAAAAAAAAACAACAAAACTATCTTACAGTGAGAACTCTTAAGTGAAGTTTTTTTTTTTTTAAAGATTTATTTATTTATGTATATACGAGCTGGGGTACAGGCCAGAGTTGCAGGAGGTGAGAAGCTTCACCAGAGACAGAGTAGGGAGCAGAACAGGCAGATGTACTGAAATACACTGCCAAGGGGAGCAGAGGGCAAAGCAGGAGAGGTCTGCTGTGCCATGTGGGTCCCCTTCCTGGCCAGGGATCAAACTTGTGGGCTGTGCTACGGATGCTTCATAGTGAGGAGCTCAACCCACTGGGCCACCATGGAGGCCCTAAGTGAAGTTTTGAAGAGCTTGAAGGCTAATTGAAACATTGTACTACCATTTCTGTAAGACAAATACAAATATCCAAGTGCATATGCCAATTGATCAAGCATATCTTGAACCCAAAGGACAGAATTTATTTCACAAGGTGGCTACTTTCTGTGCTACCCATAAAGGGGGAGCCATGTAGTACTGTCCTGTCCTGGGTTCCCACTTCCTTAAAGGGGAACTTTAAGAAGATCAAGAGCCCTTAATGTCCTGCAGGTGAAGTAGGAGCATGTTCTCAGGTTACTTGAACCCACTTGGATGGCACCAATCTTGACCTCCAAATGCAGTTTGTCCATAAAATGAAGTATGAATGCATCTATATCATCTTCAGAGGACTTAGGAGAAGCAACTTATGCCATAATTCCTTGGAAAATCTAGCTGATGTCAGTGTCATACTGTCTAGGAATGACCTCTGGTCAGCAAGGTGTGCTGAAGTGTGCTGTTGTTACTGGAACCACCTTCATGGTGACCGTTTTACTTCCACTATATTCACTAACCTGGCAGTCTTCCAGGAGCTATGATTTCTGATGGTTGCTGACTGATGTCCAGTGTATCATAGAGGAGTCTTATGTTAACCTGCCCACTGTTGCTCTATGTAACATAGACTCTTCTTTATGTTATGAGTACACTCTCATACCTTGCAAAAACAAAGGCAATCTTTCTTTAGTTCTGATGTGATGGAGGCTAACCCAGGAAAGTCTGTTCGTACATGGCGCCATCTCCTGTGAGCACCCCTGGGAGGTCATGCCAGATCTCTGCATTTGTAGAGAAGGTGATGAGATTGGAAAGGAAGAACAGGCCTCTACTGAAAAGGCATTGGCCCAGGAGTAACTTCAGGGTAAATGGAATTCTCCATATCCTGAGTTTACTGCTACTCAACCCAAGATTTCAGGTAAGTCTGAAGGAATGCAGGTATCCTATGCCTCTAAATAGCTGTGCTCTTTTATATACTGAAGTGCTAAATCTTTGCTGAGGACTGGTTTATAACTCCCAATGCTCAACCATTGAATTGGTCCCAAACTATTCTCAATTTTTTTCAGACTAAAATTGAAGCAGAGAGGATAAGAAATCATGTGACTTAGACAAGAGGTCGTGAACTAGTAGTTCACTAGGCCTGCATATATTTTATTAATTCATTTATTCATACATTTTTCAGTGTTTAGAATTAGCAAAATTGTTTTAAAGTCAGATTTCATACAAAGATTGGATTTCACCTTGAGATGTACCTGCATTCCTATGTGGTCACAATGTGGGACATGCAACCTTCAAATTGACACACTCAGGTTTCCACAGTTCCCCATCATCCATTACCTTTTCCACTGAACCTGTATATTAGCTGCTATTAACGCCCTGCTTGCACTGTTGGTTAACTCAAACCCAAAAAACTTACTGAGTTGATTTCCTTATTTAAATTACTTACCAAACCCTTGCAGGTATTCATGTTTATGCCATGTGCCATGTATTGGGTTCCTTGACCCCCAATGTGTGGAGGCTTTTCCACATCAACAAACAATTCACAGACATCAGCAGGATATCAGGGAATTCAACTCCATTTTAATACTGTCTACCTGGAGATAGTGTCAAATTTCACAGGTAAGGGCTCAGCTTCTCAAGACTGCACTCCACAAGCCCAGGTTGCTACCTAGTTTTCTGACCAAAGGGCTACCAACTGTTGGTTCCTGTGATGCCCCTGTTCAGAGTTCAGGTGTTTGCACAAGTGCAGGTTATTATCTGTGCTTCTGACCAACTGGCTATATAATCAGAGATTCCCAGGACATCCTTCTAAGCTTTGACTAATTTTCTAGAATAACTCACAGAATTAAGAATGTCCATTTACTTAATTGGTTATTGATTTTTATTACAAAGGCTGATATATCCAGAATATCCAGATGAAAGAGATGCATAGAACAAGGTGTGAGGAAATTGCCTTTTCTAGGTATACCATTGTCCCCCAAATTTCCACATATTCACCAACCTGGAAACTTTTTGTACCCCCCTTCTCTTGAGTGTTCATGGAGGCTTCATTACATAGACATGACTCACTAGTTCATTGGCAATTGGTAATTGAACTCAGTCTCCAGCCCATCTCCCCTCTCCAAATGTCAAGTAGGTAGGAATGAAAATTTCACCCTATCTTATTGTTGGTTTCCCTGAAAACTGGCCCCGATTCTCAGGTGTTTTCCAAAAGTTTATTTTGTTAATATAGTAAGAGATAATCTTAATTATTTTCAATACTTAGAAAATCCTAAGGCTTTTGTTAAGTCAGGGGATGCACTTTTCAAATATAACATCCTGTGACTCTGAGTTCTCTATTTGTAAAAGCAGACATAAAGGAAAAATGGATTAACTTGAATAAGGAGAGGTTTCATGTGATCTGAGAAAGAACTACTAGAAGAAAATGTGAAAGAAGCTTTATTCTCTTTTTTCTGATGGAGATTGTGAACTGTCTTTATCCTTAATGTATATAATGATAAGTCCTTACATCTGTATGATGTCTTAAAATTTTTAAAAGAACTGTATGTAACATAGGGGAACTTATTTGAGCCCATTTAATAAAGCCCATTTTTTAGAAAGTTTGTATATGATAGGTGATAGATAATCCCACCTAACATGAAATCCATTGTATGTGCATGGGAGGGAGGTAAATTAATGGCCTTATTTTTTTTCGAACTGTATAATTCTATTTTTCATCAAGGCTGTGACCTTTTCTAAAGGAGTAGTAAATACACTGCAAAGGAATGAAGCTATTAGAATTGTTGGCTCCTTGTGATGATGGCTTAACCCAGATTCTCTTCTATTATACTTATTTATGACACAAGTGATATTAGGAATCACCAAGCTTTTACATTATGTTCATTTTAGTATTGTAAATCTATAATACACTGTGGTGTTTAGAAATAGTTAGACTGGTAATTTCTGTTAAATCAGGTTTCAGTTAAGCACCGACATTGTAGAAGAAGTATTTTGCCAGGTTTTTTAAATCCCTTTTTCATCTTAGTTTGCGTTGTTTTTTTTTTTTTTTTTTTTGCGGGGGTTGGTAGGGAAGAAGGAGGACCGACAAATACTGTTGGAATGAGTGTCCACATCTTTAAGGGTAGTGTGGTGCCCAAGAAATAGCACTCGCCTCACATTTTGAAAGGTTAGGTCCCTAGCTTGCCACTTACCCCTTGTGTGACATTGGTTTCTCAGCAAAGCCTAGTTTCTCTTATGAGCTGTATACATAGATCCTGAATAGTTTCTGTTATGTTCCTTTCATGATGGTGTAGCTTTTCATTCTCAAAATTTCTAAAACTACTCAGGTCAGACTATATTTAGAGCTTCCCTGAGGGAGATGTATTTGGTCACAATTGTTAAGACTCTTTAGAGTCAATAATTAACAAAACTTGACTTTCAGGAAGTTGCTTTTTCAGTTAGGTGATGGGTACAATTATATTCAAAGGGTAATTTGTAACACAGTTATGTGGTAGTTTATATTCTGTCTTCTTCCCCCAGTTTGTTCCTTCCTCTATAGTAGTGTTTATATATCTAATTTCTAAAGTCCTTTGATCATCCAGAGCTCTCAACTCTGTCTCCTTGAACAAGTCCTCTCCAGATCTTAGCTTATCTGCTTCTTACAGCAAATTTAGGTTGTTCCAGTTTACTCCTGAACTAATACAGTAGCTTTCAAGTAGTTTTTTTTTTTTTTTTTAAGATTTTATTTATCTATGCACACAGGAACTGGGGTACAGGCCCAGGTGCAGGGAGTGAAAGGATTCACTAGAGACAGAGTGGGGAACAGAACAGGTGGACAGACTGAAATACACTGCTGAAGGGAGCAGCTAGCGAGATGGGAGAGGTCTGTGGCACCATGTGGGTCACCTGCCTGCCTGGGGATCGCACTCATGCTGCAATGGCAGCTAGTAGCTTCATAGCACTGTGACTTAACCCGTGCCACCAGAGATGCCCTACAAGTAGTTAATGGCAAACAATGACTTACAGTGAAGCCCCTCTGTTCCATTTGCATTCTAATTAGGGGCATCCACAATCACAATATGCAGCCACATTATCATTATCACTAATGAGAGAATTACAAATATCAAATGATTGATGGAAGTATTTGGGGGCTGTATCTGCAGCCTTTTCAACAACCTGCATAAAAGCTGATAAAGAGGTTAAAAACTGTAGGATAGCTAAGACCATGTAGTTTTTATAACATTCAAAAATTACTTTCTCAGTTCTTCCAGGAATGATACTTTTCAACAGGAAAACTTTAGTGTCTTCTTTGATTGTACATGCTTAATACAAACATTAGAAAATTTTATCATTAATAAAAAAGTTTTAACTTATTTTGGAAAGTTCTTGGCTAGATTTTGGGGGGTGAGGGAGAAGAATGTCATCATTGCAGGATACATTAAGCCCCAGATATTGTGATTTAGGAGAAAAGAAACTCAGTGGTGACAGGATGATGACTATTGAAATACAGGAAAGAGAAGTGCAGATTGTTGAGTGGTTTAGGAGCACATTTTCAGAGTAAATTTCTTTAAAATAAGCATAATATTCTGTGTTAAAAGGTAGTTATATACTGAACCTTATTTAACATTCAAACTATAGCATTTGACCTTCATTTTCATGCTGTGCAATATTGGTAGTTATTAACAGTTATCATTTGATATGATAGTTTTTAAATTAGATAAGATTGCCAGCTGAAGTGCTCTGATTACCTTTAATCAGGAAGTAAGGAGGATCTGCTCTTGGTAAATGAGGTACTTTTTTAGTACCTAAAAAGGGAAAATCAATCCCATTGTTTAGTTGTTTAGCTTTAGTTTCAGGTACTCATCACTCACATCCCCTCATTACTTCTTTGGCTTATCTGTTTACCAGTATACAATGTCCAATAAAAGGAAAACAAAATGAAAGTGAATTTTATTTAAAGGAAAATACCCTTTGGAGATGAAATAATTTTCAGATAAAGGCCACATATTGTTACTTTGTTCAAATATTATTATCCATTTCATGTTCAGTTCATTCTGTGCTTTTATCTTTCTGTTGAATGTGTTCTATATGACCTCTTAACTAACATAGGCTTTTGACAGATATGGTACGATTATAAAATTGTGATGCCAAGTTAAATAATCAAACTTTTAACCAAAGAGTGGTCTTATATTGCAGACTTGAAGCTAGTAATGCATAATATATCTGTCTTATTAGAAATTCTGGGTTAAACAGGGAATTTATAATTTTAGTCTTTTTGCATTGTGGTGATTTTTAAAATATGATTATTTCTTTCTTCATTTAGAATAAGAATTTCTGACATTTGCACAAGTTTGTTAAACTTATAGCATTTTTACATAATTTACATAAATTGTTTCTTATAGTCACTGTCACGTAAGTTGAATGTTACCTGTTTTATGGATGAAATCCAAGGCTCATATATATGTGTTATTTTATTAATGACAATTCTATGCTGGGAATGATCCATTGTTACTGCAGGTAAACTTAGGTAGGCTGAAGGAATATTAAGTGTTTCCATGTGTGAGTGTGTGTGTGTGTTATGTGTATATTTGTTCAAATTTGAGTGTGGTTTTGATGACATTACATATTAAGATGACATTATGGAATAGATAATGGATCCAGAAATTCCAAGAGTCTGTTGTGATCAACTCACCCTAATCATACTTTCCTTAAGGAGATGTAAACATAAAGGAAAGTGATAAATAGAGGAGGTAGTATCACTTTACTGTTACGTGGAAGCCTGTTAATCCAGTACAGAGACCTCTGGAAAACTGAACTGGAGCACATTTCTTCACTTTAAGTCCTCTTTTTAACTACATGCCAAAATGTTATATCATAGAACTGGAAAGGATGAGTGTGGATGTTTATAAATGATTATAGTCCACATATATATGTGTTGTATATATGCCATATATGTGTATCTAGATGTATGTAAATATTGATTGACTGCAAGGACTGAGTTTACGCAATTGTGGGAGCTGACAAGGCAAGTCTGGTATTCATTAGACAAGGTGTCAGGATGGTCAGGCTGGAACCCTTCCGCAGGAGTTGGAGCTGCTGCCCATAGCAATTTCTTTTACTTTAAGGAAACCTTGTTTCTACTTTTTAATTTTTTTTTACAATATTTGTTTTCTTTTCTCAGATGTAGTCCCCATAGAATTTATACCACCAAGTCACCCCTGTACCATCACCATAGTCCCTTGTGCTCTTTCTACCTACATTTTGATCATTCTCCTACCCTCTCTCCTACAGATGTCTCTGATTTATAGTTGTCTGTTTATTTTTGTTCTGTTGCATTGTGTTATTATTATTATTTCCCCCCCTTGTACCCTTATATTCTTCTTATGCGTGAAACTATCCAGTATTTTTCTTTATCCTTCTGACTTATTTTACTGAGCATAATTCCTTCTAGGTCCACCCATGTTGATGTGAATGGCTTTAGTTTATATTTTTTGATTGCTGAATAGTGTTCCATTGTTTATATACCACATCTTCTTGATACAGTTATCTATTTTTGGGCATTTGATTCCAAGTCTTACCTATTATAAATAGTGCTGCAGCAGTAAACACAGGGATGCAGGTACTCTTTTGAATTGATGTTTGTGTGTCCTTTGGGTAGATCCCTAGGAATGAAATTGCTGGGTCATGTGGTAGCTGCATTTTTAGTAGTCTGAGGAACCTCCATACAGCTTTCCATAGAGGTTGGAACAATTTGCATTCCCACTAGCAGTGTAGGAGAGTTCCTTTTTTACCACATCCTCACCAACATTTGATGTTGCTAGTTTTTTTAGTATGCTCCATTCCCACTGGTGTAAGATGGTATCTCATTGTGGTTTTAATTTGCATTTCCATAATTGAGGGATGTTGAACATTTTTTCACATGTCAGTTAGTGATTTGCATTTCTTCTTTGGAGGAGTGTCTTTTGAGTTCTTCTGCTTATTTTTTGACTGGATTGTTTAAAAGAAATAGAAGAAGACACAAAGAAATGGCAAACATCCCCTGCTCATGGATTGGAAGAATTAACATTATTAAAATGACCAACGTACCAAAAGCAATTTAAATATTCAACACTATTCCAATAAAAATTTCATTGACATTCTTCAAGGAAATAGAACAAATATTGACAAAATTCATATGGAGTCACAAAAAACCTAAAAAGCCAAACAAAGCTCTCCTGACTAAAAAGAAGGGGGATGAAGGCATCACACTCCCGGACTCAAACTATGCTATAAAGCCATAATAATTAAAACTGCATGGTACAGGAACAAAAAGACACACAGATCAATGGAATTGAATAGAAACCCCAAAAATAAAAGCACAGATTTAGGGACTAATCTTTCACAAAGGAACAAAGAATATGCAATGGAACAAAGGCAGTTTTTCTAATAAATGGTGCTCGGAAAACTGGACTGCTACATGCAAAGAATTAAAGTAGACTACTAGTTCACATCACACAGAAAAATCAATTCAAAATGGATTAAAGAATTAGACACAAGACCTGAAACCATAAAATATATAGAAGAAAACACAGGCAAAACACTACATGACATACATCTCAGTAACATCTTTAAAAACACATCACCTCGTTTCTACTTTTTATGTCTTCAAGAGATTGAGCTGGACCTACCCAGATTATTTAGTAATCTTCCTTCTTTAGGATAAAGTTTAGTGTTTGATTAGATATCAAGGAACTATAATGTAGCCAAATTGACAAAAAATTCATCATCACAAAGGACATATGAAGAAAAGAGACTATGTGTGTTTCACCCAGATGGAGCAGAAGCAGCTTTTATATATTCTTATGTTTGGAGAAGAAAGTGCTATGAACCTTATATTTGATGTGCCCAGAAACTATGGCAGAGTAAGCCTCAAGAAAATATCTCCTTAAGTGCATCCAACAAACAACTTAGTATCTTCTAGATGTCAAAACAGCTTATCACTAGAGGATGCCTTACCATTCACAGACCTGCATTATTGAAGACGGATGCCTTAAAACTGATTATCTTGGCAGAATCAACAGAGTCAAGATGGAGAGGGAGGGCTTAGCTACACACAGCTAGGGAAGACCTGCCTACCTTATCCACCTCCCCTTTCAAATTGAAGGCAGTGATAGGACGATGAATCCCTGAGAATTTTCACAGCTGGGTATGATAGGTGGATGACCTTAATTGCACCATTAGGAGATACAGGGATATTCATTCCCAGTGAACTAAGCCTTAACCTCCACCAGCTGCCTCACTTCCTCTCATCTACTAGCCTACTATAGCCAGGAAATCTCTTTAAAGGACTTTGGCTTCTGGGCCAGCAGGGAGCTGAAACACTTGGGGTGACTGGCAACTAGCTTGGCAGTCTAAAGAGGCACTTACTCCTTCCCTACCCAGCCACCTGGAGGGGTCAAAGATTGTTTGCCAGGCATTTAACTGATGACTGATGCAGTTCGTTGCTCTTAACTAACTTGGAGAACCCAAGAAGTACTTGTCTGTTCATTATCTGGGTTTGGCAGATTTCATTCTCATCATATATATTATTACGTGATGCTGTAGCAGCCTACATATATGTATGTTTAGTCCACTTGTCTGTAAGTGAATATGGTAGCAAGGAGTATTAGTCATATTTTCTATGAGTAAATTCCTATCGCATGCATGGTAGAGGCACAGTAAACAATTTTATTGTATTCACATGTAAGTGTTGGGATAAATTTGATATCACCAAATATGAATTTCTTTTTTCTTTTAAAGATTTTATTTATTTTGCATACAAGAACTTGGGTACAGGCTAGAGGAGGGGGAGTGAGGAGTCACTGGAGACAGAGTAGGGAGCAGAACAGGCAGATCAACTAAAATACCCTGCTGAGGCGGAGCAGCGGGCGAGGCAGGAAAGGTCTACTGCACTCTGTGGGTCCCCTCCCTGGCTGGGATCGAACTCGTGCTGCAGTGGCTAAGCAAGCTACAGGTGCAACACTCAACGCTTTGCACCACCAGGGAGGCCCGCAAATGTGATTGTTTCTAAGATTTCTGTGCTATGTAAATTCCATGTCTAAGTTCTTATCATCAAAATCCAAAAAGTTTACCTGAGATTTCCATTTTCATGATGACTGAAATGAGAGAGAATTTGCCTCCTGTAGAATAACAGTTTATTGCCCATTTTGTGCAACTAATTAATGTTATAATGAATAATAGAGCCAAGTGTCTAATGAGAATATGGACATTGGAACTAAGGAAAAGGAAAATTAGGCAAAGTCAGGAGAAAAGAACTCATGAAAGTCTTGGGATGAAACATTAGAATTTATTATTTATGAACCATTCACCTGGGATATCATAATAAGGGATATGTATGATATAAAGTGATTATCATGCCACAAGTTATGATACTAGCAAACACAGTAACTCCTAAGTAATGTATATGTTATGAAGTGATTAGTATGCTGTAGCTATACCATTATCATTGCAATTATTTAACCTCTTTGGATGTTAGGTTTGCCCTCTGAATGTTAAAAATGTTGCTCCTATCACAGCTTAGATTCCATTTGTTACTATATGCTGTGGTTACGCATTCCTCTTCATCATACTTTCTTTCCCCAAATATTAGAAACAGATATTATACTTAGTTTGAATGCCTCAGTAATTTTATATGTATTGAAAGTGACATCAGCAAAGTGATGTACCACAATGACCCAGGTTTAAGATTTATGAAAATGAGTTGTCTTTAAGCATACTAATATAAAATCATGATTCTGGACAGTTTCATGACAAAGAAATGGAAACACTGGTAATGTGAATGGGATACTTCAATAGTCTCTAGTTGTTTCCTGAATCTGGCATTTGGAGAGATGAGGCAGAAAAGCACACTGCACTTCAAAGATTTTTAATTGCAGGGTTTAGGAAGATTACCTGAAGCTTTCTATGAATCAAAAGTACTTAGCCTAGAACAGCGTGATACAGTAGAGAGGGCTGAGTTCAGCATCAGATTAAAGTTTTATTTTGTGATGAGCACATAAACTATAAGGAATTTTATTTCCTTTTAAATTATTTTTATGTGGAATGAAGATCATGATACATTATATGTTTTCATAATAAATGAATAAACTACCTTAAGTATTTTCAATATATATACAATGCTTAAAAGAGGGCCTCTAAATCTCAGTTTTATGTTTCAGTGACCTTAAAACTCTACTTTAAAATCCATCATTTTGAGACATGAAAACACAATTATTTAGTAATTCAAGATATATTTACTGAGTCAATTTTTTGCATATGAAAAATTTTTAAATGCTAAAGTTATGATGGCAACTCTAAACAGATGACTTTATAGGGTTTACATTCTAAAGAAATAAAGAGAAGCAAACAATAGAACAAAAATCACACTGTAAATTGTGGTAGTTGCCCTGACAATTGTAATAACTGCCCTGAAAATAGGGAAAATAATGAAATTGTAAAATATTGGATAGTATGAATCAGAACGAGATTAGAGAGAGAGAGAATAATTCTAAATCAAGGAAAGGAAGTATGTGGTGATTTTATAAGAAGTCAAGCAACTGTGATCCAGTAGTTTTACTTTGGGAGAACTATGGGGCTGGATTTGGGAAAGAAAGAATGAGATCATCATGGGTTAGAATCTGGATTATAGGTAAAACTTTCTGTACAAGCCTGCATACTCCAGAGCTTCTTTAGTACTGAAGTTCTGCCATATTTTTCATGACTTGGTCAGATTTAATAAGTAAGTTTTTTTGTGATTCATGTAGCCTCATTTATATTGGCTAGTCTTATCTTAATAAATGTCCACTCTGTCCTAAGAGGGACAAGACAGTTCAATAAAATAGCATATTTTTAGACAGTGTTTGATTTCTTCCCTTAGGTGTAGTCACTGTAGTTCTCCCACCAACATACCACCTGTATCGCCCTATTTCTGTGTGTTCCTCCCTCCCCTGTTTTGACTCCTCTTTTCCCCTGTCCCCTGCTGTAAGTCTCAGATTTACGGTCAACTTTCAAGTTCTATCTTTTTCCTGACCTTTTGTTCAGTTTCTCTAGGTACATATACAGAATGGAATACTACCTAGTGATCAAAAACGATAAACTCATGCCATTTGTGGCAATATATATGGATCTGGAAGGGATTATGCTAAAAAAAGTCAGAAGGAAGAGATAAATATCAGATGGTTTCACATACTAGCATTTCTTATCCTGTTTCTCACAGTTCTTATACATTGTAGTGCTATTTGTCTACTTAAAAATGTGTCCATTTCTCATCACATAGTGAGACAAAGGTGTAGTGTTTCTTGGTCACTGACATCTCTCAGAATCATGTGGAATAGAATTACATCTTTGTCTTACATTAGGTATACAGTTTACATATAAGGTATAAATAACTTATAATAAAAAGTATTTCTGCCAAGTTTTTTAAATTAACCAGAAAATGCAGTATATTTGCCTGAAATAGGTCACTGTTTCTTCAGTTCAGTTTAGCTATTAACTTAATTGGCTTAAGTGTGATATAGTCTATGTACATTACAGTTTGCCTATCTGTATATCTGTAAATCTATGTGTATCTACACATAAACACTTATGTATGACTATAAATAAAAGGAGAACTAGCAATGATAGAAGGTATGTGAGGGAAGAATGAGGCATATCTTATTATTATAAGGTATTCATGCTACTTGTGAAGTAGTATAGTGTTATTTGAAAGTGGGTTGGGTTGGATATACATATTTATTATGAATTATAAGGCAACCCTAACAAAGTAAAAAGAAGTATAACTGATATACTAAAAAAGGAGAGAAAGGGACAATGTAAAATCCTCAATTAAGATGACATAAGACAGAAAAACAGTGGAAGACTAAAATAGCTGTAGAGAAAGAGGACAAACAAAAATGAACAGGCTAGATATTAATCCAACTATGTCAATTATCACTTTACTATCAGAGTATACATATATCAATTAAAAGTCACAAATTCTCAGGGTAGAGTAAAAAACAAAACAAAACACCAGACCCAACTATATGATTTCTCTGCAGGAGACCCACTTTAAATATAGAGACACATGTCGATGAAAAGTAAATGATACAAAAGTTAAAAGGCACAAACTTCTAGTTATAAAATAAATAAATGCTGGAAATGCATGGTGACAGTAATTAATAGTACTTCTGTACTTTTAAAAGTTATCAAGAGAATATAACAAGGAAAATGCATAACTATTTATGGTGATAGATATTAACTAGATATTATTTACAACATATTTCACATATGTATGATTTGCATATGTATGAATATGAAATAATTATGTTCTATACCTGAACCTAATTTATATCTTTGAAATTTTAATATATTTATAATAATATTTGAAAATATATGATACATATTATATTTGAAGGTACATATTTTTAAGATAATATTTATGTACATATATTATCTTCAGAAGATGAGATTTCAGAAAGCAGAAAGAAGAGATAATTTTTAGACAGACAGGGCAGAGGTATCAGTCATCTGTGCTCTCTGGGAATCCACTGATACATCATTTTGCCATTGGCAAGTCTTGCTTTATAGTTGCTTTCTTCTATTCAGAACCCAGGGATTCCTCGGAAAGCTCCAAATTGTTTCTAAAAAGACTCCTGTAGTGCTGCCAGCTTTGGATTTAAGAATGGAACATGGGGTTCAGGGACCAGAAGGAACAGGAAAAGGGGAAAGCAGCAGGGTAGTTTATATTACTAATGAGTGGGTATGAGTGGAAGACTGCCTTTGACTTTCCTAGTCAGAAAGGTCTTCAGAAAGTAACACTTGAATGACAGGTTATGCAAAGAATTAAAAAACATACTTGAAGTAGGTGCCTATTATTTAGAGAAGTACTTGGTTTTTTGACAGATGAAAAACTTTGGTCTTTTATTGCTCTTATATCATTATCAATCCATACTAGCTAATCATTTTATCTAATAATTTCAGCAGTTTCTCTCAAGGAATTTTTCCTGGAAACAATTTAGTTAGGCAGCGTCTTAGACATTATCTGTACCCAGTAGTAGTAAATATCATATAATGTTTAGTCTTTTTTTAAAATTAAGTTAGATTTCCTTATGTGCCTAAAATTTTTAAATATTTAAAATCCCTCAAACTTGTCTTTGTCATTTATATTTAGTGATTCCTAAAGACAAATTCTGTTAATTTCCATATAATTTTGGAGATTCAGGATTTTGAAAAATCTAAATTATAACTTATTTTTTATGACTATTTAGAATCGCACCCCTCACCAACTTAATTTTAAGAACATCCAACACTCTACTATGAGGTTCATGACTCTATTATGAAAAGTATTTCCACATAGGCTGATACACAATCAGAATAGACTGATTAAGGGGCCTCCTTGGTGGCTCAATGGGTTAAGCAACACACTATGAAGAGATTGCAGCCACTGTAGCACGAGTTTGATCCGCAGGAGTTTGATCCTTGCCCCTGGCTGGGGAGGTGACCCATATGGTGCAGCAGACCTCTCCTGCCTCATCTACTGTTCCCCTCAGCAGTGTATTTCAGTAGATCTGCCTGTTCTGTTCCCCGCTGTGTCTCTGGTGGATCCTCTCACCCCCCCCCACACACACATCTCTGTCCTGCCTGTGCCCCAGCTCTTGTATGCATAAATAAATAAATCTTTAAAATAAATTAAAAGAATAGACTGACTTACTAATGTATATGGGACAAATTAAAAACATTATAACCAAAAGACAAGTAACCTCCCAGCAGTGACAACTATACAATATTTTAGACTAATCATTTATATTAAAGGAATAACATGGGCCTCTCTGGTGGCTCAGTGGGTTGAGCACCGCACTGTGAAGCATCTGCAGCCACTGCAGTGTGAGTTTGATCCCGGCCAGGGAGGGGACCCACATGGCACAGCAGACCTCTCGTACCTTGCCCACTGCTCCCCTCAGCAGTGTACTTCAGTCAATCTGCCTGTTCTGTTCCCCACCTTTGGTTAATCCGCTCACCTCCTGCAACTCTGGCCTGTACACCAGCTCTTGTATGCATAAATAAATAAATCTTTAAAAAAAATAAAGGAAAACATATTTACTCAGAAATGTAAATGTCCTGATACTTTGGTCCTTTAAATCATTCTAATCTGAGAAGCATAAAACATTTAATCTTTACCACATTTCTAGGCAGAAGAAAGATAATCAGGATAGGTCAAGTTAATTACTTCTGTCTGAGTTACAGAGCATAGAAGGTTTTCTGCCTCCGAATTCAGTGCCTTGTCCAGTACATATTTTTGCAAAAAGAAGACATTTGTTGATGTTTTGCTGTTGCTGTATGTGTTTCTTTTGCTCTTAGTTTATTTGAAATCACTTAAAACTATTTAACCTTAAGGTTATTCTGAGACCTCTTTTAAAATTGGTATGATGTGATTAAGTCAGTCAACTTTGGTTTTTCCCCAGACTTCCCTGGAACTCAGGGTATAAAGAAAATCAACTTTTCAGTTTAAATCCAATCAGAAGCTGCCAGTCACATATTTAAGCACCATATTTTGAGTTTGTTAACTTTCTTATACAATGGATTACCTGAGCACAATTCCAATGTGGAAAATCTCCTGTTTCAACAGAAGACTTCATAGACATTGTTCCAGAGTTTGCAGAACAGAGATTTCCAGGCCAAATTAACATACTCAAAATTAGATAGTTTAATGAGTTTTCACAATTTAAGAAGCAAAGGCAAAGTATTTACATACTGATACTAATAGCACACAGCTGGAGCATAATACCTGGACCCTGTTTTACATAATGCTTACATTCCCATCCCTCTCTTCCTCTACCTCTTTCTGCCTACTCTGCTGGTAGTGTAGTTACAAGAAGGGGCACTCAGCAGAGATAAGGTCCTCTGACCCATCACTTGCTTGTTCGATTACAAAGACACAGGGGCTGTATCCCTGGCCAATAGCTGTAGATCACTGATGACTTGCTGAGTAGTCATGGATCTTATTTGTGTGTCTCTGACAGAGGTTACATGGGACCAAAATGGGTGTCATCTATGGGTGACAGTGTCACTATAGGGATCACATTACTGACAAGTGGGAGTAATATGAGCCATGATTTATGAATATTTGAGGTTTCATTGGTCTTTCCATCTCTGTTTATCTATAAGCTAACTTAGACTTGTTCCATCATATTTATGTATTCAGAATATGTAAACTGTGTTTATGCCAAACATAGTATTTACAGTTAGCAACCTAGTAACTATACTTCACAGACTTTTATATGTAATGTAAGCATTTTGTTATCTAATTCTCCATAGAATAATTGAATATCTTTAAATAATGTAGCTAATATACCATCCTAGGCTCTTGTGCTATATTTGCAGGACTTAGAAACATTGTGCCTCTATTTGAAGAAGAATACCAGAATGGGAGAGATAAAGTATAAGCTTTTTTTCCAATAATTCAAATAAAAACATGGGTGGAGAGTTTAGAGAAGCCTAATGTATAAAAGAAAAACTATCTAGAAAAGATTCATGTATATTTTTCTCTCTCCTCTCTTCAATCTTTTGCTAAATAATACATTATATTTACTATAATGGTATAGTTAATAATTTATGGTGTGTTAATGATATGACACTTTGTAGTTACATTGTTAATATTAATTTGTATTATAGTTGAAATTTGACAAAGTCAAATTATATTAAATGACTGTTTTAAAATTTTATTGTGTTATTATTATTATTTTAAAGATTATTTATGCATACAAGAGCCAGGGAACAGGCCAGAGTCAGGGGGTGAGAGGAGTCACCAGAGACAGAGCAGGGAGCAGAACAGGCAGATCGACTGAAATACGCTGCCGAGAGGAGCAGTAGGCGAGGCAGGAGAGATGTCTGCTGTGCGCTGTGGGTTCCCTCCCTGGCTGGGGATCAAACTCGTACTGCAGTGGCTATGGAAACTCCACAGTGTGCTGCTCAACCCCTTGCGCCACCAGGGAGGCCATGTTTAAAAATTTTAAATTTATTAACAATAAGTTTATTTCCTATACATTTTATTTTTTTTTCATTTTTTTTATTAAAATATTTTAAAATTTACATATACTTGCCATCAGTTGTAATCCCCATGTATTCCCCATCACCATCTCACCAGTGCACCATCACCTC
>JAGFMF010011668.1:3364292-3375083 GCA_019455555.1 Galemys pyrenaicus
AAGTTGAGCATTTTTTCATATGCCTGTTGGCCATTTGCATGCCCTCTTTGGAGAATTGCCTTTTTAGCTCTTTTGCCCATTTTTGGACTGGGTTGTTTTGTTTTTTTCTGTTTAGTCTGGTTAGTTCTTTGTGGATCTGTGTGATAAGTCCCTTATTTCCTATACATTTTAAAAGAAAGTATTAGGTAGTGGCAGAGTCTAGAATTAGATTCATTGTTCTTGGGTAAGGTATATATGTTGTTTCACTCAAAAATTCCCTTTAGTATTTCATGTAGTGCAAGTCTTCTGATAAGCAAGTACACTTGGTTTACTTTATTCTGAAATGCCTTCATTTCTCCTTCAACCGTGAAGAGTTACTCCTTTTGATATAGTTTTCTGGATTGATGATTTTCTATTATCATCTGTCTCAGTGGCTTCTGATATGGTCTGTGATTTTTGAATCATTGTTTGCTTATATGTAATGTGTTATTTTCCTTTGTTTGCCTTTATCTTATTATTGTGTTATATTATTCAGCAGTTGGACTACACTGTGTCTAAGAGTGATTTTCTTTGTATTTATTCTGTTTGGAGTTCACTTAGCATCTTGCCTGTGTATGTCTTTTTTCAAGTTAGGGGGAAAAGTTAGCCAATAGCTTTTCAAAATTTTTTTGTTTTTCCTCTCCTCCTATGACTCCAACTACATGAATGATCAACTTTTGATATTGTCCTACAGATTCTTGAAACTCTTCTAATTTTTTTTTATCATTCCCTCTCTGTTTCCCTTTGGATCATCTCTGTTGATTTATATTAAAGCTGAGTGACTGATCTGTTAGAATATTTTTCAGTTATAGAATTTCCATTTAGATCTTTGAGTAGTTTCTATTTCTCTTCTGTAATTTCCTATCTTCTCATTAATTACAGACATATTTTCTTTAACATCTTTGAACACAGTTAAAAATAACTAGTTTAAATCTTTCTCTTGGTCATCTTTGAATGAGTTTGAATTGATTGTCCTTTTATTAAGAATTAATCCTATAGAACCATTTCTTTGTATATTTTGTGTTTTGAATTTTATCCTATATGTTTTAATTTTTATATTGTGGATATTCTGCATTATTTTATATCATCTGAAGGGTATTTTTTTGTTTGTTTGTTTTAGTAGGCAATTATATTGACTAGACAAAAACAACAGATTGTTTCCCTTGGGGTTAAAAAATTTCAGTTTGGTTCTTCTATTTTTATCTATACCATTTTTGTCTCTGCCACATGCTTGTTAGATCAAGGATATGTTAGAGATTTGAGCAGTTTACACAACAAAATTAAGATTTCCCCCCTCGGGTATTTTTTTTTTTCCCTATGGAACTTTCTATGGAGTTCCTTCACATTTAGGAACTCCTGCCTCATTCTATGTTCTCTCATTTTTCATCTCAGAAAGACTATATGTGTTCTATTGATATTTTATCTATCAAACAAGGTATCTAACTGTATCCTGCCCTCTGGGTAAAAGAAAAAAAATGTGTACTGAAAATGCAAATGTGTTTGTTAATTATAGTTCAAAATATGAAGCTATATTCTTTTATCATTAGTGAATTAGGATAAGTGTATACAAAGCTGGATGAATAAAACTGTTGATAAAATGAACAGAAAATAGGAAATAAGAAAAGACAGTGAGAAAATACATGGAAAGAAATGCAATATTTTCATTTGAATAGCGCAATTGTGATATTCTACTTGTAGACTAGTTATTTTCTATCTTTTTAGCTAATTTTTTATGTATGACATTTAGATAGTCCTAATAATGTAAGCAACAGGTATTATCAACTTTTAGAATCAAACTACAACTATTAAAAATAGAATTGCTATTAATGTTTCAAAGTAGGGTGTCCTTAATTTAGTTCTGTTATTTAGGAAAATTTAAAAATTTTCAGTATTCCCATGTATGAAAGAGATAAATAGGCATACATGTCACAGGAATATTATCATTATTAACTAAAGTAGAATATGCAAAGCAGTTAGCAGAGTATACATTCAGATATATTAACTCCTTATTCCTATACTTCCCTAATTTCTTTTTTTCTTCTAAGAAGCAAAAAATATTTTCATTTTATATAATATACTGCATAGAAAATAGCTCAGTATTATTAGACTGTCTAGGCTTAGTTGAAGTCAATTCACATCTCCGGCCTAAAAGTATATAATTCAAGGAAATGAAATATCCATAGCAAATCAGTATGCCATGTAATACTCTAAGTTCTTCTAGTGTCAATTACTAATCTGCGCTTTAATGAGATTACTTTTTTTATGTTTTGGCATTCTCATGAATCATTTTTTAACTTTGTAATTAAATAGCTGTGTTTTAAAATAACTGCAATCATAAAACATTTATGCTTAGAAATAGGTAGATTACTTATATATTTTTTTAATGTCTACTATTATATTTCATGGCCTGTATTTTTTTCTGGTCTGGCAAATTTTTAAAGGAATTCTTCTAAACATTGCTTGTAACTGTTTCAGTAATGTCATTAGTTGGCCTAATGCAACTGTTTTGCTAAAAGTAAGGATTTTTAAAACTATTTGATTCTCTAGCTTTAGTTTCCTCTTTTATGATTTTCCTTTCTCTTATAAATCACCTTAGAGTAAACATGACAACCATGTCAAATGCTTTGATCTCAGATTAGGTTTAGGCAGGCTAAAGAAGACTATTTGCCACTAAGCTTTCCTAAGAAGCTCTGAACTGCTTACCTAATTAAGAGGCACACAAAGAATAGGAGGCTTTCAAAATCAATGCAGAATTTTTTTAAGCTAACCATACATTGGCTTATATTTTAATATAATAAGATCACTGGTGGTCAACTATATTTGCAATGAAAAATTATCTAGTACCATGACACTCCATCTTGAATCATTTAGAGAGAAAAAAAGAAGTGAAAAAGAAATATAAATATCCTTTTGGTCACTATGCTTCATAAAATAATAAAAATAATTCGATCTTCACTTGCTGTTTCTTTCTCATGTTGGAGTTTAACCTTTTGATTAAATGGATACTTTCTAGTCAAGGTCATCACTAAAATTGAGCATGGTGAATCAGAGGCAGCTAGCAAACTGAAAGCTTAAAATGACAGTGATCGCTCATTAACTTTCTGTCTATTTAAACATGAAATTGGAAATGGTTGATTCTTCTAGCTATGAGCATTGGCATACACACACATTTTTTTTTCTTTTTTTAAGAACTAAGGAACCATTTAAATCTTATATTTCCAGTTGAAGCCAAGGAACTGTTTCCCTTGTGATATCACTAGTAGCTGTAAAATAATACTTAAATAGAATTAGAGTTTATCTGGGAAGACTCAGTTTTCACTAGATTAATCTGAATTTTCAGTATGATGAAAATTATCTTTGGAAAGTATATACAGATAATCAAATCTGAGCTATTTTTGTGATACAATGAACCTTTGTGGCCCATTAAGCCTTTTCCAAAAGCTAATGATAGTCCTAACTGTGCATACTTTGAATAAAGCAGTGTTTTCAGTTCTGAAGGAATAAAGGAGACAGTTTTGCCGGACAACACAGTAACTATAAATAAGTTTTAATAATCTGACTTTGAGTTGAATTTCCTATTCCTAGAGACGTGCTATACTATTGTTGCCAGAACTCACATAAGGAAAATGAAGATTGGTGGATGACAGGCCTTTTCTCTCTGAAGCATTTGAAAAGAAGAGGACTTAGAGAATCTGGGATGACAGAAAATGTGGGTCTAGCACAGGAGAAAGAGGGGGATTAACTGTAAATTTAAATTCACAACAACGTCACCTCTGGCACATGCATCAGTAGTACCACTAATATTCCATTTACTAAACAATATATTTGAAATCCTTCCTTAAAGAAAAGTGTTGAATTTTAGGCTATAAAAAATAATAATTTCCATTCACACATTCCAAAGTGAAGCCTACTACTTAGCAAACCAAGCCCATGTTTACAAAGTTTAATATCAAATTTTTATTTGTTCACAAATACCAATGGATAAACCAGCTTTGTAACATTGGAAAAAAGTATTCATCATTAAAAAAAAAAGATTGAACAGATGACATTACCTTGAAGGAAGCCAACATAATACAAAAGAAAAGGTTTGAACATTCCCTCATTGTTCTTGGTGAGATATATATATAGATATCTATCTATATATATATATAAAACATGGAATCTAAATTCATTAAAAAAAGAATGGAGAGCCACAATAAAAAGTAACCATGAAAGAGTAATGAATAAATGTTATATATTAAAAAAATTACATTATGTCATTTAACATTTAAAGCTAGAAAGCATCTCCAGTCAAATGAGACAAAAGCTTTCAACACCGAGAATCTCATATTCAAATAATACATAAAAAACCTATCTGTGTGGAGGCCTCCTTGGTGGTGAAGCCGGTTGAGCTCCGCATTGTGAAGCATTGGCTGCACAGCAGCATGAGTTTGATCCCCCCACAGGGAGGGCACCCATGTGGCGCAGTAGACCTCTCCTGCCTCTCCTGCTGCTCCCCCAGCAGTGTATTTTTGTCCATCTATCTCTCTGCTCCCCACTGTCTCTGGTGAATCCTCTCACCTCTAGCACCTCTGGCCTGTACCCCAGCTCTCGTATGCATAAATAAATCTTTCAAAAAAAACCTATCTGTGTGAAAGAAAATTTTTGCATAAATATTTATAGTATCTCACCTTTTACTAACTGTGCAAAAATAATACAGGCAAATAAAGTATCACAGTACTCGCAGTAAATGTAATCATTTGGTATTTCTTCATTAAAGGATAGATAATACTAAATGAAACCCATTTGGATTTAGTGACAATATAAGGTAAAAATAAAGGCTATGATGGAGAAAAAGCTGGAAAATACAAATACAATAGCACAATGATTATTATTAATAACAGATACCATGTACTTCAAAATGAAAACCATCAAATGAGATTAAACAATAATTTTTATCTTGTGAAAGGGATATCATATTCATGAACTTGTACCTGACAACTAAGAATTGATTAAACACAAGAAATCGCCTATGTCCTGAGCCCCAGATTATCAACAGTAGCATTGCTTCTAGTAAGCAAACTTATTTTCCAGCATTCCTTAAGGGTATTGTTAAGATGTAAGCACAAAAGTCAAGTGGAGTTTTCAGGAAAAATTCTTTAAAGTAGGTATTGGTAGGTGGCATATATTTTCTAAATCCACTTCCCAAATCCTTCTTCCTGATTGTATTGTGGTTGTGATGGCTACAACTGCTAGTTATCTTGTGGCTATGATGAAACTCTGAGGTAACCCTGAAAATGAATGACTGTGACTATGTGGGGACATGAGTGCTGAAAACCATCTGTTAAGTATTACCCTCTATACCTAGAGGGTATAGGTTTCCTGATGATACATGGAACCTGTGTGTGTCTCACATAGGTTAGTGAGAAGAAAATACCTATCTTCATTCTAACTCTGTTATTAGGAACAATATAATATTTTAAAAATATTTTTTTTAAGATTTATGCATACAAGAGCTGGGGTACAGGCCAGAGGTGCAGGGGGTGAGTAGATTCACCAGAGACAGAATGGGGAGCAGAACAGGCAGATCGAATAAAATCCACTGCTGAGGGGAGCAGTGGGTGAGGCAGGAGAGGTCTGCTGTGCCATGTGGATCCCCTCACTGGCCAGGGATCCAACTCCCACTACAGTGACTGCAGAAGCGCCACAGCACAGTGCTTAACCCCTTGCACCACCAGGAAGGCCCAGGAACAATATAAATTTAAGTGATAAACAATTTAAGTTGTATATAAAAATACAACTTCAGGGGAGATTTAAAGAGTTCTCCAGAATATGAACAGAAACAGTTTAAACACACAAAATTATTATATGGAGATTCTGAATAAATTTAACTTGAGCTCATATATATAAATTTATGAATACATATATGTTTATGTGTGTGTTTATACACACATATATGCACATACACTTCAGTCTGAAGCAATAAATTTGCATGTATTGTCAATAGAGTTTGAGCAGCAACGTTTTTATTTTTATTATACTATTTATGAAATTTATTTGACATTGTGTAATTTTGAAATATTTGTATATGCGATTGGACCTACGTAGAGACAGAGTTTTTGTTTTAATGTAGATTATAGAAGACTGGATGTTGTTTGCTAGTAGGGGTGTTAAAAATTCTTGATCTGATACTAATACTAACTGTTTAGTTGTAGACCATGATATCTTTTAATGATTGCCATCATAACAATCATTTCTAATTTATAAAACACAGTAACTAGCCCCCCCCCAATTCAACTCTGAAACTCATAGCATGAGTAATGCAATTCTCTTGGGTTCCAAAAATAGTATAATGTTAGTGAAACTTTTAGGTGATATATTTAAACACGTCTGTCTTATATGGTATTTGGTAGAGAATATGTGTAAATGTTGTGGTACCTTACTGAGTTTTTGTATTCATGTATCTGCATAGAAGATACATCTTTTTGTTTGTCCCTTTAGTTGTTCCTTTATGTAATTGAGAAGATGTCCAGGGTTTGATAACTAGGTATACATTAAAAGATGTGAATATACATATTCATAATAGCTGTCCAACTAATGTTTTTTCCCTTTAGTAGACTAAGTCATACTGTATATTTTCCATCTAACTGAAATATTATAAATCACTTTTTAATATCTTTTTATCTGAACAAGAAAAAAATCATTTGTATTACAGACATGTAAATTTAACTTAAAACTACAAAACCTAGTTTCAGGCTTGATACTGTGGCCATAAATCATATACAATAACATTGTAAATGAGATAACTGTAACATTATATTCTCTGGGCAAGGTTAATAGATTCAGTTCAAGTCTAGCAAGAAATTGTAGCTGACATTTTCCCATTTCTTTCAGAAAAGCCTTTATAAATCCTCAACTTCTAAATTGGACTGGATTAGGTCCCAGTAGAGAAAATCCTAGATTTAGTGTTTTTAATTTCCTAAGTTACTGAGTAGGAACCAACTTTATAACTGTACTCAAATATGGCTTGGGGACTTTAACAGTCAAGTTATTTTTGTTATTCCCAACCAATTCCAATAATAAACTAATCACATTAATAATAGAAAAGGGAAATAATGGTGAAAGTAATAGTAGTCTACATTTTTTAAAAGCCTGTCAATTTGGTTAACCTAAGTTAACAGTGGAAAGAAATATAAATAAGAGTTTTATTCAACCTTTCCCTGCTTGACTAAACTAAACACAGCAGGTCTACTGCTTTTATTTTCAACTCACAGCTCTTTACCCTGGTAACAGAATATTTACATTCTGCTGTACCCTATTTTTTGCTGCTGTCAAACTTTCCTCTGAGAACTGGCCCAATGTGTGACCTTTTTCTACTGTGGGAAGAGTGTCTGTTCCATGATGCCTGGAGGCCCAGAAAGCTCAGCAGGGAGAATTTTTCCAAATGCCATGTTGTCATTAGGTGTTGGTTACAGGTCTTTTAGACTATGAATGTTTTGGACATAGGGAGAAATGAGTGATCTGTGAGGTGGAGAGATTTTTGTGTAGGAGGATTCCTCACAGGTGACATTTCCTCTACTTTCTATTTGTAAGGTCTGACTTACTGTCTTATCCCCAGACAAACTTTATTTAAGAGGTTTCTTTCCTGCTAAAAGTTTATGTGTATTGCATTTTACCCTGAACGTCCTTACTGAATTATTCTTCTTGGAATTCCATTTTATCATTTCATTCTATTGCCCAAGTCTTGTCAAATGTCTTTGTCTTCAGGGACCAGCAGTGTACATTTATGACTGTCCTTCCAGGCTTTTTTATTTTTTTTAATTCTTAAAAAATATTTTATTTATTTATGCATACGAAATCTGGGATACAGGTCAGAGATGCCCGGGGTAAGAGGGTTCACCAGAGACACAGTGGGGAGCAGAACAGGGAGAGTGACTGAAATACACTGCTGAGGGGAGCAGCGGGCCAGGCAGGAGAGGTCTGCTGAACCATTTGGGTCCCCTTCCTGGCTGGGGGTTGAACTTGTGATATAGTGTCTGCAGATGCTTTATAGTGTGGTGCTTATTAACCCCTTGTGCTACCAGGGAAGCATCCAGGCCTTTTTTAATAGTGGGTCCATTTATTCAGAATTTTTATCCCTTTGTTTTCTATATTTATATCTACTGCATTTTCTGTCTTTACTCCTGCTTTTTTCCTTAATGTGGATATCTACCACATCCAAGTTGTCATACTCTGTTGCCACAGGGAACATACATGTTAAACAAATAGCTCAAAACTCAGTTGAAAGGTCACCAAATTTATGACACTTACTATAAATAGTTCTGCTCTGTGGTGGCTCTCTTATCTTGAATTTCCTGAAAACATTTAACAATACTATAGATCACATTTAATTGCCTTTAAAGTAGGATTTTCATTATTCCTTGAGTATGATTTTTCTTTCTTCAACCAGAATCCATGTCACTTCAGTTCAAGAATAATACCTTTGACTTCTTTTGTATTTCCTGCAGACTCAGTTAAGTGCTTGGTGCATTATAACTCTAGAATTTAATTTTTTAGGTAGGTTATAAACTCACTTCTTAGAGGTTTAGCTGTTCCAGACATGTTCCTGTTAGCATATCTTAGAATATTTTTTTCCTTTCTCTTCTGTAACCAGTTTGTTAATAAAATCTTTTACATATTATTTAACCGATTGAATAACTCTTACAACTACTTGGAAACACTGTTATTTTGGGGTGATTTGGGAATTAGAGTGGTGTTACATTTGAACATCCTTAACCTCCTTAACAAATAGTAATTGTTTTTCAAAGATGCATCTTCAGTTCTGTGCCAAAGGAATTGTGTGTTCTCTTATTGTACTGTTCATACTGTTGTGCATTTGCTTGTATTTATTTAGCAACCCAGATACTGCAATGATTTAAAGTCACCATTTCTAAAGAATAGAGATTACTTAGTCATAACTTTTCCTGTGTTAGCAATGCAAGTGGTACATGTAATGTGGGTATTTAATTTAATGTTTAAATCACTAATGCAAGGACCCTTACACTGCAATTAGATGCAACACGATGCCTGGAGGTTCCTAGAACTTAACTTTTATAAAAAGATTGGCTAAGAATGAAGGATGGTGTTAACATCTGCCTTACGAAATAACATATTACCATCCATTTTTCAAATATTAGGCTTATAAGTGTCTTTATCTCTAATAACACAAGTTATACTTCACTTTTGGGAATTAAAAATGTTTTTAGGCAAATAATTTCTAAATCCTTACTCAGATACAATAAATTGTCAAAGAATAAACAGATCTTACATTACTGACAAAAACATATACTAGGTTCTGTTTTAAAATTTTATTTTTGCTAAAATCAAGCCATTAAAAGGTTCTATATGTTCTTTGATGGCTGTCTATATGTTGCCAAGTAATTGGTGAACAATTTTAAAAGCTTCAATTAGAAATTTGCATTATGTTTTCAAATAAGTAGAAAAAGATTATTCTTAAGGTTATTTATGTTACAGCCATTGGTTGTCATTAATGTGAATTTAACCCCTCCAATAATAACTACTTACTTTGGTTATATGTAAAAGGCTTTTCAAACATTTTTGGGGGTGGGAGGATGGCTACAAAGAAGGTCAACATATAATCCTATCTGCATATTCAAATACAAAGTGCAGATACACACAGGTGAAAGAGTAAATAAGAGAAGTAAACATTCACTTTTATTAGAAAATAAGACTAAATGAGTATAAAAAAGTAATATGAGTAAATATTATGAAATGAAAGGAGGTTATTTTGGGGCAGGGATTGTCAAGAGAAAGAAATTTGAAGTGAGAGCTGCATTATAAAATATACCCTTCCCATTCATTGTTTGAATATTTTCAGTTTCTGCTTTTCCCTACAATTCCCCAAAGATCCACTTTATATGAACTTGTACTTTTACTGAGGGAAGATTTTGTACTGTATAGATTGTGAAGTTGATGTGGGGAGTGAGACAACTGAAATACCCTCAGTGTTCACCTTCATGTCATTTCAGCTTCCTTATTCTTTATGGTGGTATTTGTCAGTTTGGGATTTAAGAAGACCTTGGATGAGTTATTTTTGAATATTAAATTTTCTCTATTGTGTACCCTATGATTGACTGTGCTTTATGCATTCTTATAACTTATGCCTGCAGTGATTGTCATTTTGCAGGTACTCAATATTACTTTGAATATGTGTGTGGATGATGGACAGATGAAAGTGGCCTCAACATGGTAGTAAGAAATGGCTGATGTAGGAATGCAGAGGAAGATAATGTTGAAAAATCAGTGGGGTCATAATGAACTGAGCTTTGAATTTTGAAAGATTCTTCCCTACCGATAGTCTAGGCAGTTATTTTAAGTGTAGCATGTATAATTGATCATAAAGAAAGAACCTATTCTATTTTATAACTAATTACATTTGGGAGTTTTTAAGAATAGGGAATTAATATTATATATTATTGTCTGAAAAAAAGATTTTTAAATGAAAATACAGAAAGCTTTGTTGCAAGGATATATAGTGTGCATGTTAGTGGGTATTTTCTTTTTTTTAAATTTTTTTATTAATATAAAATATTTTAAAATTTACATATTCTTGCCATCAGTTGTAATCCCCATGTATTCCCCATCACCATCTCACCAGTGCACCATCACCTCAGTCCCTCGTGCTCCCATCTTCCTTCAGCTCTCCCCCTCCCCTCCCCACCAGGTGTCCCCAGTCTGTCCTTGTCTCCTCATTTTTGGTTTCTGTGTCTTTATTGCTGTTATTGTTATTATTAT
>JAGFMF010011668.1:3375133-3447431 GCA_019455555.1 Galemys pyrenaicus
GCTGCTATAAACATAGGGGTGCAGGTATTCTTTTGAATCAGTGTATTTGTGTCTTTGGGGTATATTCCTAGGAGTGGGATTGCTGGATCATATGGAAGTGGGTATTTTCTTAAAGTGCTTTATTGGCCAAAGGAAGTAAAAACAATATTTAGAATTTTTTTGACAAATCAAATAATTACAGAAAATCCTATGTTGTTAAAATATCCACCCATTTCTACCACTCCTACTTTTTTTTTAAAGATTTATTTATTTATGCATACAAGCACTGGGGTACAGGCCAGAGGTGTGGGGGTGGTGAGAGGATTCACCACAGAGAGCGGGGAGCAGAACAGGCAGATCAACTGAAGTACACTGCTGAGGGGAGCAGCGGGCACAGCAGGAGAGGTCTGCCACGCCATGTGGGTCCCCTCCCTGGCCAGCAGCAGGGGTCGAACTCGTGCTGCAGTGGCTGCGGTTTGCTTCAGAGTGTGTTGCTTAACCCACTGCGCCACCAGGGAGGCCCACCACTCCTATTTTTTAAAAATATTTATTTATTTATACATACAAGAGCTGGGGTAAAAGCCAGAGTTGTGGGAGGTAAGAGGATTCACCAGACAGAGTGGGGAGTAGAACAGGCAGATGGACTGAAATATACTGCTGAGGGGAGCAGCGGGCGAGGCAGGAGAGGTCTGCTATGCCATGTGGGTCCCCTCCCTGGCAGGGGATCGAACTTGCACTGCAGTAGCTGCGGAAGCTCCACTGTTGTTCCACCAGGGAAGTCCTTGTTCCTCTTTTCTTAAACTTTATACTTATTTACTTATGTCTTATCTTCTTTCTTTGCAAAATACTTTTTCTCCTACTGTTACAAGCTTATTTGTGCACTTACATTCTGAATATTATTCAGAAACACCAACACTGATTATTCCTCAATTTTGAAATTATTTCAATTTTTTTTAGATTTATTTATTTATGCATACCAGAGCTGGAGTGTAGGCTAGAGGTGTGGGGTGGTGGTGAGAGGCTTACCAGAGACAGAGTGGAGAGCAGAACTGAAGTACACTGCTGAGGGGAGCAGCGGGTGAGACAGGAAAGGTCTGCTGTGCCATGTGGGTCACCTCCCTGGCAGGGCATTGAATTCTTGCAGTGGTTTCATAGTACTGAGACTTAACCTCTTATACCACCAGGGAGGCTCTTGAAATGATTTTAATTGTAACTTTCTAATTGGTTTTCCTTTTATTTGCATCTAAAAATATGCACATTTTTATTGTTCTTAAACCCATGCTACCTAATAGTTTATATTCTCCTTTTTTCTTCTCCTAACAGCTCAGTGTCTTGAAACAGATGCATTTATTTCATACTCACTCTTAAATATTATGTTGCTATTTATTATCTGTCCACTATAGTGGTTAATGTCCTCGTATGCAATTTTCAGAGGGTACTCCTCTTCAGTGAAGGATGTTTTCAGTGTATACATATAAAGTTATAAAAGCACATTTAGAGAGTATATTTATCTTTGTCTCTCTTGTAAAGCCATGACCTTTTGCAGGACAAGACCTACTTTCAGACAAAAATTATATGATAATTTCATATTGAATTAACACTTGCATACTTTGTGGGTTGTGATTATATTTATTTATGAATCACTTTTAATTTTTCTGTTAAGTAGTTTTCCTTCTCCTGGCTTTTATGATCGGTGGAAATATATTTATGCAAAAAGTTCAATTCGTAATAAATAACTTCATTTTGGACGGGCTTAAGTCCTGTGTCATATTCTCCAGAAGGTATTAAAGCAGCAATCTCCAGTTCATGTTTGGTTTACAATATCCTCTATACCACTTGCATTTAATTTCTATTCTTTTCTCTTTGAGTTTTCAATTTTTGTACATAGTTATTTTTTTTCTTGAAATTTGGCTACACGTTTAATTGTTTTTTATAGGAGAGGAAAACTAATTATTACCTCTATTCTTATTTGTTTACTGAGATACCTGTGATAATGATAGATGAACAGTAGAAAAAGCCCCAGAAATTTGTGTGTGTTTGTGTGTATGTGCGTGTGTATGTGTGTGTATGCCTCATGTATACATACAAGATATCCAGGGGAAAAATGTGTAACTCTATGAAATGACTTAGAATTCTGAACTAAATACCATTTTAATAAGGAAAGGGTAGGAGAGAGATGTTCTCTTATGGGAGAATAAATGAGTTTTGGAAAGATGAATGGTCCCTTAGAAGAATAGATAAGAAACATGATAGTTTGTGACAAAGTTTGTCTGGGTGGAGAATTGGTTTCTGATCTCTTTTGTGATAAAAGTCAATCTTTCCTGGTTGATGAAACTCACAGGAAGAGAATTTATGACAATTGAATTCCTTTTGGAGAAATTGTCTTTGGGCAGATAAGGGAAATTTATAGAAAACCTGTCCTTGTATTTGCCATTTTTCAAGTGCCTGCGTGTCAAAATAATCAGCATACCAAATCAACACATTCTTCTATCTTTCAGCCTCCTATAACCTTGTTAATTGCTTTGCCCATTAAGTCCCATATGTTGTTAAATATTTGTCACCTATGCCCTGTCAACTCTGAGATCACTTACAAACGGAATCTGTGTACTACTGTACATTACTGTAATTTGTATTACAGCACTACTGTACTAATACTGTAAATTACTTTTAGACTACTTTATACTGCTGTAAATTACTGTTGCTCTAATTTAAAATTTTGTGTATTATTTCTCCAGTTTGACCTATTTGCTATCTATAGAAAGATCCATTCTGGGGCCCTCCCTGTTGGCGCAGTGGGTTAAGCACCGCACTATTAAGCAAACCGCAGCCACTGCAGCACGAGTTCGATCCCGGCCAGGGAGGGGACCCACATGGCGCAGCAGACCTTTCCTGTCTCCCTGCTGCTCCCCTCAACAGAGTGTTTCAGTCCATCTGCCTATTCTGCTCCCTACTCTGTCTCTGGTGAATCCTCTCACCGCCTATACCCCAGCTCTTACATGCATAAATAAATAAATCTTTAAAAAAAAAAAAGATCCATTCTGATAATAGAATACACATCTTCTGAATTTCACTAGAAACATTCTCTAGTCCAAATGAAATGCTATACAATAAAAACAATCTTAACAACTCTAAAAAGATGGAAAATAATGCTATTACCTAAGTCACCACAATGAAAACCCAAACAGTATAACAACAATTGCCTTTCAAAATGAGTTTGTAAATCAGATTTCTAAAATCCACTAAATCATGTCAGGAAAGAAAGGAAAAATTACAAGTGAGGAATAAATTTACTGCAGATAAAGGGAAGTATTCTTGTTAAAGAATAGTTGTACCCAAATATTTGCATTTAGAATAATTAAAGATAAAAATGAGGCAATGGGGGGGCCTCCCTGGTGGCGCAATAGGTTAAGCAGCACACTATGAAGCAAACTGCAGCCACTACAGCACGAGTTCGATCCCTGCTGCCGGCCAGGTAGGGGACCCACATGGCACCGCAAACCTCTCCTGCCTCACCAGCTGCTTCCTTCAGCAGTGTACTTCATTGTGCCCACCTATTCTGCTCCCCACTCTGTCTCTGGTGGATCCTCTCACCTCCCACACCTCTGGCCTGTACCCCAGTTCTTATACATAAGTAAATAATTTTTTTTTAAATGAAGCAATAACACTATTTAAAAAAAACCACAAATTCCAGAACTGATGGAAATAAATAAATGGAATGAAATGCTGAGGGAAATTTATGACTATTAAAATGTGAAATAAAATATTCTTAAAGGAAATTGATAATTCTGAGTAATAGTGATTAATCTAAAAGTTTTATTTTTTTAATATTTATTTTTTAGATTTTATTTATTTATGCATACAAGAATTGGATTACAGGCAAGAGACATGGGAGGTGAGAGGATTCACCAGAGACAGAGTGGGGAGCAGAACAGGCAGATTGACTGAAATACACTGCTGAGGGGAGCATTGGGCAAGGTAGGAGAGGTTTGCTGTGCCATATGGGTCTCCTCCCTGACTGGGGATTGAACCTGACACTGCAGTGGTTGCAGAAGCCCCACAGTGTGGTGCTCAACCCTTTGTACCACCAGGGAGGCACTAAAACAGAATGTTACAAGGAAATTTCCCCTTTTCTACGTGAACTGAGAGTATCCATAAATATCGTAAGATTTGCTTTGTGGCTTCTTCATTCATCCATTCTCTCATTTAACAAATAGAAACAAAGCCTCCCTGGTGGAGCAGTGGGTTGAGCGCCAAACTATGAAGCATCCGCTGCGCAGTAGGGAGTGCTCAATTCCAGGCCAGGGGGAACCCACATGGTGCAGCAGACCTCTCCTGCCTCACCCAGTGCTCCCCTTAGCAGTATATTTCAGTTGATCTACCTGTTCTGTCTCTGGTGAATCATCTCACCTTCTGCTACTCTGGCCTGTACCCCAGCTGTTGTATGCATAAATAAACAAATCCTTAAGAAAAAACCCAAACAATACAGCTAACATTTCTTTTTTTTTTTTAAAGATTTTATTTATTTATGCATACAAGCACTGGGGTACAGGCCAGAGGTGTGGGGGGTGAGAGGTTTCACCATAGACAGAGCGGGGAGCAGAACAGGCAGATCAACAGAAGTACACTGCTGAGGGGAACAGCGGGCACAGCAGGAGAGGTCTGCTGCACCATGTGGGTCCCCTCCCTGGCAGGCAGCAGGGATCGAACTCGTGTTGCAGTGGCTGCGGTTTGCTTCATAGCACATTGCTTAACCCACTGCGCCACCAGGGAGGCCCCCAGCTAACAATTCTTAAAAAGAAAAATTAACAAATGGTAAATACCTTTTGTGGCAAGAAATTATTTTAGTAACTGAAAAAAGAGGCTAACAATACTGAATGAGCTTACATTCTAGTAGGAAGAGGCATTAGTTTAAAGATAATTTCTTTGTGTAATAATGGATGTATAAGAAACATCACTTCCCTCTCAAGTGTAGTGAATTCTACTACAGAGAAAACATTCTTGGAAGTTTATCTAGGTCAGCAAGTCAGGATTTGTCTAAAGTTACTCAGCAGGGAAGTTCGGAACAACCCTTCATACTAAGTACTATACTAGAACTATACTGGCTGCGGGGGTGAATCATTATGGTAGTAGTTAAGTTGTCATTGCAGCAATGAGTGTTCTTATTTTAGAAAGCATGAACTATAATTTTACCTGTAATGGAATCATATATGAAATTCAGTATAAGAAATATAAGAATATCTGACAGTTGTTTAATACTACATTTATAAAATTCCTTAATACCCAATGCACATAGAACATTAATTGAAGAGACAAGAAAACCGAAGGGAAAAAAAAGAGCATGGAAACAGAGAATATTTGACTAGGTTAGTTACCTTTTAAAATTTTTTTTCATACTCTTTTAACTGGTAATTTAATTATTTCATGAGTAATAATTATATGTTCAAGTTTATTATACTGTATTATATAGATAATAACTATTTTATTTTTTTTGTTGTTCTGTCCCTAGTTCATAAGCCATCATTTCCAAGCAAACTACACGAAGTGATGAATTTTAAAAGGCGATTAAAAATAAATTGAGTTCTAATTTACGTTGCCAAAATTAATTTGTCTGAGTTAAATTTAAAGTTTTCTGAGTCTCAGGTTCAAGTTCAACACTAAGTGAATATTATTGTCCAGCTTCATCCTTGAAGTAGTGGCTTGTACCATATTTATCAAAGAATGTGCATATTACCTCAGTAAATATTCCAATAATGTACCAAAAAGTAGCCATTTTAGAGGAATGGAATCATTTGAGGAAAATTCTTCCATGTCTGCCTAAATGGGTGAGTCTTTCATATCAGTCAAGCAACAAATCAGGAGTATACTAACTCCTTTGAGAGATAATTCAGTGGCCTCAGGACAAGCCAGGGAAAACAACCAAGCACAGTAACTAATACTTAACCCAGAAAACAGTCACATTTATTCAGTGATGTTTATCAATCCCTTAGGGAAATTGAGATGTAGCTTGAAAATCATTGCAAAGAAATAATTATACAGAAAGGACATGATTTTACTGGCTTCTGCATTTTACAAACCTGATAAGTACTGCAGTTGGTGAGCATAAGTTGAAACTCAAAGTAAGAGACTAAAGGAATGAAACTAGTTTGAGTTCCATTTGGAAAGGCTGCATTTCAAACTCAGACCAGCCAGCAGGGAGAGAAAATAAAGATTGGGCACAACCACTACCAATCCAGACTGAACACTGGTTATTCCAGCAGTAGAGGGAGATGGAAACTTGCACAGAGAAAGAAAATGGAGCTTTCTAGGGCCTCCCTGGTGGTGCAGTGGGTTAAGCAATGCACTATGAAGCAAACCACAGCCACTGCAGCATGAGTTCGATCCCTGCTGCCGGCCAGGGAGGGGACCCACATTGCCCGGCAGACCTCCCCTGCTGTGCCCGCTGCTCCCCTCAGCAATGTACTTAAGTTGATCTGCCTGTTCTGCTCCCAGCTCTCTGTGGTGAATCCTCTCCCCCCCTCCCTCCCCCACCTCTGGCCTGTACCCCAGTGCTTGTATGCATAAATAAATAAATCTTTAAAAAAAAAAAGAAGATACCAGAATAAAGAACAGATAGAAAGAACTCCATAGGTGGTTCTTTCTACTAGGTCTTTCTCCTTGCTCCATCAGAGGAATGCAAGCCTCAACAGGGAGAACTGGAAGATATGAATATAGTTTGTTTTGCATTTTGTTTATGTGCACATGAGGTTCTTCCTGTCAACTTGCAGCAGTATCAGTCTTGCAGCAAGGAGGTAGATGGGAATGATGGATTAGGATTGTTACAGTCACAATGCAGAGAGAAAGAAAGATAATGTTTTGCCTCAGATATTCAAAATAAGATTTACAATATGTAATAGTCTTGTAAGTCAGACTTTTTCACTTTTCCCCTCTAGATCCCTATATCTTTTCTACTAAATTATCAGTAACCAGACCGGTGAACCATTTGTTTCAGGTAATGTAGGACTTGGTCAGGCTGAAAGAAGAAGGTGGAAATCCTGTATTTTGGTGCTGGCATACTTGGGGAATTGGGGGACAGAAGCTAAAGATGGAAAAGTATGTGTTTCGAGCCTCCCTGGTGGCACAGTGGGTCAAGCGCTGTACTGTGAAGTTTCTGTGACACAGTAGTGCTTGTTCGATCCCAGGGCAGGGAGGGGACCCACATGGCACAGCAGAGCTCTTCTGCCTCGCCTGCTGCTCCCTTCAGCTGTGTATTTCAGTCAGTCTTCCTGTGCTGCTCCCAAATTTGTCTCTGGTGCATCCTCTCACCTCCGGTGCCTCTGGCTTGTACCCCAGTTCTTGTGTGCATAAATAAATAAAAATCTCTTTAAAAAAGGAAAGAAAAAGAAAAGAAAACTTTAAAAAAAGAAAAAGTATGTGTTTCCCACACCTCCCTATTCTGAGATGCAGATGTTTGGTGAAGTGCTTAGAAAAAGAGGCTATTGTTTGGTTCATGCTTGGGAATATAGAATAATTTATCTCTCAGAATGCCATTTCAGTTTGCCTCTCTAGGAATCACCCTGTCAGATATAGTCAGTGGCACAGCATTATATGGCAGGAGGAGAGCCAGAGTTAATGTGTGTGGTAGCCCTTGGATACTGTGAATCATGGACAAGTTTTAGAACTTCTTCTAAGCTGTTAGAGGGTTGTAACTCAGCTGGAGGTAAATAATCCTGTTTTGGAGACAATTTGATGGGAGAACTGGTCTGAGTGCATAGCTGGGAGTAGACAAGTACAATATAACTATGAAATTTACTTTCACATGAAAATCGTAATTTCATTGAGCTATTAATTTATACAGTACAGTCATTTTTAGTTAAACTTGATAAATGAATGTGTTCTGTGTAGTTGGTGGCTAAAAAATAGTTCTTTGAAATTAGGCTACCTAGGAGGGTTTAAATATTGAAAAAAAAAATCCCTGTAGTTTATGGGGGAAATGTTAACAGACAACTAAAATAAGCATACTGATATTTTGTCCTGTGTAATATATTTTGTGCATCTATGATTTTGCTTTTTGGTCCTTTAAGAAAGACACTCCAGAAGCAGTTTTATCCAAAAGCAAGTCCTGTGCTTTGTAGCTGTACCCATTACTTGAAAACTAATTAATATGTTATAGAAGTAAAATGTCCCAATAGGTAAAAGATTTTTCTGTTTTCTTTTACTCTTTATTCTTTCCAGGTGAATTTTTTTTAACATGGAAGTGGTTCGTGTATTTTATAGTTAAAGCATTTTTCCATATTTAATGATTTATATTATATAAACATCTCATTTTGAGTATTTTTGTCTATGACTCACTAATTTATGTTATGAACAACCTAGACACTGTATATATATTTTTTTTGAAAGACAGGGTAAAATTAATATAAAATAACCTTTTAATACCCATTACATCATTCCAGACAACCAGAAAGACAACAAGATAAAATGTGTGTGCCAGGAACAAAATAGACTTTCCAATAATACACTGTTTCACAAATATAAAATAAAGTTATTCAAAGAAATAGCCAACATAATCTAAAATTGGGGAGACACACAAAGGAAGAGAACACTCAAGGCCCAAATTAGTTCCTTTGCTTAAAATGTACACCTTGATACATGTTGGTCTCTAGATCACTAATTATAAGCTATGAACTCCTGTACTAAGTTTCAATAAATTTGTGAATCCTTTGCAGTGATTTCTAAATGTCATGGACAAAGACCATATCTCTATTGTTTAAATACCAACATACCCATGTATATAACCAGTCAGAATTCCATAGCTAAGACTGTGACTGGAGAAGTGTCTGATATAAACACACAAGAAGAAAAAAGCAAAGGTGCACAATCTAAAGAAATCAGTATTCATTTTTAAAAAAGGTTTATTTATTTATGCATATAAGAACTGGAGTACAGGCCAGAAGTGTGTGTGGGATGTGTATGAGAGGATTCACCAGAGAAAGAGTGGGTAACAGAACAGACGGATTGACTGAAGTACACCATTGAGGGGAACAGTGGGTGAGGCAGGAGAGGTCTGCTGTGCCATGTGGGTCTCATCCTTGGTCAGGGATCGAACTCGTGCTGCAGTAGCTGTGGATGCTTCATAGTGCTGTGCTTAAGCCATTGAGCCACCAGGGATGCCTCAGTATCATTTTTAAATACAAGTCACTGTACACATTTTATTTGGATATTGTCTTCACATGAAAGGGACCTGTTTTTCTACTTGAGTCATTTTATTGCCAAAGCAAAATAACCTAGTTAAAATGTAGCAAGAAGTTTTTGTGCACAGAAATATTTCCTGTTCAGCTTTGGAAAAAATAAGATTAAATTTGTTGTAATTACGAAATTGTGCTTTTGGAACTACTGTGGAATCTATATCATTTTCTTTCATCTGTCTAGATAGCAAGGAGTCACTATTTATATTTCTAAAGTCCAGATACTTGTACTACTAGTTCCACAAGAATGTTGCTGAAGTGTGTCCCTGATTTTATCTGTACCTGAATGCCCTATACCTTACTTCCACCCAAGTTCATTAACTTCCACACTGATATTATCTACTTGATATATGACTGACCCTGCTTATCTCACCTACAGGGTTGATTTTGCTAAAGTATGCCTGACCTCGAGAGATGTTTACATGCAGGATCATGGTCAGTTAGTTGCTTTCATCCTAAAACACAGATTAAAACACAAATGCACAGAGAGTCCATCCCACAGGGAAAACAACTAAATCAACACATAAGTTGGTGTTACTTCCCTTTAAAAAATACCGTATCATTTGAATTCACATAATACTTAATTGAATCTCATAGTCCGCTAAAGACTACTCATGGAGTTCATTAGCATAAAGAAGAAATGCCTGTAGTAGAAAAAGTTCCATTTTTAA
This sequence comes from Galemys pyrenaicus, assembly GCA_019455555.1. Taxonomy (NCBI): domain Eukaryota; kingdom Metazoa; phylum Chordata; class Mammalia; order Eulipotyphla; family Talpidae; genus Galemys; species Galemys pyrenaicus. The sequence continues at coordinate 3,385,008 of JAGFMF010011668.1, forward strand.
GTAATCCCAAAACTTCGAGCTCCATTCATGTTGCTGTGAACGGCATAAGTTTATCTTTTTTTAAAAAAAGATTTGTTTATTTATGCATTTAAAAGCTGGGGTACAGGCCAGAGATGTGGGAGGTGAGAGGATTCACCAGAGACAGAGTGGGAAACAAAACAGGCAGATTGATTGAAATACACTGCTGAGGGGAGCAGCGGGCAAGGCAGGAGAGGTCTGCAGCGCCATGTGGGTCCCCTCTGTGGCTGGGGATCGAACTCATGCTGCAGTGGCTGCCGATCCTTCATAGTGCAGTGCTTATCCCCTTGTGCCACCTGGAAGGCCTCAAGTTTGCCTTTTTTGATTGCTGAGTAATATTACATTGTGTATATATACCATATCTTCTTGATCAAGTCATCTCTTTTTGGACATTTGGATTGTAAGTAGTGTTGCAGTAAACACAGGGGTGCAAATATCCTCTTGAATTAATAGTTTTATGTCTTTGGGTAGATTCCTAGCAGTGGAATTGCTGGGTCATATGGAAGCTCCATTTTTAGTAGTTTGAGGAACCTCTATATAGCTTTCCATAGTGGTTGGAACAGTTTGCATTCTCACTAGCAGTGTAGGAGGGTTCCTTTTACTCTAAATCCTCACCAGAATTTTTTGTTTTCCTATTTTGTTTTGTTTTTAAATATGTGTCATTCTCACTGGTGTAAAGTAATATCTCAGTTGTGGTTTTGGTTTGCATTTTCCTGATTACAAGTGATGTGGAACATTGTTTTATATACCATTGGGTTGGCCATTTGCATTTCCTTTTTGGAGAAGTGTCTTTTTAGCTCTTCTGCCCATTTTTTGACTGCATTGTTTACTTTGCTTTTGCTGAGTCATATCAGCTCTTTGTAGATATTTGTGATCAGTCCTTTATCAGTAATATTGCATGCAAAAATTTTCTCCTGGTCAGTAGGGTATCTCTTTGTTTTGGGTCATGTCTCTTTTGCTGTATGCAAATCCCAGCTGTTCATATTTTCCTTCACTTTCTTTGCTTTGGGGGATGTGTCTTTAAAGATGTTACTGAGAGTATATTGTGTAGTGTTTTGCCTATATTTCCTTCTATATATTTTATGGTTTCAGGGTTTATGTCTGATTCTTTTATCCATTTTGAGTTGGTTTGGTGTATGTGTGAGGAAGGATAGCTTCATTCTTTCATATGTAGCCATCCCGTTTTCCCAGCACCATTTATTGAACAAGCTCTACTTGTTCCATTGCATTTTCTTTGCTCCTTTGTCAGAGATTAGTTGTCCATATGGTTTTATTTCTGGGTTTTCTATTCAATTTCATTGTTCTGTGTGTCTGGTTTTGTTCCAGTATCATATAGTTTTAATTACTATAGTTTTATAGTATAGTTTGAAGTCTGGGCATGTGACACCTCCATCTCCTTTTTAGTCAAGGGAGCTTTGGCTATTTGAGATGTTTTGTGGCTCCTATTGAACTTCATAAATATTTGTTCTCTTTCTTTGAAGAATATCATTGAAATTTTTATTGGAATAGTGTTGAATATTTAAATTGCTTTTGGTCGGATGGCCATTTTGATTATGCTAATTCTTCAATCCATGAGCAGGGGATGTCTTTCCATTTCTTTGTGTCTTCTTCTATTTCTTTTACCATTGTTTTATAATTCTCTTTGTATAGGTCCTTTACCCTTTTGTTAGGTTTATTCCCAAGTATTTGATTTTTTTTTTGTTTAAATTGTAAAAAGGATGGTTTACTTGATTTCTTCTTCTTCAGACTGATTGTTTGCATATAGGAAGCCTACTGATTTTTGTGTGTTGATTTTGTATCCCGCTACTTTACTAAACAAGTTGATTATTTTGATTAGTTTTTCTGTGGCATTTTCAGGGTTCTCTATGTATATTATCATATCATCCACAAATAGTCATACTTTTACTTCTTCTTTCCCTATTTGCATTCCTTGTATGCCTGTCTTTTGTCTTATGGCTCTGACTATGACTTTCACTATTATATTGAAAAGCAGTGGTGAGAGTGGACATCCTTGTCTTGTTCCAGATCTTAAGGGGAAGGCTTTCATCTTTTCACCACTGAGAATGATATAGGCTGTAGGTTTGTTGTCTATCATATCTAATCTAAATGTAGCTTGCCTCTGGTCTATGGAGCACTGCAGGCAAAGTCACAGGGGGAGGTGAGAGTGACCTCCTACAAATTGATTTATTCATTCACCACTGTGCTTATTGGACACCTGTTAAGTATTGACAGTAATTTTGGTATTTATTATAGAACTCTTTTTCTGAGTGTGAATAAATTATATGAATCTATTCAAGTTTCTCTTGATCAGAGTCAGTATTTTCAGAGTCACTACAAAGCCACCAAACACATGGGAAAGTGCTCGGGAGAAGAGAGTAGGATAAACTAGGTATCAATGCCTTGAAGAGACCTGGTCATGCAAAAATCCATGAAACTTAATCTTATATATGCTCAAGTCAAATCATTGATCTCATTCCTGTTGGGGGCAGGGGTGGGGGAGGATAGGGAGGATGCTGTGTCTTAGGAAGCTGGAGTCAGTCTTAGCTACAAATTGGCCAAAGGACAACTTTCAGGGTCATGCATTTGAAGCCAGTACTAGGACTTCTTTTATTTGTGTCACTTCTTCCTGGATACATTTCCAGATATTTTGTAACCCTCTCTTTAGGACCTATCCTCAAACTCTCATTTTGCTACTTTCATGTGACCTGTCATACAGAATTTTTATGACACATAAGAAATAGCTTCTGGGGCCTCCCTGCTGGCCCAGTGGGTTAAGCACCACACTAAGAAGCAAAGGGCAGCTGCTTCAGCAGGAGTTCAATCCCTGCCGCAGGCCAGGGGAGGGACTCACATGGTGCAGCAGACCTCTCCTGCTGCACCCCTGGCTGCTCCCATCTGCAGTGCAGTTCAGTCAGCCTGTCTGTTCTGCTCCCCACTCTTTCTCTGGTGAATCCTCTCACTGCTCCCGCATCTCTGAGCTATACCCAAGTTCTTGTGTGCATAAATGAATCTTTAAAAAAAAAGAAAAAGAAATAGCTTCTAAGTTTTTGAAGCACCTTTCATCTTTCCCTAAGAATAAAAAAGGCCTAATGATTGAATATTCTTCACTGATAATAGCTAAATGTTTCTTCCAAACATGAATGCTTATTGTAGTACCCTCTCTTAGAAGTCTCTAACCAAAGCAGCCATAAATGAATGAATGGCTGGATGAATGGATAGATAAATATATAAATAAATAAGGAAGGTTAAGGAATGGGACAAGTTGTAGTCTGTCTCAGTGGATTATTTTGCCAGCCGTGTCTTTAGTGGGATACACAGTGACAGCAGCAATAATCTTGTATATGTGTACAAGCTGTTAACTTTTATCCCAATCCAACAATCCTGTTATATTGATATAAAATAAATTATTTTGTCAGTAAGGCACACACACACTAAAGCAGTTGTTTAAGACTACAAACAACACTCTTGTCTAATCCATGTCTTTGGGCTCTCCCTCCAGTGTTTTGTTTTGGACACCTGAACTACTGATGCCATCACTGTATATAAGCTCATATAATTTTTTTATCTCTTTTATGCCAGTGTTATTTCAGGTCTGTACATAGTTAATACTATTGTCTTTATTTCTTACTAAAAATATCCTATAGTTCCCTGAAGCTAGGGCTACACTATCAAAATTTTTTTAAATCTCTCATACTACAAAAAGTAGGAACTTCATAATTGTTTCCTGAAAATTTTGAATGAATAAACCCCAGGAGACCTGGACTGTTTTGTTCATCTCAGAATAAATCCTGGAGAAGGCTAAATAAGAGGTTGGTATGGGATTTGACCATCTTAATTGTCTGATACAGGAATCTTCAATCGTAAAAATGAACTAGTGATAATTTTGACCTACTCCCTGTCTCCTTCACATATTTATTTCATATAGCTGATAAACTCAGAGAGGTCAGGTTTGGACCACCACTACTGTTAAGTGAAGAGACTAGAAATCTTCATAGTAATCTTTTATTGATTGCAGTGTCTTCATGGTGATGATGGTATAGTTTATCATTTCCATGTATCTTGCAAGGTGAGATGTTTTCATAACGACAAAACTTAACGATGATATTGAAGAAGATAGTCTGTGCTTCCTGCCTGGCACTAATCATTATGATGACTAGACACAGGACTATGACAGTGGCTTGAAGGCAGAAATTAGCATGAGAACAGTCCTTTTGTGAACATGCAGAGAGGTCAATAAGTACATGATTATAAATTAGCTTGCTGGACTACTGTGGTCATTAGCTGGGTCGAGTGTTCCTATTTCGTATAATTGTTTGCTGCACCTGAATTAATTTGCGTGTTTAAATCCTGCATATTAATTCTGTGCTGCAGGATGTAAAGCTTTGGACTAATCCCTTTAATACTCTTTAGTATAAACACCTTAATCAAGCAACAGCTTTATAATTAGTTCTACTTACAGGCTGGATATAATTTACTAGTTTTACAGCTCATAAGTTGCTGCAACTTTTTAATCATCGTAATTATGCTTTAGAATGTAAGCATAAATGGACTTTTCTAGTTTGTTCCAAGAATGAAACCAAGGCAGTCAAAATCAGGAGATTAATAAAATCCAATATATGGATACACTTTGTATTTTTATGGCAGCTCAAGATCACTCATCCTTGGAATTTAATCACCAGATTAAGGTAGGCTATTGAGCTGAGGTGATTTTTTTTAAAGGAAGTACAATTCTTTATATATTACATATTTCTTTTGTTGGGTGTGAAAAATGCTGACGTGATTTAATTTTATCGCAGCAGTGAACACCCTGACAATCTCCCTCTCGTGTACTAAACCTAGTAAGTAAATAATGGTTTAGCTACCAAGGATGTGCTGATCCATTTTTCTTTTTATCTGTTTTTTTCCCCTGAGGATTTTAAAGTACAAATCATTTCTGGCATTAAGAACATTTGTATGGTCAGGCTCCACAGTTTATAGAGAGCTGCACTTTCAATCTTAAGTAGGCATTTAAGTTAAATTTATTAAGAGAGTTATTTATATTAATTAAGGTAAAATTATTTAGAACTCTTCATTGGGGTTTAGGAATATTAAAAAGATGAAGTTCTTCTACATTGTTACTAATCTTCAATAGATATATATTGTTTGTTAAAATATTTTCAATGCTGATACAAGTTCATTATAGAGACAATATTTTTCTGAGAAAATCATGAAAATAGGCTAAAATATTTTGGATTTCAACCATGAAATCTGTAATTATATGAAATATTATATATGCATATATATGAACAGATCTACATATAACTTTATGATATATGTGTGTATATATAAAGTAGTCTTTTTATAATTTACTGAAAAATAAACTATGCTTAAGTACTTTGTTTTGGCCACTCTAACAGTTGGTATTGATTTCCCTGATCATAATTTGGTCATAATGAATTGTATTGATTATAAAAGTAGTAAAATAATTGACAATATTATAAGCCAGGTCAGCGGTTGTAGAAAAACATAGTTGCTAAGAGGTAACAGTAATTAAATAAAATATTTCAGTAATTAAATAAACTATCTCTTGTTTACCATAATAGTGTTGTTGTTGTTGTTTAAAGATTTATTTATTTATGCATACAAGAGCTAGAGTAGAGACCAGAGTTGCAGGAGGTGAGAGGATTCACCAGAGACAGAGTGGGGAGCAGAACAGGGAGAGCGACTGAAATACACTGCTGAGGGGAGCAGCGGGCAAGGCAGGAGAGGTCTGCTGCATCATGTGTGTCCCCTTCCTGGCTGGGGGTTGAACTCGTGCTGCTGTGCAACAGATGCGTCACAGTGTCATGCTCAACCTGCTGTGCTACCAGGGAGGCCCAAGTTGTTCTTAGATAATTTATATTTGATTGATATTTTGGACACTTGGTCCTAAACAGGAATACTTCATACTTTAGAATACTTGCAGCTAGATAAAAATATTTGAGAACATAATCAGAAATTAGAGCAAGTCCTTTAGGATGGGGAGCAAATTGGGATGTCACCAGCTTTTTGGGTAAACATCCTGTGCATAGACAAGTAAAACTAACTGGGTCTTAGAGATTGTAGAACGAAGAACTGAAATGTAAGAACAGAGAATTGCAGGTGAGTAATCTTTTAAAAAAAGATTTGTTTATGCATACAAGAACTGGGGTACAGGCTAGAGGTATGGGGGGGTGAGAGGATTCACCAGAGACAGAGTGGGGAAAAGAATAGGCAGATCGACTGAAGTACACTGCTGAGAGGCGCAGCTGCCGAGACAGGAGTTGCACCATGTGGGTCCCCTTTCTGGCTGGTAGTGGGGATCAAACTCATGCTCAGTGGCTGCGGTTTGCTTCATAGTGCTGTGCTTAACCCATTTCACCACCAAGGAGGCCCTAAATAATTTTGTTTTTTAAAAAAGATTTATTTATTTTTACATACAAGAACTGGGGTATAAGCCAGAGGTGCAGGAGGTGGGAGGATTCACCAGAGACAGTGAGAAGCAGAACAGACAGGTTAACTGAAATGCACTGCTGAGGTGAGCAGCGGGCGAAGCAGGAGAGGTCTGCTGTGCCATGTGGGTCCCCTCCCTCCCTTGCTGGAGATTGAACTCCTGGTGCAGTTGCTGCTGATTGTTTCATAGTGCTGTGACTTAAGCCCTTGCACCACCAGGGAGGCCCTAAATAATTCTTGGAATCATTCATAGGAATCTTAAACCTGTGACAGCCCCCCCCAAATCTCTAAACCAGTTTTGTATCCAGAAACAATATTATCAGAACAGCTGTTAGTAAGATATTGTTACCTAGTGAGAAAGAGGAAAACAGCATGGCCCTTTGCCTTACCATTTTCACCTTGGTGGCAAGCCATAGTTGGGGGAAGATAAGAAATCTCATTTTTGAATGAAAATTGAAATGGCGATTATCATATGGACCATAAAATGAAATATATGTAGTTCAGAGTAAGGTCTGCAGATTCCTAGAGGTCTCAAAGAGACCATTCCAGGGGGTCTCAAAGATAAAAGTTTCTTTCACAATAATACTAACATATTGGTTTATCATTTTCACTTCCTTGATATTTGCATTGTTGAAAATCAATGACAGGTAAAACTGCTCACTTACCCTAAATCAAGGCAGTAGGGCCAAACGGTGTTAGTAGTCATCATATTCTTTTCCAGCACTCACTGCAGTTAATTTAAAAAATTTCTTTTAAATTTTTTTTAAAGATCCATTTGTTTATGCATACAAGCACTGGGGTACAGACCAGAGGTGTGGGGGTGTGTGAGAGGATTCACCACAGAGAGCAGGGAACAGAACAGGTAGATCCACCGAAATACACTGCTGAGGGCAGTAGCGGGCGAGGCAGGAGAGGTCTGCTGTGCCATGTGGGTCCCCTCCCTCGCAAGCAGCAGGGATCGAACTTGTGCTGCCGTGGCTGCTGTTTGCTTCATAGTGCGTTTCTTAACCCACTGCGCCACCAGGGAGGCCCTTAAAAATTTCTTATATCAAGTCATCTTTCCTTCCATTGCTGTTATAGCTGATACATTGCTTATAGCTATATTTAGCAGTGTTGTCCAGTTGTTTTTCAATACTTCCTTTCTCTCTTCCCCCAGTTCCTGAGCTATCTCTCCATGTAAATTTCCATGTTGTATCTCCTTGTACTCTTGACCTCTCACTTACTTCTGGTTACCCTCTACCTCTTCATGAAAGATTTTTATCCAGCTTGACCTCTTTGATGAATGTCTGGATTCTTAATCACTTTCCTGTGTCTCTCAAATTAACCTGGGCAGAGTTCAGTTGCTTCTGGATGCTTTTATCTGATTTCTAAAGTGACTGCTAAGTATTTTCATAGGATAATCCTTAAAGTATTAAAAGTTAAAATTTTTTTATCCATTCCCTTTGTAGAGGTTCAAAGGTAAAGAAGATACCGTGTGATTCTATTTGTTGAGTTCACAGAGTTGAGGGCAGAGTCATGATGCATACCCTAGAGTGGATGCTCAAATAGTGCTTCAGTAAGTAGGTGGGCAGATCCCATATATGGTTGCAGATGTACAGTTAACATACACACCATTGGAAGGGTCAGGTTTTTTGCTTTCCAGTAAGATGTTTTTTTTTTTCTATAAAGATTTATTCATGTATACAAGCACTGAAGTACAAGCTAGATGTCGGGGGAGGAGGGTTGAGAGGATCCACCAGAGACAGAGTGGGGAACAGAACAGGCATATTAACTGAAATGCACTGCTGAGTGGAGCAGCAGGCGAGGCAGGAGAGGTCTGCCATGCCATATGACTCACTGCCGGTGGCAGGGATTGAACTCCTGCCGCAGTGGCTGAGGTTTGTTTCATAGTGCATTGCTTAACCCATTGCGCCACCAGGGAGGCCCCCTCTTTCCAGTAAGGTTTTCAATTGGTGTATCCAATCCATTTTAGCACAAAATGGAAATCTACAAATACTTTTGTATAAATAGATTGAAACAAAATACTAAACCTAGAGGAATGTAACTTGACTTTATTGTGGATTTTGTTAGAGTCTAAGGTCAAAAAAATGGAGGGAAGCTTATTTAACCTAGTGTAACCCATAGCTCTAATTCTTGAACTTTGTCCTTTTATGTATTTTTTAGAATTTATGTTTTCCAATTTTACATTTTTTGCTATTGTCTCTTTTTGTTCCCAACTATGTATGAGCTATGAATGGGAAATGAAGCAAAAGGGACAAACTCTTAAAACTCTACTTTTATCTCTTGATTTCCTTATTGGCAAAGCATTATCTAGTCAAGAAAGACATATCCAGCTGCCTTTTGGGTGGTGTTCTTTGTTACAGGAAATCTTTTATTTCATTTCAGCAAAGAAATGAACCAATTTGATATGATCCTTTTATCCCAGAGAAAGGGCACAACTTCTTTATTTTCAAGGTTGTGCATTTTTTTCAACTGTAAAACATACTGCACTATTGAAGCCATAATTATATGCACTTGTCAATCAATCTTAACCTACTACACTGTGGTTATGGTATTTTATCTAAAAAGAGAAGGATTAAAGGCTTTGCGTGAAATGAAAGGTACACACAGTCAGGGAAGTATAATGCATGTCATTAGCTATCTGGGAAGAGAGAAATGGACAGAGACAGATTACCAATATTTGATTTCTCATAGGCATTAAAAGAAGTATTTAAGGCTACCTACAAAATAATGTTATGGAATTTGATACTTTGATTCCTATTTTGTTCTCTTGGCAATTATTTAAAAGAACTCCTTCTTCCAGCAGCTACATAAATCAAATTTGAAAAGGATAACATTTTAAAGTGAGATTAAGAAAGAGGGGAAAAATACTGTTTTAACATAAGTGCAACAACTTGAGAGAGGATTTAAAATGTTATTTTTTCAAATACATTTTACTTCTTTGGATACAGTTTTTATGGTGACTGGGATATCTGGAAGTATTTTATAATGTATTTGCTGCCTTTTGAATTTCTGAGTACCACTGTGGCTATTGGGAAGGAAAAGTAACTAATGGAAAACAGCAGAAAGGAAGCCAAGACCGAAGTACTGAATTTATTTAAGGCAGATTAGTATGATGGGGATTACCAGCCATGCTTAAATAAAAATTCCTAGGAAGACAATAGTCGCAAGGACTCAAGAAGCAAACTTGTATCTGATGACCTCAAGGATTGTGTTTTTGAAGAGAGTCTTGCTGATTGGCAGCACAATGGAATGGCATTTAGGAAACTGAAAATTAAGTCTAAAAATGTTCTGGGCAAAAGCTGCCTGTGTAACTCCCATGAAATGAACTTTTTTGTTGACAGAACCTATTCCACACTGAAAAACACTGAGGACCAGAACAGAGGGTGGCATATTCTTCTATGTTTCAGCCTGTTGTCAAAATTACTGATAGCTGCTTCTTTCCTTTTCTGTGTGGGTTTTTAATTAAAAACTTTGAGATCTTGATCCAGAAAACCATTTGTGCTCAACTGCATGAGGTCTGCCAAATTCAGGAGTAGCTGGTGGAATGACCTGAGAAGGCAAGTAATGACTTAAAGAAATAGTTAGCAGGCTGATTCAAAATAGATGGCATGAGAAAGGCTGGTGTTCTGTTTACCCAATCCCTGACAGATTGATTAGAAAAATAAATTTAAGTAAATGGGAATCCTTAAAAACTTAGCAGTGAAGGTAGTAGTTTTTAAAAACCATAGTGGATAAAACAGTTGAACACAGTGATGGATATTAGTTCCAAAGTGTATTTAACTCAGAACTTTTAAATGATGAAAAAAACCCTATTGGCAAAAATGGTACAATAATAACCACAATACTAGCTCCTGTGTGAATGATGGTAAATTCCCATTTAATTGTACCAATTTCAAATGGAGTTGAGCTAACGTACCAGAACTGCCATACCTTTTTCTTCTTCCATTTACTGTTCTAATTTTGGCTTTGTAGGGGAAGAAAAATAATTTTCCTTCTACTCATCTCAGTTTTTGATAGAAATCCCAGTAATAAATACAGATCAAAAAGGCCCAAAGACCAAGTGTATTAATATCTGTACTTCAAGGCCTTCCTGATGGCACAGTGGGTTGAGTGCTATATTGTGAAGCATCTGTGGCACAGCACCGTGAGTTTGATTCCTGGCCAGGGAGGGGACCCACATGGTGCAGCAGACCTCTCCTGCTTGCCCACTGCTTCCCTCAGTAGTGTATTTCAGTTAATCTGCCTGTTCTATTCCCCACTCTGTCTCTGGTGAATCTTCTTACCTTCTGTGACTCTGACCTGTACCCCAGCTCTTCTATGCATACATAAATAAATCTTTTAAAAATATATTTCATGTATATATGGGAGATATGTGGAAAGGAGTAACTCAAAGAGATGGCTTTACAATTTAGTATTCAATACCATCTTACTAAGGAAAGGGGAGAGGGATGTAAGCCTCCTAGGAGAGAATGATAATTTGGAAAGGTAAATGGGCTCTTTGAAGAATAGATAAGAGCTATGAGAGCTAGTGACCAAGTTTGTCTGAGTGTGGTGTGGGTTTCCAGTCTCCTTTCTTGTGAAAATAATCAATTAATCATCCCAGATTAATGAAACTCCCAGCAGGTATCTGTGACAATTGAGTTCCTTTTGGACAATATATCTTTAGGCAGATAAGGCAGGGTTTAAATCAGATTTGATCAAAATGATCAGGATACCAAGCCAGCATATTTGGGGTAGCATGTTCTTTTATCTCTCAACCTTTTAAAAATTTGTTAATTGCTTTACCCTCTAAATGCCACATATGTTGAATATCTCCATGTTCCTTGTCAACTCTGTGAGCATGTACAACATGAAATTGTGATCCTTTATGTTGCTGTAAATTACTGTTGCTGTAATTTCAAATTCTACTGTTATTTTTTTCATTTATAGTTTGAAGAATTTCCCTTTTTTGACTAATTAATGGTCATATAAAGCTTTGGAATTTGAAATTGCCCAAATATCAACCAGCCTAGACTCCACACTATGGTCAACTGTTGTCAAAGTCTAGTCTATACATGCCTTGTTTTGTTTAGTTTTTGCAGTACCTGCCTAGATTATATTTTTCTATTTTTTCAAAAATGACTCTGTACCATTCAACATTCATATTTCATATAAAAACTGATGTTTATGGAGCACTCAAAAAATCAGAAATAGCATCCTATCATTCTCTGTTTTCTTTTTCTTCATAATATTTATCATCATCTTCTGTAAATTTTATCTGTCCCTTGTCTGTTTCACCTATAGGAATGCATGTATTTCTTTTTCAGCAAATGAAGGGGATCTTTATTATAGAGAGTGACCAAAAGATTGCATGGAGGTATCACAGGTATTTTCTGTAAGCACTAAGTTCTTTTTCTTTGGTTCCTAAAATTAATTTTAATGAGAACAGAGTTCCTTATCCTTTCATTACAAATGACTGTGGTATTAATGATCCCTACTGAAAATAAAGTGGAAATGACTGACGTAAGGTCCTGTTGCTCTTAACTTCTGCAATGTTTCGGAAAACACCTTTGTACATTGAATATGTTGCCTATCAGTCTCAACCAGAGTGTGGACAACTGTGTCAGTTTTTTTCAGCAATGAATCTGGGTGTGTACACTATAGGAATCATAACTGATCTTTTCTTTTTAGATAACGGTACGTGTACAACCACTTCTGTGAGCTCCTCTGCCATTATCTAAATCCAAAATCATTTTCATATTTTTGTGACAAAGTTTTGAGTTTTTTGCTATTGAGTGGACTTTTTAGTATTATCTCAAAATTGTGGTTACTATCCTAAAATGAGGACAACATTCCTAAATAATCTCTGTATGTTCAGTGGATCTTGTATGGTAGCAGAAAGGAAATTGTACTCAGAGTTTGGGAGAGATTACAAGCAGGAAAAATTGATAAATCATTTTTAATAGATCTCTTTTAAGAGATGTAATTGCTTATGTATCTCTGGGCTATTTGTAATTAAAAGATAAAGGACTCAGAAAGCACTGATTAGGTTGAAATATACTAAGTCCATACTTGTGCCTTGCTGAATTCAGACTGTTTGAGGTACTGGCTGTATCATATTCAGTGAATTATGAGTATCTGAGATAATGCATGTGAAATGAAATGCTGTGATCCTAGACACAGTACAGTTTGTTCAAATAGAATTCTAGAATGGGTATGGTACCCTGGTTGTCCTTACTGTGAACCCATTGGCTTGCGTGTATGTTGGATATTTGTGATTTAATCAAAGTAATTACTCTTTATTGGTTTTTATAGACAACATTCCTCCTTCCACAGTTTTGTCAAATTATTACCTGCCTACCAATTATGGAACACTCTTGTTGTTTGAGTCTTTCTTTTAGCCTTTCTTATATTCATCGTTTGTGTTTTTTTTAAAAAAAAGATTTATTTATGCATACAAGAACTGAGGTACAGGCCAGAAGTGCATAAGGTGAGAGAATTCACCAGAGAAAAAAACAAAACAAAACAAAAAAACAGCAGAAGTCTGCTGCACCATGTGGGTCACCTCCCCTGGCTAGCGGCAGGGATAAAACTTGTGCTACAGTGACTTTGGTTTGCTTCATAGTGTGTTGCTTAACCCACTGCGCCACCAGGGAGGCCCCCCTTATGTGGAGTTTCAAAATCTAATCCTACATTGAATTTATAGTGAAATAGGGATAAGTATAAGCACAAGAGCGCTCTCTCTCTCAAAAAAAAATAAGTGAACACATTGGGAAAACAGGTCTTGTCTTTCATTATAAGAGCTATCTCTGACTCTCAAAAGAAATGATGGTAGCAGGATAAAGTAAGGTCCTAGTGAGGTAAGTTAAAAATTGGAAGACTAGGACACCTAAAACACTCTGGTATACTGAACTTAGGTAACGTTAGGTTTTAAAGAGTAAATGTTGAAAGTCAAAGTTGTAATCAACCACAAACAGGTAAAAAGGGGTTTTGAGAAAGGGAATCCTACACTGAGATATTTAGCACAATACATAATTGAATAGCAAATGATTGGTAATCATAATCTACAATTATTATCACTGTTTAAAAATAATCCATGTAACTTTCTCCCTCATATAGAATGCTTGTGTTTATTTAAACATCTTCATTTTAAATCAAAGTTTTTTCCTGACTGCCTACTTTTTATTTTTTTTAATTTTTTAAAAGATTTATTTATACATACAAGAGCTGGGGTACAGGCCAGAGTCGCAGGAGGTGAAAGGATTCATCAGACAGAGTGGGGAGCAGAACAGGAAGACTGACTGAAACACACTGCTGGGGGCAGCAGTGGGTGAGGCAGGAGAGGTCTGCTATGCCATGTGGGTACCCTCCCTGGCCAACAGCAGGGATCGAACTCGTGCTGCTGTGGCTGCAGTTTGCTTCATAGTGCGTTGATTAATCCATTGCACCACCAAGGAGGGAGGCCCCATACTTAAAATTTTAATACACAGTTTTTTTTTTTAAATTTTACTTTCTTGCTTTGTTTCCTTTATCATATTTAACAAAATTGTAATACATTCCACCTAGATAGCTTAAACTTTTTCTCCTATAACAAAAATGTAAACTGTATTAACCAGGGCTTATTTAGTATATCTTATACATTTCTACTGAATATATGTATATTTTTTAAAGCTTTGTTTATTTATGCATACAAGAGCTGGGGTCCAGGCCAGAGTTGAGGGAGGTGAGAGGATTCACCAGAGACAGAGTGGAAGGCAGAACAGGCAGATCGACTGAAATCCACTGCTGAGGGGAGCAGCAGGCAAGGCAGGAGAGGTCTACTGCACCATGTTGGTCCCCTCCCTGGCTGGGGATCAAACTCATGCTGCTGTGCAGCAGATGCTTTGCAGTGCAGCCGCTCCACTAGCTGTACCACCAGGGACCCCTGGATATATGTTGTGTATGTATTTGCAGAGGTTATAATCTTATACAGAGTGGGCACTGTGGTGTTCAGTAAATATTTCTTGAAATGATGACAAAAGTTGGTGTGTGATGTGACTATGTAACCCTCCATCCCTCTAATTTGAAATTTTTTTCTTACTGGCAAATAAGTTTCTCTAATTTTCTTGTATTATAAAATAGATAAGGTGCTTTAATTTTCATGTGACAGAAAAAGTACCTTATATTGTGATGGAATAATATTTTTGAAATAGTAACTGATAGCTTTTCGTTTTGTATTTCCTATAAACCTGGTTATTTCCCATTTGGTCATGTGTTAGAACTTGTCACATCCATTTTTTAGGAAAAGATTGTTAAAAACAAAAAGCAGAGGAAGGGTTTAGATTTCAAAATTATAAAATTCAAGGAAACTCAAAGCTATAAAAACTTGTGGCAGCTCAGGGCAAGATTTGATAGATTTTGATAGAAGTTTTATCAAGAAACAGAACATTGATAGATGTTTCAAAACAGAAATTCGATACATTTGATGGGATAAACCCAGCCTATGTTTTGTTTTCTGGGCTGTGATTGAGGAACAAAGAAAGGCTTTAGTACCTACTAAGATGATCTGAAATAACCCAACCTCATCATGATATGACTGTGATTGTAGAACATTTTTTCCTTCATAGTCTAGACAGTGGCTAGAATATTTTCGGGATGATCCCTGCTCAGCCTTTGCATGGCTAAGGTTTGTGGGCTCCTGCTCACTCAGAACTTCCCAGAGAGGCTGCTTCTCTTCTGTGGGTAAGGAAAATGTCTGGCTTTCATAGCCTCACGTGTAGAAACTTAAATCATTGTCACCAAGTCTTTATTCTAGAAGACACTTTTTTTAATGAAAATCTCTCACTAAATTATATGCAGTGTTTACTTTTTATTCTGATTTAATAGTTATTTTCTATTTAACAAGAGAACTAGAGAACAACCTTTAAACATTTTTACTCTAGTTGGGATTTTTATCTAATGTATTCATTAATTCTGAGCTTTTGTGTAAGACTCCATCTTTTGACACACCAGAGGCAGTATCAACTGGTGAGTTTTCCATGTATATTTTGCAATTTATCTCCTGGAAATTTCTTTACTTCCGACCAAATTTCTTTAGGAATGAAAAGCTTTTTCTGCTTGCATTGTTAAAACTTCTCCTCGAGAGAGAAGTATCTTGTAATCTATGCCTCCAGTTCATCTCCAAACCTCTTTGACTTTAATGACCAGTAAAATGGGTTGCAGATTTTTGGATGTGGAAGAAATGGTTGACTTCCCTGTCAACTGTCAGACTGTCCTTTTTCATTTTTTTGGTTCGTTGCCCACTCCCTACCTTGTTGCACTCCAAGTGGGCTGAGGAATATCAAAGCAACCAGTTATTTCAGTGGACGGCTGTGATTGTAGATGCTGTATTCTGCCAGAGTACTGCATACTGTCAGTCTTCCTGACCTTGCATCTCTAGATTAGGGTTGATTTCTACTTGTTGGCTAATTGTGCTTACTGAAAAGACCAAACATGTTTCATGTTCAGGTACATATCTGAGTGGTAACATTAAAAATTTCCAGCTACCAAACAACTGGATCAAAGGAGCCAGGCTCAAATCATCTGCATCACAATAATACGATTCTGTGAAAGTGATCCAGGCAGAATGTGAATTGAAGATTTCCAAAGAACAATGGCAATGTGAAGTGAGTAGGAAGTGTATAAATGGAAATATTAGAGGATAAAATCAATAGAATTTTTATTAGATATAAATTATGAGATATAAGGGCCATTAAAAAATTGTTTATGTCTGATTTGGGCTTTAAGTTCACATTTCCTCTTTTGAAATACTATAGACCTGCTTAGCTAAATTCCTACACAAAATGACAACTTAAAACTATCAAAATGTCCAAGCATCCATTTTTCTTCGTCAAAATTCTTGTTACAGGGCAGGGAGAGGGGCACCCCAGAACTCTCAAACCTGCCCTCTTTGAATGGGTTTTGCTATTTGCCACATTAAGACAGACATATAAGACCTTTAATGGAAAGGAACTTTAATATAATTAGGGTACAATACAGAAAGGACAAAGAATGTAGTTACCAAGTTAAGCATTTAAAATTACCCATTTTTTTGAGGGTAAAAGTTTAGCTAAATAGGATTGGCTCAAAGCAAGGCCCAAAAGTTTAAAGTTGCCACAAGTTTAAAGTTCCTTTCGGTAGAGGCCCATAGAAAAGGGTTAGAAAGAGTTAGATAAATCTGGGAGGAAAAGAGAAAAAATCAAAATCTAGATGAAAGCTGCATTGTTAACCTCCCCATGGGTCTCTTACCCACATCTGTTCTAACCAGTCCAAGACCAAAAAGCAAGTGCAGTTTTTTTAACATGTCCCTCTGCTCCATGTGTTTCCTCCATGTCTCCTTGCTGCTTTCCATCCTGCATTCTTCTTCCTCCCTTCCTTCTGTCCTCCTATCTCCTCTTTATAAAATTTTTTTATCCCTACTCAACTCCACCCACTTAAAGCAAAACCAAAATTCTTTAACTTCTCCCTTTCCTGGGAACCACCCTATTTCAAAAGCATCCATTAGAATTCCCAGTGGTCTTTCTGAGCACTAACATTTGTTTAGGTGCCAGAGTGACATGGCTGTGTCTATGTCTGCTTACTTCACGCTGAATCTCTTTATAGATCTTTCCACTTATTGGCAACTCCAAGTTTATGTTCATTCATTATGATTCAGATGTGAACAAAGATTCACATATCAGTAAGTCTGACAAAGGTGGTTAGAAGAACAGTTGATCTTCCCTTAATGTTACTATTTATACAACTTACAAATATTGCAAGTCAGAAAGCCTCCTTTAAAACTTCCCCCTCAATATTTAACAATATTTTTAAAAGGCTCTTATGTGTTTGGCTTTTCTGTATTTTAAAATAAATTGAAATGGAAACTAGATGATAAAATGTAGAAAAATCATACCATTCTGTGACATTTAACATACAAAATAAAATATAAGAAGCCAGCCAGTAGAATATATTCAATTCAGTCTTTCAACAAATATTTATTGTACTCTCTGCAAGTACTTTTCTAATTGTTTGTTACATATTAGTGAAGAAAACATACAAAAGATCCCTGTCCTTATGAAGTTTAGAGTCTAGTGAGGGCCACTTTTAATAAAACCTGACATACTTCAGGGTTAGAAAACAGTCCATAAGACCACCCTCACTTCTGACACCAGTGGCAAGTTTGGGAGGCCCAAGACAGATTTGATAACTCAATAGAAGTGAAATTATCCCATTGGCACAAGCCATGGGGCATGACTGGTTCTTTTCCACCAGCTAAGTAGCAAGACTTGTGCCTATGTTGGTGCCCCAGGCTCCACCCGCCCAAATCCTGCCAATAAATACAATGGGAGGGCTGGCCTATGGAACTTCAGAGAGCTGCTGGTTTCTTGGTCTTCTGCTTCTGTAGCCAGTTCACACAGCCCTAAAAGTGGCAGCACTGGTGGAGGGAGTTGCTGCCTGTGGGCACCTCTTTTCTGGTACAAGCTGGGTTTGAGTGCCAGAGCCCACAAGCCTGCAGGGACAGCAGCTGGAGTTACCTACCCACTCAGAGGCACTGTCTTTTGAGCAGAAACCAGGCTGCTCTGCAGTGGAAAGCTGCAGAATGGTTACATGGAGGCCATTTACATGGCTGGGTTTCGTGCTCTGCCCTCTGCATTAGCTGGGTTCTTTTTACCCTCTCTTTGTACTATAAAGTTTGTTGTTTTTCCCTAAGCATGAAAAATCTTACAATTGTTCACATGGGTGAAACCCCACTGATAGCGACCTTTCCTTTGGCACTTTTGGCCACTCTGGTTGATTCTCTATAGCATTGCTATAACACTATTCCAGAAAGAGTCACAGAACTGTTAGATCAAGAGCTATCATACTCACCGTTGTGGTTTATTACATATTAAAGTATACAGATTAAAATCTGCCAAGGGAAGAGATGCAAGGAGCAGAATCCAGAAGACTTATAAATGTGGCCTTATCAGTTGTCCTCTCTCAGAGGAGTCATGGCAGGGTTGAGTCCTCTCACCGGTGATCTGTAATAATAACTGCAGAGTATTTCCAAACCAGGTAAGCTCGTTAGAGACTTATTGTCTAGAGACTTTTGGGGGTTCCATCACATAGACATGGTCCATTCCCATATGGTTCACTTCAATCTCCAGTCCCTGTAGAGGTTGAGCTGATATTGTGTGACTCAAATTTCCCACCATAAATCACACTGTCAGAAATTTCCAGAGCTCCCAGTACATAAAGACACTTTTATTAGGCGGGATACTCCAAGGATTTAGACATTATGTGTTAGGAGATGAATGTAAAGACCAGATCTCTCTTTGGGGAAGGATAAATGCTTTACTACACAATAATATATAAGTATTGTGAGTATTGAATGTTAGGAGGGAAAAATAATTTTAATAGAGTAAGGTAAAGGGAATTGGGTATTGTATTGTAGGAGAAAAGAGTAGAAGGGTAGTTTGTCTTATTGAACGTAGTGTTCTGGATGAGGTTCATTGAAAAAGTGACATCTGAACAAAGAGTTGAAACAGATGATTATTAAGTAATGAAACCCAGGTCTGTAAAAGGAAGTGACTTGTCCAAGGCCGACTGAGAGCTACTGCCTATTCCATGAGGTTTAGTAAAAACATCTAGCAGAGAACTGTGAGTTTCTGGCTTGCATGGTAATAGGTCCACTTTTCTCCATAATCAAGGAGCTTTTGACATAGTAGAATTATAGACACCAGTAATAGGAGTTGACACAGTCATAAGGTTGCCTAAGAGAAATTAAAGTTCTGAAATCCAGAGAAAAGTAAGATAGGGGATAGGAGGAACAGATTAGCATTAAAGACAGAAGGGTATCTCTTGGGCCATTTTATACAGATTTCAATGTTGTGTCATCAATGTTGGGATGTATCTACACATCTGGTAAACCTCATATGGTCACCTGTGTAAGCATAACAGTATCATTAAATCTTTACCTAGAATAACCCAGTCTCTTCCTTTGGCAAACTCATCACCTTGTAACAAGGCCCAGTGTACACATCTCTGAATATTCTCTCTTGTAAACTTCCTTGGCACCTTAAATTCATCTCTATAGTACTGATGCCACTATGCTATGGTATTTTTTTCTTAAAGATTTATTTTATTTATTTATGCATATAAGAACTGGGGTGCAGATTAGAGGTGCCAGCAGGGGTGCGGATAAGAAGATTCACCAGAGACAGAGTGGGAGCAGAACAGGAAGATCTACTGAAATACACTGCTGAGTGGAGTAGCAGGTGAGATGGGAGAGGTCTGCTGTGCCATGTGGATCACCATGCTGGTCGAGGATCGAACTCATGCTGCAGTGGCTGCCAATGGCTTCCTAGCGCTGAGACTTAACCCCATGCACCACCAGAGAGGCCCATGTATTATGGTCTTTTGCAGACTTTCCCAGTGCTTAAATGTGAGTTTATCATTAGTAAGAGTGATATTTAATTAGAATTTGTATACTTTACATGTTAGTTAGTGTTCAATAAATGTGTATGTGAAGTAAATGTGTATATAAATAAGTGAAATGCATGAAAACTGACTGAAAAGTGATTAAAATTACATACTTCAAATACCTCAGAAAACAAAATTCAGTGATATTTTCTTGGAATATGAAGATAATGGAAACAGTGGAGAGGATACAAACTTGTTAAGAATAGAATTCAGGTAAAATCCTGGTGAACTAGAAGCATAATGTTCACTGAACTATGGTTCTTTACATGGCATTAATCCTAGAAAGAATTTTATTTATTTTTTTAAAGATTTATTTATTTATGCATTCAAGCACTGCGGTACAGGCCAGAGGTGTGTGTGTGTGGGGAGGGTGAGAGTATTCACCACAGAAAGCGGGGAGCAGAACAGGCAGATCAACAGAAGTACACTGCAGAGGGGAGCAGCAGGCACAGCAGGAGAGGTCTGCCACGCCATTTGGGTCCCCTCCCTGGCCGGCAGCAGGGACCGAACTCATGCTGCAGTGGTTGTGGTCTTCTCAGTGCATTGCTCAACCCACTGAGCCACCAGGGAGGCCCCTAGAAAGAATTTTAGATCAGATTTGTTTCTCTGAGTCCTCTTGTTTATTTTCCTTACTTTAAACTTTCAGTTTTTGACATAATGATCCATTCATTTATTCATGTAACTATTCTTTCCTATAGAAACTGTCATTCTATTAGGTGCTGGGGCTACAAAAAGGAACAAGATACAGCCCTAGTCCTTTATAAGAGCAAAGTTTAACATTCAGTTTTAAAGGTACTAGGACATGAAGTCCATGGCAGTGAAGTATGGCATGTACAAAGAGAGCTAGGCCTAGAGGAGTTAGTACGTATAATTCACTTTCTTTCAATAACACCCATTTAAACAGTCAGTTCTGGTGAAATAGAAAAACAGTGACTCTGCATTCACAGAAGAGAAGCCTTCTAACTTTTAAAATCTGATTCTTTTCATTCAGTTAAATTCAAGTAAATTGATTTGGCATTGCATTTCAGATCCTTGATGCCAGTTTGGTGATGGTAGACAAATGTTTTGAGCCTTGGTTTCCCATTTATGAAATAAAGCTAATAATGTCTACCTCCAAAGAACTTCAGGAAGAATAATTTTGAAAATATGTATGTAAAGCTCCCACGAGTATATCCCATAGACTCTAAACTAGGTGATCTTTACTGTATCACATTGTCTTTGATATAAAAATGTTTAAAATTTAGAAATTAGAGAACGCAGGTTATTGTGAAACATATTTTTTATATTTACAATGCCCAAATTTCTACTCTATAAGAAAAGTGATGCTTAGGAAGGTAGTGTTCTCAAGTTAAAAGTAAATGCAGTTATGTACTCCTTTGCCTTGCAGAATCCCTTTCTATTGGTGTGTGTCATAGTCTGACATGGAAAATACCATTTTGACTTCTCTTTCTTCAGAATATATTGCACAATAAGATGATATTTACTAGTAATGTTCTGTGTATTTCAGAGGTTGGATTTCTTAGGGATTTATGATGTTTTACATGTTCTTTCAATTAGGGTACAGAAACCTTACTGTATAACTAAATTTATTTATAAAGTGATCCTGTTTCATTTATGAAGTAAAAGAAAACAGATATGCAATACATAATAAAAAGTTAAATTTCTAGAGGTCAGAGAAAAAGAGAAAAATGTCACATTAATGATAATTCAGTGAAAATGTTGCTTTAACCTCTATGCTAGGCATTTTAGTGCGAGTAAAATTTATTTAAGCAATGTATTCTTAAAGGGAGTTAAGTTGTACATTCTATGTTAAGGCACTCAATAAGGATGGTTTTATGAAAAGCTTCTGTCATTGGCTTTTAACCCAGTAAAATCCCAAGAATATTAGTTTTTCCAAGCTTGAATTAACAATGTTTGAGCAATAGCTATATAACATACCCATATTTATATATTCATTTTTATGAGAATAATAAAATTTATATTTTAAATCAAATTAGAATATTGCCTTAAAAGATATTATGTGCTTTGCATAAATGCCAACTATAAGATATTGCATTTCAGTTGAACAGATGCATTGTTTCAAGAAAAGATACAATTTATTTGAAAACCTTCCAAATAAATGCATTATTTTTGTTAAAATCCCAGCTCTGCTTTCTTATGAGCACTACACATACCTTTTTGATGTTCACTGGATTTAGTGGAGCATGTTGTGACTAGTATTGTTTTTCAGTGTCTGTTGCATTACAAAAAGCTCAAGTTGATCCTGGCTTGCAGTGTGGTTTGTCTCTTTTGAGCTCCCAGGCAACAATAACCTCTCATCATGATTACAGAGTCTCTTGCAGAAAGATGGGCCTAATCCCAGTGCTCCATCAACTCAGTAATCTATTCCAATCAGTATTTGATGGATTTGACAGGCCATCTCTAGCCAAGTAAGACAGACCCAGGCAGGTCAAGCAACTTAGCACTCTGCTATAAAATATTGGGAAAAGGGCCTCCCCTGGTGGCACAGTGGGTTAAGCAACACACTACGAAGCAAATCGCAGCAACTGCAGCATGAGTTCGATCCCCGCTGCCGGCCAGGGGGGGGACCCACATGGTGTGGCAGACCTCTCCTGCTGTGCCCGCTGCTCCCCTCAGCAGTGTATTTCTGTTGATCTGCCTGTTCTGCTACCTGCTCTCTGTGGTGAATCCTCTCACCCCCCTACACCTCTGGCCTGTACCCCAGTGCTTGTATGCATAAATAAATAAATCTTTTAAAAAAAATATTGGGAAAGAATTTTGTGCTATATCAAAAATCACACACACTAAAACTGCTTCTGTTTTCTTCTCTGTAGTGGAAATGGGTATAAAAAAATTCCAGATTTACAGTTCAGAGTACTCGCATTACTTTAGTTATTGAACAAATTCATCCAGCATGAAAACGAATGATAAGTAACCTGGTGTTATATTTAACCAACAATAAATATCTAAGATTATTAGATAAACTCATTGTTTCAGCACATGAAGTTTGCTTGCTGTTTTTGGTTTTCCTTAAATAGGCATAAACAAATCTCTGACTCCTGGAAGTCATGAATCAACTCATACAATTCAATTTTGAAAGGCATGAATATTTTTAAAGATGCAGTTTAAGATATCTAGCATTATCTTCCTTTATATATTAAATGTGATGACAAGAAAGGGAGTTATTTTAAAAAGAAATCATGTGTACTTCAATTTAGCTCTTATACTGTCTTTTCCAGTTCTGAAGGTTGGGAAACATGGTGTGAGTGCACAGAGGAAAATTCCCCACCCCTCTGGGTTCTTTTTAGGCTGGCTGGGTAATCAGAACACCATTAGATTGACTAGCAAAGGGAAAATCAATTTAATAACACACACATGGAGAATTTGCATGGCTGTGAATTCTGAAGCAAAATGGGGCAAACTGTGTGTGTGTGTGTGTGTGTGTGTGTGTGTCCTGTTTTAAGAGACTCTGGGATCAAGGAGAGAGAGAGGAGACTTCACATGACAAGGAGGGGATGACTTCATCTTTTAATCTGAGATTGAAAAACATGAGTTTTTTTGATAGAACTTGTCAATGATAAACCTATACTTGAATGATATGCTTCAAAACTGGCTTATTGTGGGCATGTTGAGAAAAGTCTGTCTGACCCTTTTAGGGAGACTGAATCCATAATAGAAAGAAACTCTTCTATGTAAGATGTCATACTAGGGTAAAATGTCTCACTTTAACTTAGAAGATTAGTATTTCAATATATTCATTTCCTTTTGATCTTAATATAAGAAGAATTTAGAAACCTGTGATTTTGAATGTCCATTTATTACCGTAGCTGATAATAATATTAAAAATAAAGCACACATTTTCTTCTAGTTGAGATACAACAAAACTTAAAACTCTCAACAGAGAAGCAGTGTTCTATGTTTTTGTTTTAGGGACAAAACCGAGCTAGTGATTTAAAATGTTTCTTAAGATAAAGTAGAAGTAATGTACAATAGTTAACTTTACTTAATGTATTTCAGAAGCATTTATTCTTTTGAAAATACACACCCTGGTAACTTTAAAGTATGTTTGATTCAACTACCATTTGAAAGATTTCAATATGCTCCAAATACTAGAATAAAAACAACTCACTAAAAGTATCACAACCACTTATAACGCCTGATAAAAGCAAATTTGCAAAAACTTATGAAGAGGTATCAATCTAAAGTGCTTACTTTTCTTGCCCTACTGTCTCTTGACTTTAAACCCCAAGAGCTCAGCTGGCTACCATAATTTAACAGCAAGATTTAAATAAAAAAGAAATCCTAATCTTTCTATCCTTCTTTGCCTGAGGGCCAGACTGTACACAGTAGCTGTTAATCTAAAAGTTTTATCTAAGATTTCAAAAAGCAGCTTTGCATGTGATGTGAAAATAGTGTAACCTCAAAGCACTAAAAGAGATTTCCACTTTCTCTATCAGAATGTAATTTGCAGAAGCAGACTTCTTCTACAAATGTATCTTGAATCTTCAGTGGCCTTACAAGTGTAACTGCGTACATCTTAATATGA
Source organism: Galemys pyrenaicus (assembly GCA_019455555.1). Classification (NCBI taxonomy): domain Eukaryota; kingdom Metazoa; phylum Chordata; class Mammalia; order Eulipotyphla; family Talpidae; genus Galemys; species Galemys pyrenaicus. Next base: position 3,409,462 of record JAGFMF010011668.1, read on the forward strand.
GCCATGAGCCTCCTATTTTTTTTTCCCCCCTCACATTCCCTGGCACCAAGTGAGTGGACTACTTGAATAAGCTTGAGGCTACTTAATGGGAGGGTGTTGGAAAAAAGTTTTGTGGCAGCTTTACTATCACATTCCTTCTTATATGCTAATGTTTTTCATGGTTGCCTAGGGTGCATTCTCAACCAGTAGTGAGTGGGATTACTTTTTGGGATGGATCATGGTTGGTAATTTTATTTACTTATTTTTACTTTTTAAAAGATTTATCTATTTATGTATACAAGCACTGGGGTATAGGCCAGAGGTGAGAGGATCTACCAGAGACAGAATGGGGAACAGAACAGGCAGATTGACTGAAATACACTGCTGAGGGGAGCAGCAGGCAAGGCAGGAGAGGTCTCCTGCACCATGTGGGTCCCCTCTCTGGCCAGGGATTGAACTCGTACTGCAGTGGTTGTGGTTTGCTTCATAGTGTGTTGCATAACCCATTGCACCACCAAGGAGGCACTATGTTGATAATTTTATCAGTAGGGTGCAAAACCAACATCTATACTGTCCATAACAATGAAAGGAACTGGTTTTGTTAAGGGGAAAGGTAGTCCTAAATAAATTACACAAATGGGTTTATGGACTCCAATCCCCACTCCAGACCACCAGTGTTTCAGAACCACAAATCCAATAAAATGATTTCAAAAAGTGAATCACTGGGACCTGAGTGTGGAGTTAAGCAGCCAGGCTGGCTATAAAACCAGATGTGAGGCTTGGGCTCTCTCTTCCTCTGGAGTCATCTCACTTGATTCAGAGCCAGCTTTCAAAGCGCCATTGCATTCCAGCTCGGAAGATCTGGTAGGATATTTACGGATTTGATTCCCTCTCTTCTCTTGGTGTTATTTCTACTTTATCCCCCTTCTTTTGTAAAATAAAACCCTTTAATAACTTTTTTGCATGTGCCTAAAATTAAGGCTTATTATAAAAGTCTTCTGAGCATGTGGATGAGAACCCAGTGAAGAAAATATATTGGGATTGCCCTGTAACAGTTTCAAATGTGTTTGGGTGCAGAACAAACCATTCCATACCCCTCTGTATTCTTCCCAGGCTGGATGGAATAATCAAAACAGCATAGACATATTAGCAAAGGAAAAAAATCAATTTAATAATGAACACATGAAGAATTTGGCTGTAAATTCTAGAGCATAGTGGAGCAGACTGGAGATTTTTAACCTGTGTTTGGGGCCTGGGTTATTAAAGAAGGGCTTCACCTGACAGATAAGAAGGATCTTATCCCTAACTGAGAATAAAGATGAAATTCTTAGAATATATTCATTATAGAATATATATATATTACAACTGAATGAGACCCCCTCCTCCTAAACTACATTCTTCTAGATCATAAATGGGGAACAGTGATTGCTTCTTTGATTAGGATAAATGTGGGAGCTTAGGGCATGATGCTCTATTCTTTAATTAGGGAAGGGCACAGGATTTAGGCAAGGAGACAAACTTCTCAGTATCAAGGAATTTCATTGATCTTAGCTCAAAATACTCTATATGCCAGAGTGGGACTTCTTCAAGAGACCAGATACCAGTTAGAGACTTTAGAGTGGTCTGAATTTGGAACCTTTAAAAGAACTATTTATATTATAAACGTAAAACATAAGGAAGATGTAATAGGTCTGAATTAAACACAAAATAGATCGTTTCTATAATTGGGAGAGCCAATACATACTCATTCTCCAGAGAACATGGTTTAAAAAGAGTCCTTTACAATAAAAACAAAAACAAAACTTATTTACAAGACATAGAAATAACTTATCCCCTGGATCTTGTACCTATATTCTTATATTTTTTAATTTTCAAGTTTCACAGATCTAAAGTGTAGAATTGTTAATGGGACATTCTTAATTAGGCTAAGGTTAGAGGTAGCTCCTCATTAAAATTCATTGCTTAATATATTTCTTCCAGTAATTGAAAAGGCATCTGAAGATGAAAACTGGCAAAGAAACTGAGGAAGCATGCAATGTGTAATTCTGTCCTTAACCACCTGTGTCATTGCAGTCCCGCAGAACCTTGAACTGTGCCAGCCAGAAATCTACATTAAGTAAGGCACAGCAGCACTGATTCCTACTGCTTTTCAAGAGACTCGGGGTGGGGGGGGGGTGGAAAGGATGGGGGGGGCAAAACTGAGATTAATATGCATTGAAAAATAAAATGCCCTTACTATATTTTTGTCTGACCTTTGCACAGTTAAACGAAAATATTTCCTCTCTGGAAGTTTTTGGCTTTATGTCATGTTGTCAGAAGGAGAGGAAAAGTAGTCCTCACAGCTTAAGAAGGAAGGGTCGCTCATAAGTGAACTGACAGATATTAGTAGAGAGGTGATTCCAGGCAGGGTCCTCGCCGTTTCCTCCCCTCTGCACTTGATGTTTGTACCGGAGGCAGAATAACTAACAGAAAATCACATCTATAGGACAGTTGAATATTGCTTTAAAAAGACAAGCTTGCAAGTAGACAATAGAAGCTTTATTCTATTTCATTTTATTTTGCTCCAGAATGTTTTATATGCCAAAACTGTGGCAGAGCTGGGTGAGTGGGAGGAAATCACACTTGTAAAAAGTTATCCTTGAACAAAGAAAACACCAAAAGCTTCTTGTTTTCTGCTATGCTAAAAGCCTTTTCAGGGATAAAGCTGAATCAGTTGCCATGAATTGTGTGGATACCATGAACGCAAAAGATTTTCCTCACTTCCTCCCTTCCACAAAGATTCTCCATAGCCTTATTTATTCCTTCCTTTTTTTGCCAAAATTTCAGAGGGAACTAAAACCTGCTAGTGACAAGACTTGCATTCCATCTGTCTTACTGTGCAGGCTCCTAGGGTCAGGCTGGATCCACCCCAGTGACCTGGTTGCTCTCTTTGCTCCTGTCCCATCTTTCACCCTTCAAATTGGGTGGAGGTTGGGGTGGGGCAGGAAGGGGAGCTCTATTGTCACTTTCTTCTGAGGTTGGATTTAGAAAAGAATGAGCAGTGAACAAAAGTCACCGTGTGAAGCTGAGAGGAGAGAAGGTTGAGATACACAAAAATAAAAGTCCTGGAAACAAATTATCTTGATCTCAGAGACTGTGGCTCTGAGAAGGGTCAGATGGGCAGGGCTGGCGCTGCATGAAGTAGTGAGAAATCCCATTGTGTGGCTGGAATAGAAGTTTGGCCTCTGTCCAGCCTACTGGCTTAACCTTGGATTTGTGTAGGTCATTGCCTGAGCACAGTAAGCCGAAGCTAGGAGGTGCCCCCAGGTCAGTGTCCTGTAAAGAGATGGGGAGAAAAAAAAGAGCAAACAATTCCAATTAGTGTTAAAAGCAAATAATCTCATTTTTAAAAATTTAAGTAGCAATCTCACTTTGTATAGAAACACTTTTAACTTGTTTGCACTGGTTGAAGAAAGCTAAATGAGGAATATGAATTTTAGTTCACCTTTCTACTTTTTGTTTTAGTCTTATTTTTTTCTAAGTAATAGCACAAGTTGTTCTTTTCTTGTTAGAGGTGGAAGTAGGCTATATTTGATCTTCAGAAATCTAGCTCATTGTTCAGTTCTAATGACAACTTAGTTCATTTCAAAACATGTATGGACAAACTCATTTTCTTTTTTGGTGACCCACTTGAGTTGGTTACTTGGTGTTCATAAGCATGTGTGTCTTTGTCTTCCCAGTCAGAGTCAGTACAGGATGCTTCAGTTACCAATTACTTTCAGCTATAAAACATCCCTGGGATCATTTGGAGGAACCTGAGAATAAATGCTAATGTAAGGAGATAAGCCTTTCCCATAAACAGGGAAATTAGCCCTCCTTTCAGGAGAAAAAAAATGGAATCAACTGCCACAAAACATTATTCCAGCAGTAGCCTGAAGGGTTCTGTGATATATTAAAATTGTTAATAATAAGATGTCCAGTGCTGCTTTTGAGTTGTTAGATAATGTAAGGATTACTTGATTTGATAAAACTAGTTTTCCTATGGATGGCTGTTTATTGAATTAAAAATGGTTTATTTTGTGGAAGAATTCCTCCTCATCATTAAAATAATTCTCATTGCCAGCACATCTTTAAAAGATCAAGTTGAAATATTTTGGACTAATCAGCAGGGAGGAATAATCTCATGGACTAGAAATAGAGATCCTGCTATTTTCTCTCTCTTTTCAAACCAGGATGTCATTTTGAATGGAATTATTCTGTTACCTTGGTTCAACATGCTCTCCTTATTTTTTTCTCCTCAAGGAAACATTAATCAGATTCTGATTACTATCTTCAGTTTGTCAGGGGTGAATGGAGGTTTCAAAAGTGTCTAAAAGAATGTGTAATCTCTAGCTAGAGGTATTGAGTAAACATATTAAATCTGGAAAGTTAGTTACCAAGATAATGGGTTGGAAGGGCATTTAACTACATTCTTTTAAACATAATGATTTTTTAGGAAAAGAAATAAGGTGATTCTTCTGTCAAGCTAGGCAAATTTCTCTTTTCCTCAGAATTTGGGATTTTAATATATATATATGGGGACTACCAACTTTATACCTATATATATTTTATTAAATTGTGAAAACAAAGGTTCATCACAATTTAATAAAATGAAATAGTCTTTAAAAGTAATTCATTATTAAGAGGGATGAAAAATCACTGTAAACTTTCACAGATGTGTTGATAAGTGGTCAGTGTTATATAGTTTAAGTCAATCCCAAATCTGATGGTTTTTTTTCTTATTTGTTTTAAGTTAGAAAGTTATATAATTCATCTTATAGGCTATTAAAATGTCAGCAAGTTCCTCATGACTCAGTAAAGCAGTTCTGAATATTTTTAGATCAACAATTAACCTGAAATTATACATAGATATTTCACTGACCATACTAAGTCAGCATTCAAATGGCATTTACAATAGAATGCATAAATAAGTAAATCTTAAATAAAAGTAGAATGGTGAATGAGAAGTAGTAACAAATGAATCCCCAACCTGCTATTTGTTTATAGACAACTTAGAAATATCTTCCTTCATGTGTAACATGTAGTTTGTTTATTCCCCAAGTCTATTACTGACCTCTGTTACAAATAAGTAGAGGAAATCACTAATACCAGAAGTCAAGCCGTAGGTGATTAAAGAGTTTGCATCACAGCTTAATCTTTCTAAGACTTCTTAATTCTATTACATTAATATTAATTTTTTTTATTTCAGTCCTTATCAGTTGAAACTATTTAAGGTGCTGCTATATTGCTAAAGCATATATCTTGATCAAGCTAACTGAACCTATAAAGTACTTGCCAGAATGATCATGATCATAAAGAAATGTGTCTGTCAGTTAATACTCACTACAAACACGTGAGTGTTCCATTCCCCTTGACTACTTCTCTTTCCAATTTTAGGGTTGGCATGATAAGTTTTGTGCAGTCCCCGAAAAGTATACGTTAAATGGAGTGGTTTTATCATATTATTTTCTCCATTTGTTCAACAATACACTAGTGTAAGAAGGCATAGATTGTTGACTAAAACAATCGAACAGTGTAAGAATGGACATGCAGACACAATCTTGTACACAATTGTATAGTACCTAGTTTTGTTAGGACAAAACTACTTCATCAGTACTGATTTCATTGCACATGTCAAAGTCGATATCATGATTCACAATCCATTTATTAGCCCAAAAAAGGTCTTCTTTCACAGTATGGGTTTTGGAAATATCTTTAGAAAGTGTTTGCCAAGTACTTCTTTCCCACGTCTATATACTTACACTGAGTATAATATGAACATTTGTGCTTCTATACAAATGTAAAGTGAGATATCAAGTAGCATGATTTTCAGCATTCGAAAACAGTGACACTGTATAACACTTCACAATCATTTAACATAAGGAGTCTTGCCAATATTCCAATCTGCTCTCAGAGGAAGATGCTTTTCATTTAATTAGTAGATGGCTTTCCTTTTTTATTTTTATGAACAGCACAACTTTCATGATATCTTCATAGTTTTGATTTTTTTCTGCCTTTAGTAACAAAAGTCAAATTTTCACATTAGAAAACTATATTTAGTATTTGTTATGCAAAGTTTAGTTGTTTACTAGAAAACTTACTGAGTTTTACTGGAAAAATTTTGGAGAAAAGTCTATTTGATTTCATTCCTGCCGCCGGCCAGGGAGGGGACCCACATGGCGCAGCAGACCTCTCCTGTCTCCCTGCTGCTCCCCTCAACAGTGTGTTTCAGTCAGTCTGCCTGTTCTGCTCCCCACTCTGTCTCTGGTAAATTCTCTCACCTCCCGCGATTCTGGCCTGTACCCCAGCTCTTGTATGCATAGATAGATAAATATTAAAAAAAAAAAAAAAGAACAAAAAAAAAATTAACCTGGGCCTCCCTGGTGTCACAATGGGTTGAGTGCCACACTGTGGGGCTTCCACAGCCACTGCAGTGCAAATTCCATCCCCAGCCATGAAGGGGACCCACATGGTATAGCAGGAACTCTCCTGCCTCACCCACTGCTCCCCTCAGCAGTGCATTTCAGTTTATCTGCCTGTTCTGCTCCCCACACTGTCTCTGGTGAAACCTCTCACCCCCAGAGCCTCTGGCCTGTACCCCAACTCTTTTATGTATAAATAAATTATTTTAAAAAATAAAAAATCACGCCATTTGCAACAACATGGATAAACCCAGACAGCAGTGTGCTAAATGAAATAAGTCCATCAGATTTATCTCCACAGTATTCTATAAATACTATATTTTAGCTTGAAATTCATTTAAATCTAATTCTAAGATGTTTGCATATTTCACATATGATTACTTGTGATCTTTACTGTGATAAGTAGGTTAAGGGGAAAAGGCTAAGTAGAAAAAAATAAATAGAAGAGAATGTTAAAAAACACTTGAATACAAACTTTAATAAAGATATCTTTTTAAAATAAAGTAAGTGATATCTTTTATTAAAAAAAACAAAAACAAAAACCAGAAGGGCGTCAGTAAAATAAATGCTGAGTCCAGAAAGCTTTCTGTTCATTGTCCTTGTGGAATCCTCCAATTACTTGGTGGGTGTCTTTACTTGGAAATCTCACAGTTAGGATTTTCTTTTCCAACAACTTTCTCCTTGCAGTCCCCAGATTATTTCAGTTAGTTGAACGTTTCACAATGATCATTCTATTCTGATTTTTTCCCTCCCATTAGTTGTCCTGGAGACCTCTTACAAACACATGTATATATAAAATATATGCCATTAAAAATTTCAAAGTATTCACACACATATTCATAGATGTGCTACCCTACAGAAGGCTAGTGGTCAATTTTCAAGTAAATTTTATTACTTTGTGAAATTATATGAACAAAATCATCAACCCACCTGAAAATTAGAATTCCTGAATGATCTTTGCAATCAAATTCAGTTAAATTTTTCTTTTAATGGAGGAAAAAATTAATATGTAGATGACTAATTTAATAGTCTTATTAGCTTTTAGCATTTTAAAAAAAATTATTTATGCATACAAGAGCAGGGGTACAGGCCAGAGTTGTAGGAGGTGAGAAGCTTCACCAGAGACAGAGCGGGGAGCAGAACAGGCAGATCGAATGAAATACACTGCTGAGGGGAGCAGCAGGTGAGGCAGGAGAGGTCTGCTGTGCCATCCTGGTCAGGGATGCTTCACAGTGCAGTGCTCAACCCACTGCACCACTAGGGAGATCCAGCTTTTAGCTTTTGAATGAAATGTGTGGCTGATATGAATTTCTCTTAAGAAATATAATCTGAAATGAAAGTCTCACCAGCAAATTATTTATATAGGTAAAACACATAATGGTTGAATCAATATCAGATGTGTAACAAAATACATTTTAAAAATCTCTTTTCACTCCACAACAGCAAATAAAACCAAGTCCCAGCATCTTACTTTCCAATCCAGCAGCTCTATCGACAACATAATTATTTTAATCATGGTTTTAAGAACCACTATCAAAATGACAAATTTGCATATTATTTAGCCATGTTTGCAAGTAATTCGGACATTCCTTATTAACACTGGGAGGCCACCATGTGTTCTAGACACTGTTTGTGAATCTGTCCACCTGATTAGTTTGTGTTCTCTGTAATAACCCTGATAGCACTGAACATATGTCGTTGGCAAAAGCTGTCAAGCAAAAAAGCAGAGTTAATCCCATCTATCTCTGTCACCTTTAATACCCACACTTATTCAGTTACTGAATAAGGCAGTGAAAGATTTGGATTATTATACTTTTAGTATTTCCACATGTAGTAAAAATAGTCTGATGAATTTGAAATGACTAGAAGGAAATCATAAAAAATGACCACTCATTTTACTCAATTTAAATTCATAGCCTAGAACACTGTTGTTAATAATTAGCTGAGCTAATGAAACAAGGCACATGTAATTGACAAGACTGTACTGGAGAGGCACACTATATTATTTTCAGATACAGTACACTGCATATGCCAGAATTTTATAAAAAGGAGAAAGCTTGAACTAGGCAATATCTACAAAAGGAAAGGGAAACAGTTTTTTCCTTTTTAGAAACTCATAGTAGCTTATGTAGATTCTTTATGTGATTTTTAAATGTGCCTGACATTTTTATTAATGTGTTTAAATAAATGTTTACCTAAGCAAGATCATTCTCCAGTGGTTTTTGCTAAAAGTTCTCCATTAACCACCTGTTTTATCTTTGGATTTTACAATCTGACAAATAAAAAATTCCAGAATAGCATGTTGTGCACACAGGTTTACTCAAGCACAACTGCTATAATCACCTGGGGCTGTTGAGTTCTCAGTACAGCTGGTTTGTTGTAAATCAATTATAGTAATTTCCTAAGGATTATGGATCACACTTTAAGAATGTGCTCTTATGTGTCTTAATTTGACTTTGGTAAAATTCCACTGGATTACAGGAACAGCACAGGGTTTTATTATGAGTCTGAGATGAACCTTATTAAAGGACTAGGATATTTGTTATTCAAGTCACATCCACACTTCATTAGAAGCTGTATTATGAATAACTTATATTCAACACTGCTTTTATAACATCTGAAACCAAACATCAATACCAAGCATATGCTGGGAAAAATAAATTTGTCTAATCCTTAGGTCACCCTGCAGAAATAAAATTATGTAAAAAGGAGATAAATTATTTAAAGAATGAACTGGAGTAACAAACAATGCCACAGCATGCAATATCCCAAAAGATGTTAATTTTGTTGATTTCCTTGAAGACATTTTTTAAAATGCCAGAGCTATTTTGGATGGGGTATACAAATAAAATATTAAAATAGTAATAAAATGTGGCTCAGTATTTAGAAAGTATGAAATTATGGCATAGATATCTCCTCCAATCTATATGGCAGCACTTTAGGTAAACAAAAGACAAAGTAAAAGTGGATAGAGTACATGAAATAATGACAGTATTCATACAGTATGTACAAAGGAGCATAGAAACTTACATTCGGAGCAATCCTGAAGAACCTTTTGATTTTATAACCTGACAAGGCTGTAAGACACACGTGAACAAGGAAATCTCAGCATATTAAGATAGGTCAGTAGTCATGTGCCTCACAGAGTAAAGCACCAATATTTACAATGAACATTTGTTTCTGTCCTTTTCTTTCATGTATTGTCTTTTTGTATCTCAAAAGGGTGCTAGCTAAAGCAAATGGAATGTTCTTCTAGCTGGTATTCTTGAACTGAGTTTTTTTTTTTTTTATTACTATTTTTATCAAACCACCTTCACAAAGATGTTAATTCTATCTAGTGGTAATTTTAATTGCACAACTTATTCCAGTACAAGATACCTGCAGAACAATTCTGTTAAAGGCTTTATTGGGATGTCTTCTAAAAAATAACTGCAGAAATGGATTATTTACTATAGGCTTAATGATTATAATTAATAAATACCACCACATGCCAAGAGGATTTTATAGGTCAACACATCTAAGGAATCATTTTGACATTTTTCACCTATAAACATAAAAATAAAATGTTTTACAAATAGATTTTTATCCTAAGCATGAAGAAATATATATTTAAATCAAATGTTTCATCTTTAAAGGACTTAAAGCATTTTAAAATTATAAGCACTGTAGATAATTACGTTTTCTTTTATCTGAGCTAACTCTGTTCATCTTCTGGATATATTTTAGCTTTAAACAATGAACAACTGACAATAACTGCAAGAGCCTGTTGAATCTTCTTTGACCCAAGGATAAAAAGCTTGAGCAATGTGAATTTGTGTTTTTTCATGATCCATGAGAAGTCAAGGATAGCAATTGAGCAATTTCATCATCTTTAAAAGCAAGCTATATCCATGGAAGTTATTCTCTAAGAGTAATTTAGGGACTTTTGTTAGGTCCATTTATTCTTTTGGGTTATTAAGAAATCAATTGGTAAGTAGCCACTGTAGTACAATAAAATTTTCTTTTACAACATTTTGTTAAATGTCAACATTTATAATAGTCTTTATCATTATGATCTTTCTCTTTCAGTATAAAACTGTCAGAGGATTAATTATCATGGAGCTCAAGTTCATTCTTAGATCACAAATTCAAGAAAATAGTAAAGCTGATAGTGATAACAGGAATTCTTTAAAATAAGACATTTTTTAAGTCTTTCAGTAATGCTAAGATGCTCAAACTTTTAGTATTCTAGTGTTGCATTCTCAAGACTGTAATAATCATGTATTAAATACCCAGGAGTTATATGGAATATCATAATTAAGAAACTTCACTATCTAAATTAAAATTGTACATATGGATTAAAGCTATTAAAATATATCTATATATGTACTTGATAAACAACATTGGATTTATGTTTAGTGTCACCTAAAGAAATTCCTTAACTTTTACTATACCCTTTTCTAGATCTACTCAAACCTATTCTTGGCATCCTGACACAATTTTTGTTTCCTCATTCAAAAACCTACGGTTCTTCTTTTCGTTATAACAGCATTAATTTATTTTTTCTATATTGTTTTATAATTTAATTATTGCTGACTTTGGCTTATTTTATTTTGTGATTCTCCATTTTGGCTTTACAAGTCATACTCATTGCTTTTATGCCAATTTTTTGGACACTTTCTGTCAGTATTAAATTTTCTGTAGCCTGTCTTGGCTTCACTTTTGTTGTTTGTGAAGACAGTACCATCTAATTCTAACGACCTTTTTTTATTTTGGATGCTTGTCATTGTCAAGACTTCTGTGTGTGTTTGTTTATACTTGTTCTTTGTAAGTCTTAGTGTTTTCCTTTTTAATTTTTTTTCAAATATTGCTCTTGGGTGCTAGAAATGCCAAAATCTATGCATTTCTCTTTGCATTTTTTCTGCTAGAACCAAGTACCTTAAAAATAAAGAATAGGGGCCTCCCTGGTGGCACAATGGGTTGAGCAACACACTGTGAAGCAGACTGCAGCCACCGCAGCAGGAGTTCGATCCCTGCCTCTAGCCAGGGGAGGTGATCTACATGGCACAGCAGATCTCTTCTGCCTCGCCCGCTGCTCCCCTGATCAGTGTGTTTCAGTAGATCTGCCTGTTCTGTTCCCTGCTATGTCTCTGGTGGATCCTCTTACCCTCTGTACCTCTGGCCTTTACCCCAGTGCTTGTATGCATAAACAAATCTTAAGAAAAATAAAGAATAAAGTCTAGTAGCATGGACAAAGAAATACAAGAGCTACAGAGAGAAATTCTCATAAAGAAAATATTATTGGGGCCTCCCTGGTGGCACAATAGGTTAAACAACATACTATGAAGCAGACTGTAGCTACTGCAGAACAAGTTAGATCCCTGCCGCTGGCTGGCCAGGAAAGTGACCCACAGGGCACAGCAGACCTCTCCTGATTCACTCGCTGCTCCCCTCAGCAGTGTATTTTGGTTGATCTGCCTGTTCTGCTCCCCACTCTGTCTCTAGTGAATCCTCTCACCCTCCTCCCCACCTGTGGTCTGTACCCCAGTTCTTGTATGCATAAATAAATAAATCTTTTTTTAAAAAAAGATATGGTTTAAAATACACAAATTTAAGTACATTTTTCATATCATATTTTCAACCATGTCTTCCTGAATTACCATGTGATGTTTAAAGAGAGAGAAATATGTACACACGAAAAATATATGAACTAAAATGAAGCCTACTGCACAGTATTTTATCAGCTTTAGAAAAAACTGTTACTGAGGAATGTGTTCTGAGAAATTACTGAGAAAGTTGACTACCTAGGGATATTTTCCATAAAGTTATACTTACTAACTACTGCCTACTTATAGCAAAATTGATGTTGACATCTGACTCTGTCCCATTATTATTCATACAAAATCGAACTGGAGTTTTTCTTTCTCCAAAAAATGTATTTTACTTGTTTTTAATCCTATAAAATCTTATACAATATAACACTATCTTAAGAAAACAAAACAAAATAAAAAGAGTAATCTTATGGCATTCTCCATTCCTTTTAGGTAAATATTACAGCAGTTTTTCTTATCATTATTTGATTTATGTGATTTACATATTTATTAATATTATGTATGATGTAATTTTTATATTTTCTCTATATTGTTGATTTATTTGTTTTATATTTTGGCATGTTCACTGTAGAAAATATATATTACCTTTATTCTGGGAAAAAACAAGGAGTTTAACTCACACTGCTTCTTGTATATCCCCATTCTCCTATCCCTGATTTGTTTATATAATTTTCACTTACTTGTAGTGGGTTACATTATGTGAAGTCATTCTCTAATGCTGGGTTTACAAACAGTATCTATGAACTTGCTTCTTTCTGTTCTGATTTTTCATTCACCTCTTAGTTATTTCTGTTACATTTTAAAAATACCGTCTCATTTTTAAAAAATATTTTTTAATTTATGCATACAAGAATTGGGGTGTAGGCCAGAGGTGTGGGGGGTGTGGTTAGAAGAGCAGGTGAGTTTACTGAAATACACTGCTGAGGGAAGCAGTGGAGGAGACAAGAGTGGTCTGCTGCACCATGTGGGTCAGCTCTCTGGGTGGGGTTTGGACTCGTGCCACGGTGGCTGGTTATAGTTTTATAGCACTGAGACTTTAACCCTTGAACCCACAGGGAGGCCACCATCCCATTTTTAAAATGCTGCTGTGAATTTTGTTTTTAAATATTTTATTTATTTATGCCTACAAGAGGTTGGGTACAGGCCAGAGCCACAGGAAGGTGAGAAGATTCACCAGAGACAGAGTGGGGAGCAGAACAGGTGGGCCTACTGAAATATACTGTTGAGGGGAGCAACCTGTGAGGCATGACAGGTCTGTTAGGCCCTGTGGGTCTCCACCCTGGCTGGGAGATCAAATTTGCACTGCAGTGGCTGCAGAAGCCCCACAGTGCAGCACTTAACTCAGGGAGGTCCAATAAATAAAATCTTAAAAAAAAAAGTTTTAAAACAAAAAAGAATGGGAAATACATGTTTTTAGAGCTACCATACTTTTCTCTATGAACCTTGTTTCTGAGATGTATGTACCATTGTTTTCTTCTATATATCCTAGGGCTTCAGTAACCTAAAATGCTCAGTGTGTCAACATTTCCTTACTCTCATTCCTAGCCTTTTGGTAATTTACATGTGGTCCACTCTACAGTTCAAATAGGACAGAGGAAGGACAAACAGTCCTGTGACAATTGACTGTGGGTTCTCTGTCAGTTTTCCACCGATTTCCTTACTAGCCATTTCTGTTCATTTTCTCCATTACTTGTGATCTTAGATTGCCTCCTTTGCTATAATAGTCTTTTGTTCTCATGTTTCAGCTTGATTATGCCTGCCCTCTAATTTTGGAATGTCTCATAACTTTTAGGCTATTTATGGCTATTTTTTATTGTTAATATATTTATATTTTCCTTTAAAATATTTTTATTAAGTGTTAGGGAGTTATATAAGTAAGATGTAATTCTGATCAGTTTACCATTTTGATACAAATTTTACTCACACATACTTGTATGAAGGCTGTCTTTTACGTGATGTGAATTCTTGTATTATAGGAATGAACATTATCTGTGCTTAAATATGTATTTATTTGTGCCTGTATGTATGTTCGTGTGTGTGAGACTAGATGGTATATCTTGATTCCTTACTATTGATTGTCATGTTCATTCTTGATTATTATATTTGACAGATTTTTTATTTAATTATGTTGTAGTCAAAGCACTTATATTATGATGGTATTTAAATAAGATAATAACAAAATAAAAGTAAAAATAAGAGAATTTTTAAGACACATATTTGCTTCAGAACAGTAGGGAAAACTAATGGAAACTATATAGAAGCACATATTCCTGGCTCCCATCCATTTCAACCACTATTTAGGTTAAATGTAAATATCTATTTTTGATGTGACAGTGTTTTCATATTTTTATGTGTTTAGGTGATTACCTTGTACTAGCTTGCTTTGTGATTACATGTCTATGAGTTTGTAGTTTTTACTATATGATCCCATTTCAAGAGCAGGCCCAAAATCACAACTTACAGTCTCATATTTATAACAGAAGGGCTTATCTTCAGGGAAGTCTATCAATATAATTCACAATTGTCGTAAAATTTAAAAACCTGTACTGTCTTAGAATTACTATTATTTATGATTTTCTGGGCATTTCTACATAGGAAAATGGCCATGTACAATAAAGTTGTTTACTTCTTGAATGATAAATAACACACTATTTAAAAACTAATATTTAAGTTTGTTTACATGTCTTTAAAATATTAAAGGTGAAAATATTTCTTAAGACATTTTATTGAAATCCAAGTTACAAACAAAAGCTGCTGGAGGCTCATTAGTATGAGGTTATTCCCATCTAAATAATATAGTGACAGAAGAGGAAGATATAAGGTAGAGTGAAATGATATTAAGGATAGTTGCCACAAGAGTCATGTTTTTATTGGATAGATATTATCACCAGACTGTTTGATAAAAACCTCATTGATCACCCTCTGGCACATTTCTCTCTTATTTCCCATGGAAGGAAGAACAAATGAGAAAAAAATAAAAGGGGATTTCAAACGTAAGTCACATAATTCATAGAAATCCACATATCAGGTATCCCAGTTTACTCCCTAGAGACAAATGGTTGGTTGGTTGAGCACCAATTGTGAATTATATTGATAGACTTCTCTGAAGATAAGCCCTTCTGTTATAAATATGAGACTGCAAGTCTGCTCTACAGACTCTACAGAACATACCAAATATCTATGATTTAAGAAAAACAGGAATGGATTTAGACTCTAAAGCTTGACTTCTAGAAATCTGAAGAGGTCACGTAATAGGAATAAAAGATTGAAACAAATAAAATTTAATGAAAAAATTATGATTATGTATTTACTTTTATTTTGCTCTTGCTCTGCATTTTAGTTCTTGCATTATATCTATTTATTGAGATTAATTGAAATTTATACCATTCATATTTAGTAAATTCTAAACTTAATGAATGGAAGTGCTTACTGCATTCATGGAACTAACTTTCAATAGAGACTCAGGTATTAAGCATTTAGCTAAAAAACATGCTAGTAATTTCCACAGTAAAGAAAACACCAGGAACTATAGGGATGTATAATAAGTGTACCTCACTGAGTATGAGAGTGGAGTGCGGTTCAGAAAGGTTCAGGACCTGATTGATAGAATGAAGAAAAGGAGTTAGCTAGATAGAAAATCAGGAGAGGTAAAAGGACAAGGAACATTGTTTCAAAGAAAGAAAACAACAGCCTATTTGAAAGCACTATGTACTCAAAAGACTCAAAGAAATTCTTAGTATTTTTTGCAACTGGAGAGTCAGGAGCAGGAAATTACTTCCCAATTAGAAAATTTAGAAAGCATGGAAGAAAACTATAAGATTTTGTTTCCCAACATATTCAGAAAAGCAAGTTACTTGTGAAATAAAATGCTCATATGTTCATGTTCCAAGGAAAATAGTGGCAATGCTATCTCCAAGGACATTAAATCCCAGACATTAAACTTTCTCCCCATCAACTGAATGTACATCTCTCTTAGTCCAAGACTGGGAACTGAGCAGCTGGCTCTGATGATGCATTGGTTGCTCTGCGTGCCTTGTCTGGCCTGTGTCTTTGTCAACTAGTTTAAAAGGAGGAACTGGTAAATTTGCTATGTAAGTATTTTTGGCTTTGCTATGTCATCTTGAGTTCTACTATTTTAAAAACTAACCCAACTCATAAGAAGAAAGTTGTATATAAGAAAAAGACTTAATATTCATTGTACAAGGTTAATAAAATATTCATTATAATTGATTTGATTTGAACTTTCAAAATTTCTATGACTTTATTAAAACAAAACTTCTATATAGAATGAAAGAAAAAACAAAAGCATAGTCTTTAACCCCAAACCATGGTATATTATAATACACCAAATTCAATTATAAATCATGGCAACATATCTATACTTTGATACTGAATATTTATTACAAATAATGCTTTCTTCTCCAATATATAATTTCAGAAAAGAGGTAGTACACAAATTGATTTATGATTAGCAGCATAAATACTTTATCAATTGTGATCATATATGTATAGTGTAAGAATTAACACCACTACTAAGGAGAAGATACTTGTTGATGAAAAGGTCACTCAATACTCAAGATATCCAACAGGGAATTGATCTAGAGCTTTATTTTCTTTATTCTTATAAAAATAATTGTCCAGAAATGACAAATGTTGCCCATCAGTTTTTTCTTAGATAATATAATTGTGAAATAGCAAATTAGACTTAATGTTTCAGATCAATATTTTGATAGTTTTCCAAGATGAAGCATTCTTTTGATAGTGGCCAAAATTAAAGGCTACATTAAGAAGGTTTTCAATAAGTGACTAGGTGTTGCATCTAGCAATTAATGATATGTCTGTAACACTGCCAGAGCATTAAGTGAAATTTACTAACAAATACTGTTACATTTTCACTTCTATTTTGATGATTTGTTTTACATTAAAATAAATGAGGAAGATTAACGTCAGCTCATAGTATAGTAGTCCATTTAATTTGGTGGAATATTATCCAACTGCTTTGAAATAATGTGTTTAGTTTCAATTATATAAAATGAGACTTTTATTTTAAATTTTATAACAGATAATTTTGTGGTTTTTTATTTCTTTCAGTTTGTACCATTCTGTCAGTTGTAAGACAAAAAAAAATCTTACAGTACATTAAAATTAAGTTCTTTGTCAAACCTCATCATGTACAAGAAAAAAAGAAAGGAAAACAAATACATTTGTTTTATAGGAAAACTACCTGGTAATAAAAAGCACGTGATTTCCATTCTAAGTAAGAGTATATCACTGTATTTATTACTAAGCATTTCTACTTCACATCAGAAATATATTCTTCCTCTCAAATGCTTACTGAGAGAAGGTGATACTTTAAATGGGACTTGTTACCAAACAGTAGGAGTCACTTGAAAGAAAGAAACACTTAAGACTCCATGACAAAGGAGTATTAAATACAAAATATTTGCCAAAACAAACTATTCTAAGATAGCTATTTTAAGGCAATGTAATAGGAAATAGGAAGCCACTGCTTAAATTGATGAGTTATAAGAAATCCTTGCTATTATCCCTTAAAGGAGTGCTTACTATGGGTAAAGTCGGTAATGAGACAGTTTGAGAAATAGTTGTGTTTGGCAATGATAAATACATGCTGCGATCCTAGTCACAGTGATAAGTCAGGGGTCAGAGTAGAACAAAAAACTTGCTGCAAATCATTGCTGTGTTTAATTGTCAACATGTTTCTAAAATATTATTTTTAATTAACTGCATGTGTTGCATTTCTCCGGGGCAGCAAGAACTGTGTAATTCTGTACAGTTTGATATGAAAGTGGAGTAGGGCATATCTCCTTTATCTCTTCTTCATTTACATTTCTGAAGATCTAATGTCTACACAGTTAATGTTAGTTGTACTTTGGTTTTGATTCAACATTGGAAGGAGGAGGAAATTGTCAGTACTAGGCTGACAATTGTTCCGCTTTTCTATATAAGGGCCAGGTAAAGTCCCTAGTGTTTGGGTTCATTGTATATTTTACATGGTAAAGAACTGAGAAGATAGACATGCTTCTGAAGAGGCAGGGAGAATGTTTCACATGGATAACAGTCAAACTCAAATGTAAAGTTTACACTCTTGCTGTCCTAGGTTAATTTTGTCTCGCAGAGGAGTTCTGAAGTTCATTTCTTGTGCTCTGTGGTCTGATTGTATTTACTTCTATGGGAGGGGGAAGGGCAGTCACAGAGGGAATAAGAAGAAAGTGACCAAGAAGGGGCCTTTTTTTTTTTTTTTTACTCTGAATCCTGTAACTCATGGCTGCAGCCCTAAGTGCTAATTCTAGCTCTTGCTCAACCATTTTGGGTGGGTAGGAATGAGAAACACATTGCTTTACTTAATGCAAAAACATCTCCAGCGTTCTCACCTGTGTGTGACATTGAAGGAATGTTGCAATATATTGAACAGTTCCCTTTGAAATGTCGGGGTCATATTTTGAATCTTATTTTGCTTCCCTTAAGTGGAAGAAAGGGTTAGACCAGCTTTTATACAAAGAAATTTAGATTTAAAGTCAACTGAATCCTTCTATTTATGGAAGTGGTTACATATAAAATAATTTTAAAATCCCATGCTACATTTCAAAACCATAGTAGCAAAATAGCAGGAACAAAAATACTTCTTTGTATGAACTGTAGGTAGACACGAAGGGGGGATTTAAAAGACTTACATAGAAAGGAATTGATAAACCCTGATAATCTTCAATGTAGGAGAAGGATAAGTTGAATCTTTTAAGCATGGTTTCCTTAAAAAAAAATGACATGAAGGAAATCAAAAGGGAAGCCAGTTGAAAAGCAATGTGAAGAGTTTTTTGTTTATTTGTTTTTTAAACAGGGTTTGTTAATGTGCTGAAACATCTAAACCAGCATTTCTTAGAGTAGTTGGAATTGTGACTTAAGGTCTGAAATGTATAAAAAATATTTGAGAAATGACTACCAGGGTAACAATGTGGATATTGTGAGGGTCCATGCAGAGTAGGGGGAGAGAAAAGTTCCATGCCCAAATCTGACCCTTGAAGTTAACTATATGCATTTGCGAGATAAGAATTTCAGAGGGTGGCAAAAGAGCAAGAGTTATGTGAGAGTTGGGAGGAGACCAGCATAGTTTATCTTTGCCCCTGAAAAAGGATGCATGCTAAAATTGCAGGCATGAAAACAGATGCTTTTCTCTATTTAAAAAAAAAAAAAACTATTTCTGTAAGATATATTTTCATGGATGTTGTTTCTTTTCAGAATGTAACTCAGAATGATAAAGTAGTGGTGAGGAAGTAATTTGTTTGATTCAGATGATTTTTTTCTGAGTTTTATCATATGTTACTGTGTCCATATATTGTGGCAGCCATGGAAATGTGCCATTCAGATTTCCTTTGAGAGATACTGCTTTGAGAAGCAGATTGACTGACAGCACCAACTGCTGCCTCTGTGTCCACCATTGCAATGACACCAGTCTTTCCTGGAGTGCTCCCAGATAGTGACTAAGTACAGCATGGTTACTGTTGCATTCCATTCCTACTCACCACTTTGTACTAGGCGACTTACACTTGATGTCAGCCCATTGGTGTTTGTCTAATACATCTGTTGATAGCTCAAGAATATATGTATCACCCTAAGTTTAATAGATGACCTAGGCAACCCTGACTAGGTCAATTGTGATCTGTCAGAAACTAGATTAAAAATACCTCAAAAGTTTATCTGAAATTACTTTGTTCACCTTCTAAGATTTTAGGGCTTAATTATATTCTATTTGGAATAACATCTGTGCAAAAGAATGTAGGCTTGACTGAATCAGCTCATGCATAGTCTTGATTGCTATTTAGCTAGCTGCACTGGGTTATCAGTTTTATCTTATAAACCAAGATCATTTGTAAAACAAATGCTTTCTGGCATATTTTATTTTATTTTTTTTAAAATATTTATTTATGCATACAAGAGCTGGGGTACAGACCAGAGTCCAGGGAGGTGAGAGGATTCACCAGAGACAGAGCGGGGAGCAGAACAGGCAGACTGACTGAAACACACTGCTGAGGGGAGCAGTGAGTGAATCAGGAGAGGTCTGCTGCACCATGTGGGTCCCCTCCCTGGCCAGGGATCGAACTCATGCTGCTGTGTCCCAGATGCTTCAGAGTGTGACACTCAACCTACTATGCCACCAGGGAGGCCCCTACGTTCACTCTTTAAAACAGTCATAAAACATAAAATATTTATTTGCTTGTATTTTCAATAACATACTTAAAAAAGCACATGTAACTACTCAACAATGGTATTTTTACCTTATGACGAAGGGAAGAAAATGACTAGTATTTAACCTTGTCTAATATGTATCTGACACTGTATTAGGAACTTCATCACATTGTTTAATGGGGACTATAACTAGAAAAGTTAGCAAGCATTATAAGAAATAAAATAAAATATAGGGGCCTCTTTGGTGGCGCGGTGGGTTAAGCAACGCACTATGAAGCAAACCGCAGCCACTGCAGCACGAGTTCGATCCCTGCCGCCGGCCAGGGAGGGAACCCACATGGCATAGCAGACCTCCCCTACCTCGTCCACTGCTGCCCTGGGCAGTGTGTTTCTGTCAGTCTGCCTGTTCTGTTCTCCACTCTGTCTGGTGAATCCTCTCACCTCCCTGGATTCTGGCCTGTACCCCAGTGCTTGTATGCATAAATAAATAAATCTTTAAAAAAATAAAATAAAATATAAAAAAGCCATAGACATATATCCATATTGATTTTGGGGATATATTTTATTAATTTTAGCAACCATTTTTTATTATTTAAATCTAATGATATATCAGAAAATATGTGAGCATGTTCTCATTTTCATCTCACTAAAATATATTTGTTTTAGATATTTTCCATAATGAAAGAAATATGGAAAATAATATAGAAATGTGCATAATTCAGAAAGAGCACTTTGCAGTCAATTGTGAGAGATTACTAATTTTATTTTGGAATAATCTGTGCTCTTTGATTGTTATGAACTAACTGTACGTATTTCAATTAAACAAAATTATGTTTCTGTATATGTGCATGCTGTCAGAGCACAAAAGAAATCATCCTTTACCCCCTCTGGATTCTTCTAGGCTGGCAAATAATCAAACAATCATCAAATAAATTGATAACAGAAAAAGTAAAAAGAAGTTTAATAATTACACGGATATCTCCTGTATGCATGGGAGGAACCCAGTAGGAGTGAGTACCTTTTCTGCTTGGCTTTAATTACTCCCATCTTAAATAGCTAAGAGAGGGGAATCTGACATTAGGGAAGTTACTGAGACAGCACAGTCCACGAAGATGCAGGTTTAACTCCTGCCTTCACCATTGAAAAGAGAACAGGAGATTCATTTTCCTGGGGAACACCTTACAGAGAGGTTATATATAAATGTATAAATATCAAAAGGAACTTCTGCCCAGCCTTCAGAGTACATCCAGCTTTTTGCCAAAAGACATTATAGGGTGGCAGATTTTTGTTCCTCTACAACATACATACATATTTAATTTTAATTTTGATCACATCAAATCCTCCCCTCCCCCATAAGTAGTATTCCGTTGCATGGTGCATTCATTTGCAGTTACAAAGAGTTTTTAATGTCATGATTTTAACAGCCGGCAGTTGAATAAGAAAACATGATTCAAATGTATCTAAGCAGAGCCTCGGAAAGTCCAAAATATGATTCAGAGGGAGCTTAGCACAGCCTCACAAAGTCCAAATGGTAACAGCATTGGAGAGAGTTCTGCCATCCGCAACCCCATAGAAGTAATGAGGAGGAATTGTGATTTGCTTGGAATAGGACAAAGAAAATCACTGGTGATATTAACCACTGTGGAACAGGACAGGGTAGTGGGCATCTGTCATTATTAATGCTTATTATAAGTAGAAAAGGTGACCCAGATATGATAAAATGTAATGGAGAGAACAGAATAAACTGCATTTCCTCTTCTGAAATAATGGTAACAGCAAACACTTCAAATATTAGATCAGCTCTAGGAAAAAGGTACAAATGGTTGGGGGAGAAGAAAATCTGTAATTGACTCCATTTAAATACAGAATTAAATACATGCAAATCAGGTAGGTTTGGGAGGAAAGATTACAGATACATTTTTACACATTTAGCATGACGAAGGAAATGAGAAAGAAACAGTAGGAAAGAGAAGAGACACTCTAGATGAAGGCAAAAATAAACTTGCATGGATCTTTGGTTGTGAACACAGAATAATAGCAATTTGGATTCATTTATTGTAAATACACACTTCAGTGTTAGATACTTACAGTTCAGTATTAATTTTCCTCTATTTTGGTAGTTTTTGCATATTTTATTTAAAGGTTTATCAGTTTTATTTGGACTAATACATTAAAATCCACTGTGTTTTAACAGAATTAATGTTATATGAAATGCCCTGGCTAACTTACTGATTTTAAGTTAATTAAATCCTGATATGTTTGTATTTTAGCACAATAGCAATCTGCTTATAATATACATGAAGAAATCTCACTAATCCCTGTTCTTTGTATGTATCAAACACTAATGGTAATCCTCAGTGTTTTCTGGTTAGTACCTATTTTATATTCATAAAGATATATAAAATATAAACATTCATGTGATTAAAAAAAGGCATTTGTTACATAGATGGTAGGAAAAACTCAGATGAAAATACGTTGAAAAACATGTTTTAAGTTTTATTTGCTTTGCCCTTTAAGCAGATTGATGTTTCAAATTGTGACTAGAGAAAATAGGAAATAATTGTATAAACTCTTTTACAACTATATGCTGCACTGATGTTCCATAGGATGGCAAGGTTGGACATTACATCAGCATGGATCCATGTATATGGATTTACCTTTCTCTCTTGAATGGTATCAGTCAGTGACAACTTGGGATCTGTTGTCTACTGTTTAAGTCCAGGGCAAGATTCTATTGTGGTGCAATGACCTCCCTTATTTCTTTCCTTGCATTCCATTAGTCTTTTTAATCTGTCTAATGTGAGGAGTTTATGTCAGCTAACATTGTCTTGAACTAACATTACTTTGCCAGAATTTTACAAACAGTTTAACAATTTGCCAGCTGTTACTTTTCATAAAAAAAAAGGTTGTATTACATCTATTATTCAGTTGACTGTGGATCGGGGTAAAAAAAGAAAAGTATGCAATGGATATTGCAACTTTCCAGTGCTCTAGTATTTTTAACCTTGCCTATGTTTTCAGAGTGCTGATATAAAGTGAAATAATCAAAGTGAAAGTGGAGAGCAGGAAAGTGGTACCTTGGGTATTTTCTGAGATTATTTAGTAATCATTTTCCTTTTGGAATACTTTCTATTTTATTACTTGAAATCAATTTCTCTTTTGCTAGGAATGAATTTCTTCAGACTTGTCTTTCATAAACACACATATACCCATGCACAGTGTAATTTCCTTTCTGTTCTTGTTAATGTTCTGACCCCAAAGAACAGGATTAGAAGCAACTTGGTTATCATAGTGCTTGATGGTAATCAATACCTGAGCAGAATGATGAAAATAATCTATTAACTCAAGCAATGACTGGCTCTTTTTTTGGTTAGTTTTGATAGAGTCACACAATTGTATTACCATAGAATGTAGAATGGATAAATGATGCCCCAAATTCTATAGCTTTAACTGACACAGAATGTCACTTTCTACTAAATTATTTATATGTGTGCTTTGAGATTTGGAAGTATGTTGCAAAATGTCTATATTCAATAGACAGCTACTTTTCATCAATGTGAAGTTTTTATGGCCTACTCATAAAGATTGTACTCTCATCACTATAGACAGATGTTAGATGCTCACATAAAGAGAGTATCTGTTCTGAGAAACAATATGGTCTAGCTATAGTCATATAGGGAAAGTCAAGATGGGATTCGCATAAAATATTAAGAATTCGTGTTCAAATAGGAATCTATCAGATATAAATGCAAAGTTCAAAAACTCTTCAAAGGCAGATAAATAGAAGTTGTAGATATGCATAGTAGATTTACATTATTATCAAGTTATAAATAGAATCTTGTTTAGAGATTATTAAATCCTAGAATTTATTATTGAATCAGGAAGAGATAGTAAATTTAAAGAAATTTCAAAAGGAAAGTTAAAAGATCTTTGATATGCATGACCTTTATGTGGCATTCAGTATACTTTTTTTTAGTTTAGTTTTTTTTTTCTTTTTTTCTTTGTCCTTACCTTGTACTCTCCATGTCTGCTATGTTTATCTGGTCGTTGACTCTGATGTTCTTAGAATTTATATCCTCCACAGCAGGAAAGGAATGAAAAAGCTGACTACAATTTCTTCACTTTCAAGGCTTCCCTGTTTCTGCTTCTTATGCTTGAACTTCTGATTCCTGTCCTTACTCAGGCAATAGGACCACTGCTATTCCAGGGTTTCATTAGTGGTATGGGTTGTAATGATATTAAAAGGTATGTTTAAAAGTAAAAATATTACAATGGGAATTGAAGATGGGACCATTTGTTAAATAACCTGTTTATAAGCAGCTAGGAAAATACTTAACATGATAGGTAAAATAATGATCCATTAGTATATGCATATCTTAATCCCTTGAAACTCTGGAATTATGACTGTGTTATCTTATATGGTAAAGGGACTTTATAGATATGGTTCATTATCTGAAGATGGTATAATTATCCTGGATTAGCCCTAGCTAGAATCACAATTATTTTTAAAAGGAATGATGCAGAAAGAGATTTGACTATAGTAAAGAGATAGGCAGTGTAACTAAAGAGCAGAGATTAGGCTGATATGGCCAAGAACTAAAGAATCCTATTAGGCTGTATATGTGGGAGAAGCAAGGAACTGATTTTCCTCTAAAGCCTCCTGCTGACACGGGTTTTTGTTCTAGAAGATGCCATTTGGGCTTCTTGTCTGCAGCATGGTAAAAGAAAAAAATTCTATTGTTTTAAGACTCCAAATTTGAGGCAATTCATTATATTAACAACAGGAAACTAGCAAAGAATTCAGTATGTAGGACTTAGCCCACAACATGGTAGAGTAGAGAGATTGGGAAACACCTTCTTCCCTAAAAATAATTACAAAAAAGATAATATTTTCTCAAAGGAAAACTCAAGTTCCTTTATAGACACATGGGACTTTCCCATGGAAAACTTGAGCTAAGCAATTGCCATAATTACCAAGTCATGGAATAAACCTAAGTGATTTCCAACAGATGAATGGATAAAGAAACTGTGTAATACTACACAGCTGTTAAAATGAAATAGCAGGAGCCTCCCTGGTGGCATAAGGGCACAAGCACTGTACTATGAAGCATCTGCAGCCACTGCAGCACGAGTTTGATTCCCAGCCAGGGAGGTGACCCACATGGTGCAGCAGACCTCTTCCATCTCCCTGCCGCTCCCCTCAGCAGTGTATTTCAGTCTATCTGCTTGTTCTGTTCCCTGCTCTGTCGCCGGTGAGTCTTCTCACCTTCCACACCTCTGGTCTATACCCTAGTTCTTGTATGCATAAATAAATATTTTTTAAAAAATGAAATAGTGGGTTTGGGGGCAAAATGAATGGACTTTGAGGTGATCACATTAAATGAAGTGAGTCAGGGAACAAAAGATAGATATTGGAATGTTTCATTCATCTGCGGAATATTACAAAAAAAGATACACAGGAAAAATATACCAGGAATAAATTTTGAATTTAGTAAAATAATTTAATGGTTACTAAAAAGAACAGGGAGGTGGGATTTAGGGAGAAGGATAGATGGGGTATTAGCACAGGTGGTTTGGTGAAGGCCGGGTGGAACATGTGTACATTTGGATGTGCAAAATTGTAACCTCAAAATTAAAATAATAAAAAAGGAGGAATTTGGTACTTAAAAGTAGTGTGCCGCTATAACAAATAACTGAAATTGTGGAAGTGACTTTGAAATTGTGAAATCGAAATAGTTTGCAAGAATTATTAAAAACAAGGGAGAAAAAGTCAGATTAACAAGCAGATTTTTAGAACTATAATATTAAAAACACAGCTATTGAGGACTCAGAATTAATGCTGCAATAACCACTGTAGACAATATATTTTTTTGAATTGTTTCATGTTCTTTGGATAGATGTCTAAGAGTGGAATGTTGGTCATATGGTATTTCCATTTTTAATTTTTTTAAAGATTTATTTATTTATGAATATAAGAGCTGGGGTACAGGCCAGAGATGCAGGGGGTGAGAGGATTCACCAGTGACAGAGTGGGGAGCAGAACAGGCAGATCTTCTGAAATACACTGCTGAAGGGAGCAGCTAGCGAGGCAAGAGAATTCTGCTGCACTGTGTGGGTCCCCTCCCTGGCGGGCAGCAGGAATCAAACTCGCATATGCTTCATAGTGTGGTGCTTAACCCCTTGCGCCACCAGGGAGGCCCTCCATTTTTATTTTTTTTAAGATAAATCCAAATTGCCTTCTAAATCGTTGTGCCAGTTTTCATTCTCACAATGTAATAGGATTTTCCTTTATGTGCATTATCTTCAGCAATTGATGGTGGTCTTTTTAATATGTACATTTTTCACATTTGTGAGATAATATATTATTGTGGTTTTGAAGTGCATCTCCCCTATTAAAAGAAGCAGCAACCATTTCCCCTTCTATTGATTAGTCTTTTGGATATCCTCTGACAAATTTTCTGTTCAGATCTACTTCCCATTTATTAATTGGTTTACTTGTTTATCTGTTGTTAAATTGTTGAGATATGTCTTTATCCAAGGTTTTATTCCTTCTCCTTATTCTTAGCTTCTGAGATTATTTTTATAAATGATTTTGCTAGACATTTATGTAAACAAGACCTTTTTTGGTGTGAGTTATCTCTGAGGCTGTCATCACAGGTTTTATTTAGTGGAGAATTGATTGATTTTATTTCATAGCTACAGGCTTACACTACCTCCATTTAGAATTTTGCAAATTATCAAATGGAGCAAAGATTCGTAAAAATCACTACCAGTATTAGAAATAATGATATCTACTGTTTTCTGAACATATACTATGGACCAGGCACTCTCCTAGACACATTACATACGCCATCTAATATTTCTGAGGTAGGATTTACTCATATTGTTTAGATAAGAGTCAGGTTAAATTATTTTCTCAGGGCATATATTTATTCAGCTGGCAAACCTATTCATCTGGTCTTTTATCCTTCAGAACCTATGATGAAATGAAAGGTGTCAAGGTAATAGTGAATGATTCATTCAAGAAATGTGTATGTGGCGTTTTATATTTGCATAGTGATAAGTTATTCAGAGAAGGGCATGGTGCTTGGCCTTAACACAGGGCATAAGGACAAGAAACAGGGGCCTCCCTGGTAGTGCAACGGGTTGAGTGCCAATCTGTGAAGCATCAGTGGAACAACAATGCGAGTTTGATCCCTGGTCAGGGAGGGGACCCACATGGCGCAGAAGACCTCTTCTGCCTCGCCTGCTGCTCCCCTCAGCAATGCATTTCAGTCGATCTTCCTATTCTGCTCCCCACTCTGTCTATGGTGAATCCTCTCACCCCCTGTACCTCTGGCCTGTACCCTAGCTCTTGTATGCATAAATAAATAAATCTTTAAAAAGAAAAAAATAAGGACAAGAAACAAATATATTAGGCTACAAACCATCTTCCAATGTCAAAATATAGGGTAATTGTAAATGCATAGAAGAGTAAAGACGTCTAGAAACCATTAGTAAAGAACTTAAGAAGTCATTTGATTTGAGTTGAAAGGTGAGATAATTTGGCAATAAAATGACTAGGAACGGCAGTCCAGGTAGCTGGAGTGGCATAAAAAAAAACCCTGAAAAAGAGTGATTGTGTATGACTATGATATATTTTATGATTGTTGGAAAAATATTTTTCTTCCTTTGTTTTGTGTCATAGTATTAAGCTTGACTGTGTGGATTATTTTGGTTAATGGAATATGATATTTGTCCCTCCTGAACAAATTTTTTAAATGTGACTACTTCAGTTTTACCTCTGGCTATCTCTGAAAGAATAGGTAAATTACATATCTGAACTCTAATGAAGAACAAAGTTATAATCAAGTAACTGAATGAAGAAATAAGCATGTATTGTTTTAAGCCTCTGATATTTGAGGTGATTCCTTATGCAGCACAGCCTTGTGAAAGTTGACAAATGGAACAACACTTGAGGGTGGCCTATAATGGGGACCATTGAAGAGGGTTTACACTGGATTCTAAAGTAAAATAAACGATCAAGAATTAAGTTCACATTTTGGGTTTTATTTCATAGTATGTGGAATTGATTGCTTATATTGATAGCTACTGTGATTTCAAACCAAAATATTGGTGTCATGTTTTAGCATGTCAGCAACCTTTAATTTTTGTCTGATAGTCATCAAATGTGAATGCTTCTGGAGTATTTTTTGTTATGGCTAGAATTAATGGTTTAGTAAATAGGTCCTATGACTTTGATATTTCTTATGCACCATTTACGCTCCCTCATCAGCCATTTATCTGTGTTGTCCCTGTGGAGTACATGGAATCCAGAACTCTCCCAGTGAGATAGAGTTAATTGCACTGTATGTTATGGGACTATTATTTTTATTACTCTGCTCTGCTGCCCCATAAATGACTGCTAGGATTGGCAGGCGTATTTATTTTTAGGAATTTCTTTCTTTGTTTTTTTAGAGATACTTTCTTTGAAAAGTTATTAAAGTTTTTAGATAGAATAGTGTATGAGTATTCTATAAGGTCAAAATCCATACAGTTTTGTTGATTAACTTAATATAGCCCAATTTTAATGGAATTACTATGTAATTTTTTGTTCAAATAAGGAAACTTTTAAGAACAAAATTAAATACTGTTAATAACTGTGCCGGGACAAGAGACAAATTCAAACTAAAGAAGTGGTTGTCTCGTGTATGGAAGAACCAAACTTTCACATTCATCATTTCTCTCTCTCTTCCTACCTCCTGGAAAGCTTAAAAGGAAGGAGAACTGCATCAGTAATATTGCTCTCGATTATATGAGTTATCTATTATGCATACGGATGTTGTGTCTCTGTCTCCCTCACTTCCTACCACGCAACTAACATTTAAGAGAAGCAATAGAAGGGTCAGCTCCTGTTGCATTCTAAATCCAGTGGCTAAAAAGCCCTCTACACAGCAGAATTTTGATGAACACTGAAAAATTTAAATTGTCTTCAGTAAGTAAAGAATAATGAAGATGAATGTCCATTGCTTTTGTTTTGACAGAAGCATAGGGAATCCAAAATTTTGAGTTAAAAAAGAATTTTTAAAAATTTGCTAATATTTTCTCTCTGCTTTCTCTAATGTGAAATGTAATCAAAGCAATGCTATGAACATTGCTGAGCAAATTGTCATTGTATAGTGTTTTAACTGCCTTTGGTTTGACAGATTCTTCAAAATGAGATAATTTCAGTGGACATAAAAATTATGTAAGAAATTCTACTTAACATGAGTTCTTCAAGGTCAGTGACCATGTAACTTTTTATTTTGTCATCCCAAGTCCTAGCAAAATTCTGAGCGAGTAAAAGCATTTATTAAAATTACAAACTATTTTAATATTAGTGAAGAAATTAGAGTCAAAAGGAAAAAAACATGGGCCACAGTGCAGTGGGTTGAGTGCCAAACTGTGAAGCATCCACCACAGCAGATTGAGTTCCATCCCTGGCCAGGGAGAGCACCCATGTGGCGCAGCAGACCTCTCCTCCCTTACCCCACTGCTCCCCTCAGCAGTGTATTTCAGTCAATCTGCCTGTTCTGCTCCCCACTCTGTCTCTGGTGAATCCTCTCACCTCCCACGACTCTTACCTGTATCCCAGCTCTTGTATGCATAAATAAATAAATCTTAAAAAAAAAAAAAAGGAAAACATGCTCCTGAACAATGTAGAAGTTGCTTAGATTTGATGATTTATTTTTCAGGAAAGACAATGATCTGTTGTCCATAAGTAGAATTTTGGAAAAATAATTATATTTATATTTGTGTATCCTAAGTTTCTACTATCATCAGTAGTTTTTATTTGTATAAAAATAAATTTGAAATCTATTTGAATTATATAATTCTATTTCAATGATAAAAAGTAATCACGTTTGTTTAGTCTCAGACTGGATATCAGAATCATGAGACAGTATTGGTTATGCTTATCCTTTAAAAAACACACAAAGTAGATAATATGTTAACAATTGTAAGATCATATATATTTTTTATATCAAGCATAAATGAGCTAAATTCCTCTGTGAAGGAAAAATTGGTTGAAAAATATAAAACACAGTATATTTGTATAATATGTACACATATATACACATACGTATATACATACATACATACATGAACACTTAGGTGATTCATCTCAAAGAAACTCAAAAATATATGTAATGATATCCTAAGGATATTTGTATACAGGAATCACAGAAAAAAGGACACTTTATAATGTAAGGAGAAAAGAACATAAAGCCTTTCAATTATAAATAGCCGTACATCAAGTAAAGCTTAAGAAAATTCATAAATCTAAAGCAATAAAAATAAGAAACCCATAATGATTAACATTGTAATTTGGCTCCTTCAATTCAATAAACTAAATGGTCAAAAAGGCTTAAAATTACTAAATACCTAATAAAATGAATATAGTTTATCTAAGTGGCATACATTGAACTCTGTATCTTAAAAAGTTTACAAATTTTAATAGAATGTTCTAAAAAATGTGTCCTGTGCATTTATCATGACACAAAGAAAACACTAATATTTTCCCACAAGTAGACAATGCAGGCAACATCTATTATAATTAAATAAAACTGTAAATTGATAATTGTATTAGTTGTATATTACTGCATAACAATATTCCCACAAACTTAATTCCTTAAGCACCTATTTATCTCATAGCTTCAGCTGGATCATTGCAGTGTTGCAATATCATCTGAAGCTCAACTTCCAAAATCATATGATTTTGGCAGAATTCAGTTCCTTAAGACATGCTATTACACATTAAAAGCTGATGATCTTAAAGGTTTTTTTAAAAAAATTTATCTTTAGCATCAATAATAATATAGTAAAGTGCCTGACTACAGGATAAATATATAACTCAATTTTTAAAAAGATTTATTTATATATGCATACAAGAGCTGGGTACAGGTCAGAGGTACAGGGGGTGAGAGGATTCACCATAGACAGAGTGGGGACCAGAATAGGAAGATCGACTGAAATGCACGGCTGAGGGGAGCAGCGAAAGAGGTAGAAGAGGTCCTTTCTTAGGCCAGGGATAGAACTCATGCTGCAGTGGCTGCAGATGCTTTATAGTGTGGTGCTTAAACCCTTGCACTAATAGGGAGGCCCCAATTTTTGTTTTTCATTCTTATAATTAACACACAAAATAAAAATTAAAAATTAAAAATATTTAATTAATATTTAATTTAATATAATACTTAATTAAATAATTTTAATTAATTAAAATTAAAAATATTTAATCTCTAATAATATGAAATAAATTTGGTAGGAGGGTCATGAAGTCTTATGATTAAAATAACCACATATAAAGAATGTAAAACATGATGTGAACAAATAGAATTTCACAGCCCAGTTTTTAACAGAAAGATACAATAAAAACTGAACTTCCCAAATTGGCACATATTTAATGTAATTCTTACTAAACTCTCAATAGAAATCTTTTATAATTAGATATAATTATAAGATTTATGTGAAATAATATATGTTCAAGGAGAGCAAGTAATATGTGAAAAAGAATAGAAGGAACTTGTCTGACCAAGAATTAGGATGTATTTTAATATTACTGCTATTAGCATAAATATGGTATGGAAAATTGAATACATAAATAATTCAGTTAAAGAAACAGAGAATTAAGGCATAGATTCCAATATAAGAAAAATAATGCATTCCATAATTGTAATAAATATATTTGTCTTGGTAGATAAAGACACAAAATAACATTTTGGTATCATTATTTATAAAGATAAAAATACGAAAACAAAATAAATGTTCAACAATAGTGCAGTAATTGAATAATTTATATTTATATCTTGTCTTGCATATGAAAAATATAAATTAAAGCTAATTATCTCGGAGTTATAACTAACTAAATAAACAAGAACTAGGCAGTATAAATAGTATTATCACATTTTTATAAAATAAAGATGATAGAAACATACATTTGAATTGGCACTTATGTAGCTATATATATTTCTGTATAAAATTATATGAACATGAAAAATAAGAAAGGACATGTAAATTTTTAGCAAGGCTATTTTAAAGTTGGGGTGGGCCTGACTTATGTAAGAGAAAGATAAAAATAAGGGTATAAACTTGTTTTATCTTGAAAGGGATAAATGAAATTTAGTTAAAACTAAAATGAAATACTTTTTAAAACCTTGTAGATTAAGAGAAGTCAGGATATTTGAAAATGCATAAGTGATATTTAGGGGAAAATAAATGCTCACATACAATGATCTTGAGAGTCAAATTTGACATTCTTTAAAATTCTATGAAAACCACTTCATGATATCTACCAAAATTTATAATGAATATTTTTTCACAAACATGCTTCATGTATGTGAAATATTAAAGAGTATTGTTAACAAGGATAGTATAGCGAATGATCAGAAATGATCTCAGTTAATGATGGCGTACTAATTATATGACACAATCATACAATGCAATTCTTTGCAACTTTTCAGCAGAATAAAGAATTTTCATTTGTTCTGGAATAATTGTTAACTAGTGAAATAGAAAATCTAAGGTACAGAAAAATGTACATTGATTTCTAAAGTTTGTGTTTTTAGTAATGTGTGTGTGTGTGCAGTTATTTTAAAAAGACTGCCTCTGTGAGAAATTGGAAATAGTAGGTTGCCTATAGGGAGAGAGACAATGGGTGAGAGGTAGAGATGAACTGTTTTTTGTTTCTTTTGAATATTTTACATGGTACCTGCATTATTTATTGAAACCTAGAATACTGCTAAAATTATTCTTAGTGATTTATACAAAGAGCAAACATAATATAATCAGTCAACCTAGCTAACTATCAGAAAGGCTCTACTATAATAATTAATTGGAATGATCTTTCAATATTACCAAGTAACATATATTTATAAATCTGGTACTTTGCTACAATACTTTCAACATTATATGGGAAAAAAGTTCCTTTATTTCATAAAATAGTCTTAGAACTCATTTGAAGTTAAAAGCATTCTTTGAATTGCAACTGAAACAGAAAGACTACCAGTATATTCAAATGATTAAAAGAAGCATGATAATGGATTTCCTGGAGTTCACAAAGTGTGTGGTTGGTTTGATGATTTTATCAGACACTAAAGAAGGATAATATAAATTCTAAAAGTGAATGTCCATTTTCTGCTTTTTCTCTCCAAGTCAGAAAATACATGGGTTTAACCCTAATGTCTGCAAATACAGAATAGCAAAAACAGTTTCATACCTATTAATGATTTTAGCAAGATAATTCTTGATTGATTTCCAGAATGCAAAGATTTTAGTTATAAAGTTCTCAGTGTTTCGCACAGGTCAGTTTGATGCGAAAAATTTCATATATTCTCGAATTTAAATTTTGTAACAGTTTTATTTTTCTTTTCTTTAGGCTGTACTTAGCCAAGACTGTCATATTTTCCATGTGTCATTTCTGATAGGATGATAAACATGCCAGTTTAATAGTTAATACTGTAATAAATGGTATGACAATAAAATTAGCTTGTAGTACTCTTTATATTAACCTTATTTACTAATGCGATATTGTATCACCAAAAATCTTCTGAAATGCCAGTTAGCTTTTACAATTTTCATCTCTAAATTCTTAACTAAAATTACATTAATATTTCCCAAACAACTATGTAGTCTTATTACACCAATGTGCTTATTAGAAAGCATACTTTAAAAGAAAAGAAATATCCAATTTAAAGGTGATTTCTTCTGTTTGTAGTTAGCCAAAAGTAACAAGGAGAGCACAAAATGAAAATATGAACTCCATTTTTAATGAAATTAGGAGATTTAGTAACCCCAAAATATAAGATATGAAGAAAAATTACCAAATCAGGTTTTTGTTTTTTAACTGGGTTTGTCACAGTACCTTGGAAAGCATGGAAGGAGCTACTGAGGAGAAAAAAAATCACAAGGCCATATTCGTAAGAAGTAGTGTCGGTGAATGATTTCAGAGACAGAAAAGGAGGCAATTTTCTATACAAAACGGGAGGTCACACCACAAAAGCAGTATTCATGAAGGAAAATGGAAGACCAAAACAATGAAATGTGTATTCACAGAAATTGAATTTTAAATAGAAAGGAAAATGACAGAAATGAAGGCTAACTGAAGGCTAAGAATGAAGAATGAAGGCTAAATGAAGGTAATAGCTGAGAAGGGATCGAAATTTAGGTGTAGGGCAGAGAACTCCAGAAAAAGTAAATGAAAAAAAAATGAAATAGTTTTTAAATAGTCATGTCATTGTTAATTAATGGTTTGTTCTTTTTGCTGACCAGTTTGACAATAGGCTGATCAGTTGTGTTTTCTCAATGAAAACCTTAAGCTTCATTGATTTTTCTCTACATTTTGTTTTTCTTATCATTAGTCCAATATGTATTATTTTCTTTCTTCTGCATAGTTTGAAATTCGTTTACTTTTCAAAAGGTGGCCTTTGGTTCTGTGTTCTTTGGTATGAATTCTTCTTTTCATTGTAATGTAGACAATGAGTGTTTTGAATTAACCCCTAAATACTATTTTAATATATTCCACAAATTTAGAGTTTGTGTTTTTATATTTATTCACTTATATTTATTAAGTTCAATCTAAAATTCACCTTTTTTTGACCCATAAATTATCTATTACTTTGTTATAACTATTTTCAAGTATTGGGATTTCCCAGATATCTTTATGTTCACTAATTTTGTATTTAACTTCAACTATTTTCAAGTATTGGGATTTCCCAGATATCTTTATGTTCACTAATTTTGTATTTAACTTCACTGTCACCAGAGAGTATAGATTGTATGGCTTAAAACCTTTTGAATATTTTGAGACTTGCTTTCTGGTTCAGAATATGATTTGTCTTGGTCAGTGTTGTAATGCATTTGAGTAGATGTATCTTTGACTATTGTTGGATGGAGTACGAGTATTCTGTAAATACCAGTGGTTTCTACTTGTTTGGCTTGTGTAGCTTTCGTGTATTATTGAGTTTAATCATGACTATTTTTTTTTAAACATTTATTTATTTATGCATACAAGAGCTGGGGTACAGGCCAGAATCCAGGGAGGTGAGAGGATTCACCAGAGACAGAGTGGGGAGCAGAACAGGCAGACTGACTGAAACACTCTGCTGAGGGGAGCAGTGGGCGAGGCAGGAAAGGTGTGCTATACCATGTGCGCCGCCTCCCCGGCCGTTGGCAGGGATCGCACTCATGCTGCAATGGCTGCGGTTTGCCTCATAGTGCGTTGTTTAACCCACTGCGCCACCAGGGAGGCCCCTAATCATGACTTTTTAAATGTCTGATATTATCATGGATTTATTGGTCTACTGCAAAATTTATACTAGTGGGGAAAAAGGGTTGAAAGGCAATAGTGAAAACAATAATGAAATAGTGAAATAATGAAAATAAATAATATGCAAAATTATTTTTAAAGTCTACTCTGACTTCTCTAAACACACACATTTCTTTTTGTCCTTGTAGTTTTTTTAAAATGAAATTTCAAAGAAATGCATCAGTTTCTATTTTTACATTGAGGTTAAAATGCATTTAATTCAAATGGGTTAAAAGATGTCCAGCGGGCCTCCCTGGTGGCGCAGTGGGTTAAGCAATGCACTATGAAGCAAACAGCAGCCACCGCAGCACGAGTTCGATCCCTGCTGCCGGCCAGGGAGGGGACCCACATGGNNNNGCAGACCTCTCCTGCTGTGCCCGCTGCTCCCCTCAGCAGTGTACTTCAGTTGCTCTGCCTGTTCTGCTCCCTGCTCTCTGTGGTGAATCCTCTCACCCCCCCACACCTCTGGCCTGTATCCCAGTGCTTGTATGCATAAATAAATAATAAAAAAATAAATAAATAAAAGATGTCCAGCAGTCTATGGGTATGTATCATTTGTACTTGGAAATCATGTTTCCATGCAAATCATAAATTTCATCTGGTCAAGTAGCAATTTGAAAGCTGGTTGACAATGATGATAATATTTTTGTTATGCAACTGACATCTAAAAATAGTATGCAATGAATAAAACCTTTAAAATCATTTTTAAATGTTCTTTCACTAAAAAATCTCTAATTATATTTATACTTGCTTATTTCACTTTCCATTTGGTAGTAATCAGATAAATACATTGGACCTTTTTGTCTCTGTTGGATGTACTCTTTATACTGCTACCTTTCTAACTATTAAGGTAAACCTTAATGCTGACAATAAGAAAATCCCCAAATGGATTTGTTAAATAAAAATATTTATACATATAAACAAAGAAGTAGATGAAGATGAGTTGAAATGTAAATCAAAGTGATATTTTATGCTTTTTTTCCACTTTCATTCATAATTTATTTAGAGTGTGTAGTTGATTCATATTACCTCAGTTAAAATAAATAAATAAATTGATATATTATGCTTTTAACCTATAAAGCTGCTACAGATTTTTAAAAATTAACTTTAGATATTCAGTTCTAGATTTACTGAAGCTCTTTTGGCAAAAGCAATGATATATAGAGTTATATGTGAATTTTTTAAATTAAAATTACCAGCAAGAGTATTACACAATGCAATCATGAAACACAGATTTTTAGTAAAGATAGTTAATAGTAAAATTTCTTTTTAACTATAAATTTATGAACAGCAACTTTATTGCAGTTTCATAATATGTCATGAAATGATATTTTATATAATGGCCTTTACTGCAAAGAACATTTGCCCATTTATTTTCATGTAATTAAATAAATCACTATTTGTGATGATAAAATTGTAAAGTGTCTACAAAATATAAAGGAACAGAAAATAAACTTTCTATGAAATTATCTTCACTTCATTTTATGGGATTATAGAGACTTTACTGGCTGAAGCTTGATGTATTTTATTATACAAAAAAAACTGGGATAAAGTTGCATATTGTGACTGTGCCATGGAAAAATAAAAATAAAATGATCAAATGTTTTCATTTGTTACTCATCAGTATTGAACTGGGATAGTCACTGTACAGTGAAAGTCCATACACATTCCTACATGTCAATTCCCCAACAACCCACAAAGTTTCTGCTAAAATATCATGTACAATGCTGGGTTTTTTTTTTTGTATTATTATTGTAATTGAAATGATTATCCTGAATACCTGAGTTTGTGTTCACAAAATCTCTATAAACATTCGAGCAAAGAAGTCTGATAAAAAGTATACTGAAGGCATAAAACATGCTTAAATGTAACACTCAATGAAGGATTAGTTTTAAAAACAGTGTACAGTCCAATACATTTTAAATATTAAATAGTCGGGGCCTCCCTGGTGGCGCAGTGGGTTAAGCAACGCACTATGAGGCAAATGGCAGCCACTGCAGCACGAGTTGGATCCCTGCTGCCTGCCAGGGAGGGGACCCACAGGGCACAGCAGACCTCTCCTGCCTCGCCCGCTGCTCCCCTCAGCAGTGTGTTTCAGTGTATCTGCCTGTTCTGCTCCCCACTCTGTCTCTGGTGAATCCTCTCACCTCCCTGGATTCTGGCCTGTACCCCAGCTCTTATATGTATGAATAAATAAATCTTTAAAAAAATATTAAATACTCAAATTACAAGGTCTGTATTTCAACTGAATATATTAGA
The DNA here is from genome assembly GCA_019455555.1 of Galemys pyrenaicus. Taxonomy (NCBI): domain Eukaryota; kingdom Metazoa; phylum Chordata; class Mammalia; order Eulipotyphla; family Talpidae; genus Galemys; species Galemys pyrenaicus. Next base: position 3,447,252 of record JAGFMF010011668.1, read on the forward strand.
AATTTGCTTATTAAGCAAGATAAAATTCATAATTTTTTTTTTATTTATGCACACAAGCACTGGGGTACAGGTCAGAGGTGTGGGGGGTGAGAGGATTCACCACAGAGAGCAGGGAGCAGAATAGGCAGATCAACGGAAGCACACTGCTGAGGGGAGCAGCGGGCACAGCAGGAGAGGTCT